>JAJSRV010000105.1:0-43434 GCA_021527715.1 Neoseiulus cucumeris
ATGAAATATGCTCAATACGGGACTTCCGAAAGCGACCAATGCGTCACTTATGAATTCGGGATAAGAAAATACTCCCAGAAGGAATTCCGATCAAGTCTTGGACTTCTTCCCGACTGCATCTCTGAGTAGATATCTCAGAAGGACGAAGGAAACTCTGGAACGATGGGAGAACACTGACAAAAATTATTCATGAACACAAGACGTTCGACCCTCAAAATGAAAGGGCTAATATGTATGTGTACAGGTTGGCGATCGTAAGTCGGGTTTTTTCGAGACCGATCTTCTTTTTCATGTTGAGATCGTTAAAGTACTCCCGAGTAAATAATGTTCCGTGTTTCTCCTTCTGGGGCTTACACCAAGAGATTCTGCGGAGGGCCAACTCGTGAGAGCGCCACATATACATAGCTGGCCATTTGAGAAGCATTGAGCCGATAGATCAACTCCGCAGTATCGAATCGATTGACCTTGAGATTTGTTTATGGTTATGGCGCGCCAGACTCTTGAACCGGAATGGAAGGCCCGACGAAATCAATGGTATGCGTTAAATGAAAACTATTTCTCCCTGGCCAATACCTGTGAGCTGTGAGAATGGTTGCTCGCAGGGAATGAGCGAACAGTGCTTTGATGCAGAGCTTTGGAGGAAGGATGTTGCGCATCAACATGACCTGTCGTCGGACAGCGGTACAGCGGGAAGCGGACATTTCTGGATCCTTTCTTCCATCTTTCATACCCAGATCTACAGTTTCTACTGTAGATACACGAATTTCCTACCATCGGAACCTTCTGCCGCATGTACAAAGCTAAATCTGACATCGATACACAAAATCCGTACTTTCCGAGCTTTTCCCCCGTCTACGTAACGAATATTCACAGTTTGACGTCGAAACACAAATTCCGTATTTTCAAAGCCAGATCACGCACCGAAACTATCTTATCTAACATCTACAGGCAAAATACTTATTCCGTATTTCGAAACTTTTTTACGTCTTGATTTCGGAAGTTCTATTCAACAGGACGTCGGGTTTCCCATGTTAAACCACGTCCCGCGAGAGAGTCCCGAGAGCTTGTCGAAACTCGAGTGCTGGCATAGAGCAGATCGCGCCAGAAGGCGTTCCGGGCGAAGAAACTTGAGAGTGGATGACGAGGATCGGCGGTGACGCAATTTGCAGATCCAAACAGCCACTTTGAGCGGTCATCAGTAGAGACCGTACCTTCATGCAAAATGCATAAAATGCATAAAAATGCATATTCCGGGACTTTCTTGCCCGAAATGCATAAATTGATGGTAAGAGCATAAACTTGCATAAATCATGGCTTCGCAAGGATCGAACTTCAGTCGAAGGCTGGCTATCAAGAGCGCGATCCGTCGTCCGCGCTCAACGAGTGCGTTTGTCGCCTGTGACGTGCTTCTCCGCGCTACATTCGCGGAACGTTCGAAACTCAGCCCTCCTCGCTTCTGGGACCTCGACGAAGAATGTATGACCTCGCGGTAACAAGGCCTGGGAAAACAGCGAGTACATTCGTGCAACCACAGTACGCGACTCGACGATCAGTTTGCTCGGCGAGGGAACACAGTTCTTGAGGGACGGTGGAGCTGACGGCACGTGATTTTGTTCTTGTGTTGCTAATCCAGTTTCGTTCCACGGTTGCCCTGAAGAGCTTTGACCGACATTCGTCTCGCAGAGATGCCGAAACTTGCTTCGTCTCTTCGAAACAAATTAGCGACGCATGTGAAAACGTTTGGCGCTGAATTGCTATCGACTGATGGTAGCGTTCTATTCTGTAAGATATGTGAAAGAGAGGTCGTCGCAGACAGGAAGTCGCAAGTAACGCAGCATCTGAACGGAGTCAAACACAAATCGAAGCTGTTGAAGAAGCAAACATCAGAGTCGTCAAGCGTCGTACAAATCGCCCCTTTCCTCGAAAGTGTAGGGAAGCAGTCACAGTATGGCCTAGAACTCTGTGAAACCTTCCTCTCCGTCGACATACCTCTCCATAAACTTGAGCACGAGAAGTTGAGAATATTCCTGGAGAAGTGGAATAAACAAGAAACCCCGACGGCTGTGACGCTCCGACTGAACTACATCAAAACCGTATATGAAAAGAAGTTGGATTCGATACGGAGTTTCATTGGCGGGAAATCGGTATGGAAATCTATGGATGAGACGACCGACGCCACCGGACGTTTCGTGGCTCACACCGTGGTGGGCGCTCTCGACACTAGTGAAACCCGGAGCTTCCTTTTGCATGCAGAATGCCTCGAAAAAACGAACAGTTCCACAGTCGCTCAAGCTTTCATGAATTCTTTGAATATCCTGTGGCCTAGCGGAATCGAGCACCGAAAGGTTCATCTATTCTTGACTGATGCTGCAGCCTACATGATCAAAGCCGGATCCGCTCTGAAAGTCCTTTTCCCGCGTATGCTCCATGTCACGTGCGCCAACCATGCTCTTCATCGCTTAGCTGAGGAGGTCCGCCAGATGTTCACGGATAATGACAAACTCGTCGCGAGTGGCAAGAAGATATTCCTCAAGTCGGCCTCGCGGACAACCATCTTCCGAGAGTTAGCACCCGACCGACCCTTGCCGCCTCAGCCAATCTTGACGAGGTGGGGTACATGGATTCTCGCCGCCGTATACTATGCAGACAACTTCGACGCATTTGCATCAGTGGTCGATGCTCTTGACGCGAACGACTCGACATGTATCCCGATCGTCAAGCAAATCACGGCGAAATCTTCGGTGAAGGCAGACTTGGCGTTCATCAAGGCACATTTCAACCGTCTTCCCGATGTCATCAAGAAACTGGAAACGCAAGACGTGCCACTCCATGAAAGTCTGTCGATTTTCGATGACTTTTTGGAGAGTTTGAAGAACGTCCCCGGCTCCAAAGGAGAGCGCCTGCGAACAAAATGCAAGGCGGTATTGCTTCGGAATCCCGACGCCAACAAGCTCAGGCGCATATCAGATGTTCTTTGCGGCCATTCGATCACCGAAACCGACTCTGGTTTTGATGCAGCTGAGCTCGCCGCATTCAAATTTGCACCAATAACTTCAACGGATGTGGAGAGGACCTTCTCGGTTCTGAAAAACACACTGAGCGATCGCAGACATAAGTTCACGTTTGAGAATTTGAAACAGGTTCTAATCGTTCTCTGTAACCAATAGCGGCTACTTAATGCAACTCCATAACATAATTTATGTCACATGATACCTGAAACGAGGGCTAGTTCAATTGAATAAAAGTTGCAAACTGTTTATCGATTGTGTGATAAGTGCATATTTTCAGATTTTTGGCGCATATTTCGACCTTCTTAACCGCATATTTGCATGCATATTTCCAGATTTTTTAGTGCATGAAGGTACGGTCTCTAGTCATCAGGTTTCCATTCTCACGATCGAACTCAATTCGACGATTCTGGAGGCTCGGGTGATGTTCGAATTCCACGAAGTTCGAGAGAAAAAACCCACCACAACTGCTCTTTTGGCGCGTTTAGCATATTGTGGAGGGATTTGAATCCTGTTCCAGAGAGCCTAAGACCTTGCGGAAGATCCAAAGAAACTATCCGACACGATTTCAGAGCGATCGGACTTTTCATCCCGATTTGTTTAAACGACAAACAAACAAACATAATCTCTCCTTTATATATATAAGTATAGATATAGATAGTGAAGATTAACACTCTTCGACAGGAAAAATCGCGACACAAGCCCCTATGATGAAGCTCATTTAGAAAAATCGGCACTGCATTTTCATTCGATGCAAATGCATGGTGAATTCTGGATGATCCGTTCTCAGGAATGATTACGGTAGATGTTCAACTCTGTAGGTTCCGGCGTGAGGGGCGATTACGAACGAAAGATGCAGTTGACGAAGAAAACATAGAAGAATATCATTGATGTCAGGCCAAGGTAAGTTACGAAAACATTCTTCATACCTCGTAGCTCGATGATTTTGAAGACTTCCTCGTATTCGAACATTCTATTGGCGCTATACCCTTTCTTGAGCTCCACCATAGCTCGCAATATCTTCTCTTTGATCCGTGTGGCATTCGCAGTCATATTTGATTCGCTTTTCATACCCCAGAAAATGTCTTCATAATATTCCTTGACGTAGAGAGCATATCTCACATGCTGGAACTTAAGCAAATCGTGAGTCAAGATCCTCTGAGTTATTTGGTAGTGTTTCCACGGCTCAATTTGACCACCGTGAGTCTCGAACGTGGAGCACAACGATTGAGTGGCAGTTGAACCTCTAGCGACTTCGAAAACGAAATTTTTTTCCAACTTGCTCAACTGAAGTTTCATGAGCGGCGGGTCGTCACAAATCACATAATATTGAGCAAGAAGGGCAATAGTTGTCCAGTTCATCATACCACTCGATGACCAAGCAATCGATGCACAGGGTTTGTCCAAATTGGTTTCACTGACAGAAGTTGTCATCGTATCACCATGCTCCAGCCTCCCGATGTGCTCCCGATTCCAAAACCACCTCGCTCGGAAGCCACTGATTCTACATGAATTCACAGCGCAATTGGACGGATGAATCCTTTGCTCGTGGATAGACGAAACTACTTCCCCTTTGAGCAAACTTATAGGATACTGAAGTAGAAGAGATACCATGCCGCAGATAAGTAATATCAAAGTCTTCTGATTAGCGGAATCGATAAGAGAACGACTACCACTGCCACTGAGAAGGTGATAGCTTGTTCTCCAGGTCGAAATCGTCGGTAAATATGTTCGATGGCTACGAACCGAGAGCAACATTGGCAGGCTTACGAGTGAAATCAGAGTCAGAGGAATTTCCAGGCTGAGATACCTAGGCAGATTCGAGATGAGTTCAATTTTCCATGGGAGTGGAACTGCTAAACGAACGGGCTGGTAACCGTACGCATAGACGAAAGAGTTGTCTTTCTGGAAGGAAGAATATTCTCGTTTCCATTTGAAGATTTGAAATCATTCCCCATTTGGCTCCGCTCCAAACATTATTGCTCTTCTAAATTTTTTTTACAAGAACCTCAGGACTGCGGTTATTCTCGGCACGTCTACATAGGTTGAAGGATTCCCATTTCTGCAATATTTAGCCCAAAATGGCTGATCGAATGAGGAAAGATAACTCACGTGAGTACAACTATTGAAATAGATCCTGTCGAAAGCTCTTCCATCCGGGAAGTACATTGAGAGGAGTTCAAGATTCATTCTGTCACTGCCGTTGGAGTGATACTGCACGGGCTCAAAAACGTTGCGGGCATCATCCAAATCGAACTTTTTCGGCATCAACCTTCTCACTTGTTTGCCAAGAGCCTCACCCGTCCTTCGCACAGTGTAGCTCGAATGCATCCGATCCTTGTCCAGCATTCTGATGATGATAAATGTGCTCCTATACCTGATGAAGTAGTTGCTCATATTGTATGAGAGATATTTGAAGAAGTATGCTGAGTTTTTGATAAAGAACTCGTCTTTCGTCAGCTCCCTGATCTGAATGAGAACCCGTTTCTCAACATGAAAGCGCTGGAGGCTCCACGAGGGGTGCTTGCAACTTCCATATCCACATTTCGCTTGAAGATTCCAAAAACGGTTGACGACGGAGCTCGTGTGCTTCGAATCGCGCTCCCAGGATATCACAACCTCTCTATCGTTGGGTTTGAGAACGGAGAGTTGTTTTCCCAAGAACAAATGAGCACGAGGGAGTTTCCACAGATAGTCGAATGAAATCTCGAAATTTTTGCTGACAAGGAGTACGAATACGAATGTGAGGTTCTGATTTGCAGAGGTATGGGCACATATCGCAGCACAGATGCTCTGCACTTCGGCATAGGCGCTATGGTACCTCTGTGGTAAGTTGTTGAACTCGGAACCGTTCTTGCATTCTTGAACCATGAGCGCCAACACAAGGCAACGAAAAATCCTTGCCATCGCACTTGTTGACAACAAATCCTTCTGCCGATATTCTAACTGAACGCGAAACAACAGCACACGGCGGGAATGATGCGTTGTCAAGGATTTTCGATCGCGAGAGAACGTAATCAAGAGTGTGTGCTGTTTTTCAAGTCCATCAGAAGCTTTTCTCCCCACGACGACGCGTCGTCGACCGGGCGCTCGTTTTCGATCGGCCCCGTGCATCAAGTTGGGGACTACATCAGATGACAGACTTGCTAATAAATGTTCTCGAAGCTGTCTCCGTGAAAGCCAGAGTCGAGTCGATCCATTCCGTTATTTAATCTTGCCAAATGGTAAATAAGTCGAACGAATCATATATTCCAGCCTTGACTATTGGAAGACCGCATGCACGGCCTACTCATGTTTTCTCGAATCACTGGGGGAAAGATTTGAGCGTGCTCATGTCGTTCTTTAAATAGTTGGGGCTGAGTTCGACGTGTTCCGAGATTGCGAACCCAGGATGGCATCTAAAGCTTTCCAGGAAAGGAGTCAAATGAATTCAATGCTGAAGGGACCCATGACGCATTCCATTCGCTAAGACGGCCGAGAATGATCGCAAATGGGGCATGCATGTTTCAGCGCCTCCAGCGCGGGGAAGTTTTGTGTTAGGATCTGGAGCCCCAAAACGTTCTGAACTCATCAAGGGTTCTCTAATTCCAAAAATGGAAGAGTGCCACACTCTTTCCGGACAAAAACCCTAGCTAGCTCTGCCATTATAAACAATACATTCTGTGCATAAAGCAGTGGTGGTTGTTTCGCCACATACACATGAGCGTTCGGGCGGCTCCAGAGGTAATTCCATGAGGTCGTGTATCCGGGCATTGTGAAGAGAACGAGAACGCGAGTTCTTCTCGGGAATTCCGAAACGTGTAAACAAATTGTCTCACATATCTTCCGCACTGTTTCACTATAGCCATCGGGAGTCGATGTCAGCAAAGGAGGTGCTGTTCCTGCCAAAGCTCCGTGCTAGAGGAGACATATGTGCATCTCAGCATGAAATACAACTCGAGAAACCCACAATCGGCTCCGGGCGCTACACGGGGAGCAACGTGGTGAGCGGATTCGAAAACAAGGAACGTATCGCACAATTCACACGTGTGGGAACACGGGAGCAAGGGAGGATGAGTGCCCACTGGTCGTCGGCATCGTATGGGAGTCCAATGAGAGTAATCTTGCATGCCAAAGCGGGATGTGGTACTATGGTCTGACAGATCGCTATTGACTCATTGTCAGATTCGCTTACATTTTACACAATTCCATTCTCCTCTCCACCTTGTCTCTGCGATCGATTCTCTTTCTATAGACAAGAGAAGAATCGATATCGGGCACAGAAGTACTTAAGATCCCCGTTACTCCAGTGATAGATCTAGGGGATGAGGTGATTGGGCGATGCAAAGAAATGGAACGAGCTTGTCGTTTGACAATATCGTTCGGCATCGACTTTTCGGCTTGTATGTTTTACCGCTATTTACCATTTTAGATGAGGACCGTTTGAATTGAATCGAACATGTTCCTAAAGCGTACTCATTTCTTCACCGGGGTCAGGTATGATTGACTTGGAAACTCATGCGATCTCGTCCAAGACCGGATGCGCCAGTGCTGAGGTCCAGACACTATCATCGACGGTGGTATGACAGGAATCTGTTGTCAACATCGGGAAGATGAAAACGATAAAGTATATCCTCCGAGTCCACAACGTAACCAATACTCCAAGAATACAGCGCGCACGCGGGGCCCGAACCAGCAATCGATAATCAGAACGAAGAAAACAGTCTATTCCGAATGTGTTTCATTCTTGAGATCCTTCTACGATACTGTGTGAATGGTCCAGATCAGATACTTAGGATAGGTTAACAAGCTCTCGGTATTCGCACCATTTAACAATCCAGAGCGCCTCTTGATTTTCACTGAATTCAGATCGTTCAAGAGCGGATGTTCACCAACAATAACGAGTATGTGACGCTCGAGGCTAATCTTTAAGTTGAGTCACTGACGGCTGCCACGGCCGGTCGTGACTCCACGGAGGAACCACTCCTGGCTTCCGGGCGGTGTGATTCCATCCCCGAATGCGAGAACATCCCAGAATCTCAACCTCATTCCTCCCTTGTTTCAACTCGGTGCTCGATTACCACTCGAAGTTATCTGACAGGCCAATACATTCATCAAACAGGAACTCAATATACCAATCACGGGCACATTCCTACGCAAGGGCTCTCCGAAACGGATCCGCCCTCGATTCTTTTCCCTCGTCGAGAGCCCTTTGCGGCAAGCGGATCATTCATTCAACCGTTGTCAGTCGGTCGACGCTGTGGAGCGCTCTGGAGTCTTCCAAAAGCAATGACTGCAAGATCATTGATATGCGAAGAATTCGACTCCAGGTTGAATATCGCCAGGGTTATGGAAGCAGACCTGTTGTTAGTTTCGCCGTCTCACGCATTGAGCTATCTTAAATCAGATTGAATCGATCCTTCGATAGACTCAGAACTTTGTTCGAGTTGATTCTAGAATTCATGTAGCTCAGAACATGATAAAAACTATAAAAGCTCTAGACAAGTGTCACGAAAAAAGACTCTGAGAATCGGAACCCTTTCGAAGTCACGATAGTCAACCGTTCGATTCTTGATTTTTTTTTGTTCAACTCGGAAGACAAAACAGCCGATTCGACTTGATAGAGTTCACATGTTGTCGGTCGGCTAGCCAACTCGCATCTTGGAGTCTGAAGGCCCGCAATATTCGTGAAGCACAATGAAGCCCTTGATATTACTCTTTTGCGTCACGCTACAGACGCTCTCGGTCGACGCGAGCGGACTCGTTTGCGGAAGACGAAACACCCCCCTCGATGGACGAGCTGTCATGAAACCCATCATCGGTGGTAAAGTGACGTACAAGAATGAATTTCCTTGGCAAATTGCTCTTAGGGTGAGTAGCCCGATCGAGGACAATGCAAACACGGCCGGAAGCTCTCGAAATGTCTGGTGTCTCCTATTGTGAAAAGTGGATCTATTCTGATGAGACTACCCGCAGCGATAATTGAAAGACAGAGCACTCTCGCGAGAGAGTGTTTGTCGTGCATGATTGAGGCCACGAGATCTCCTTGTTGTTCTCATTTCAAACTCTCCGCGAAGACGGCGATGTCGCATCGATTCGTCCTAGTGATGAATCTCGTACAAAACTGTCTCTGTCGCAAAATGTTCCTTGTTGATTTCATGCGGAGAAAATGATGAGATCGGCTCTCCTAAACTCCTCAACCGATCGGACTGACGCGTCCTTGAGCGTGAACGAGAACATCGACTAAGCGTTTATCAATTCCGCAGATCAAGGCGGAAAATCAGTGGTTCTTGCACTGTGGAGCGACATTGCTCAACGCGCAGTGGATCCTAACAGCGGCGCACTGCTTTAGGAACCCTCTGGAGCTGGACCAGTATCAGATTGTCGCAGGTGCTCAGAATCTCCTGGAAGGGGAGGACTCAACGCAATACCGCGGTCTCAGACAATACATTTTGCATCCAGGATGGAATGCCACACTCCTCATGGTGAGCTTGTCTTTAAGACCGTGGTGGCCGGATGTACAGGGTGATAAAGTGAGGCAATCTCGTCGGATGAGTTGAGAGTGACGTTATCCCGTGTGCTTGCAGAATGATCTCGCTCTTCTGAAGACAGATCAGCCCTTCAGACTCTCTCAGGAAGCCGTAGCACCCGCTTGTCTGCCAGACGAGAACGGCAGCGATGACGAAAACGAATTCTGTTACGCAACTGGATGGGGAGCTGCCGGAATGGATGGAGATTCGCCTATCCATCACAATGAAACGCTTCTCTACAAATCCAAAATTCCTTTGATTCCAAGGTTCGTTCCAAGTGCTCTGTCTTGTATCACGAATTTTTCAAATATTCTGAGCGAGCCTTTCGTGTTTTTTTTTGAAAACCGTATCCGTGTCTCGGCATATCTGATCGTTGCTCGCTCCCCAATGAAAACTTCGGTTTCGATTCTAGATCGGAATGCGACGCCCGATACGTCAAGAGGTACGACATCAGGATTTCCTCGAAACAACTCTGTGCCGGACGGAACAAAGACAGCGGCACTTGCGTAGGTGATTCTGGAGGTCCCCTGTCGTGTGAAACGGGTGGAACTTACAAAGTTGTCGGTGTGACAAGTTTCGGAGGGCGGCATTGCAACACGAACGTGTTCCCAGATGTTTTCACAAAAGTCTCGGCTTATCGTAGATGGATCGCAGATCACATCGAAGGAGACGACTTCTGATAATTGTTAGAACTCTATGAAATAATAATATAGTTGAAGGGAGGGCCGATGTGAACTCCTCGTTTTCAACAAAATGTTCGTCCTAGTGTCCTCAATCTACTTTGCAAGCCAAACAATCCGCATTTATTGCAAGCCTGGTCAGATCGACTTCGCCTTGGTTGAGATGAATTCCAATTAGTGCTACATTGGTGTTGTAGATCATGGATGTCACATCAACGGAAACTGTATCGACCGTAGATAGTGTTTTCTTGTTAGATGAGCTCCAAGGAGCTTGCGTCCAGATATTCAAGGCTGAGCGAGGAACGTGGAAAGCAAAATTAGTGAATGAGTTTTCGTTCCGTTCCGAGCGACCGTTTTTTAAAAGCTGAACAGCAGGGCTGTGATTTTTATGCATGAAAGAAAAAACGGAAATATGCATGCAATATGCACGGAGAGAGACCTAAAACATGTGATCAAAGCATGCACGTAACCTACTCCTATAATTCGAATTCTCTACATTTGTTGATCAATTTATAGATTGGAAGCATTCGCGGCGTTGAATTTAAAGTTATCGGAGAGGAACGTCCGTTTGTCAAACTCCTATGAGATGACAGAAACGACTTTCATTTTTTTGGCAGCATCTACAGCAAAGCTCATCCAGAGTCCCATGAATCTCTTCGGATGAAAAAGTTCGAGAGACTGAACAGCCCGCGCTCTTGCAAGCTAATCTTGATTCCTGTCCGAATTGCTCACGCGCTTGATTGTGGCAACCAACTGCGTCTTCATTTGCACTCACTCTTGAATCGAGGCAAAGATTCGCTCTCGGATGACTCTATCGATGCAAAGTCTGTCACGTGCTTTGCGGAGCGTCTGATCTAATGTGACGCAAAAAGACGATGATCGAATTTGGGGAAGCTGACCTGCTCGCTTCTCATGCGTTTTCTTGCAGTTCCAAATGAGCTTTCTCACAAACTCGGCAAACGTGAGGCACCACTCGCCAGCGGGGAACTCGCGTCCGGTTCACCCGCGTCCATAAAGAGTAGCTGTTTTCTTAGAATGGGAGATTTCTCTACATCAGAAAGTACGTTGCTTGTGTTTTCCCTCGCGCAGTCTTGCTCAATTTTCCGACCAAGAGACAAACCCTAAAATCGATCAGTGAACGAGTGTTTTTCCAGCGTGTTTCTTTCATTGGAACTCATTGATTTGTTCCAAAAGAAGTTCGAAAAGGCCGAATGGATGGCGAAAGCACACAGATATGCATGGAAACAGGAAAAGGCACGAAACATGCGAATATGCAGGAAAATATGAATCTCATAGAAGGCCCAGCCCTTATAATCAATCATCTGTTCAGTCAGTATTCTATTCAATTTGCTTTAAACTTTCTCAGATTGAATGCGATAATTATCAGAATTAATGAATTGGATTTCAACTGTTCGGGAGAGATCTTGCAGTGTTTCTGCACCCATAGGCAGCGAGTATACGTCGTTGAATGGATTGAATTCCGAATCTATCAAGATTACGGACTTTATCGGTCGCTTATCGCCGAACTCTCGATTTCCAAAAGACTCTATCGATCATTCGTGAAAAGTGACGAGGCGATGGCTGCACAGCCTTGCTAATCCATTAAGCTGCCAGTTCCGTTCTGCCAGGTCACTTTCGAGGAAAAGCACGCAGGTCGCATTCTTAGACTTGCTCTAGTAGGTAACCGTCAATGGTGAAATGCTCAACCTCTTAACGAAATACTCGATCCAAGACAGCAAGAATTCGTTCCGGGAGAGCTTACATTTACACAGCTTCTTCTCATGTAGTAGGACTCTAGCCAAGATGTTAATCTTGGAGTTTCCCTTCCTCGCGATCTACTTTGATTAAATGCACGCCTTCAACAAAGTTGATCATTAAATCCTGAAAGAGAAATTGATTGATTTCTCTCGTTCTCGTGGTTCCGATGATCGTCCTTATCGAGTGAAATTATCGAACATGAGCTGTGCGCGAGGATCATAACGAACACAGACTCGGGCTCTCGATATTCTTTGCCGAACGATGACAATCCTATAGCTTGCAATGACGATTTGTGCGTCATGCGTCCGTGGCTGAGCTTTGTATTTTCCAAAAATTGTTTAAACTCTACGCACATTTCCTCGAATAATTACAACAATGTGTAAGTTCACGTCATCTACCACGCGGTCGACGGTTTGCGGGTCATCTGGCTCTCACGCTGATCTTCCGCCAAAAATCTTCAAGAGGCTCTCCGTGTTCCGCAGTCGGTTCTTGGCTGTGGAAGTAGATGAAATAGTGATGTGCAGCATCGTCAATGGCCTTCCATCGCACCGCCATCAACAGTAGGATATAACAGTTTTCCAATCATCTCCCTCGTTCGAGTTCCCATATCGATCAGTAATACTGATTTATCTTTTCGGAAGAACAATCTCCAATCTAAGCCCTCGGAAGATAAGAAATAGAAGCTCTTCTCATTGCCCGTTCTGCGGAGTCAGAAAACTCAGAAATCTTGTTCTCGGACGCCTTGTGATTTACAGCTCGAGGTCCTCGGTGGATCGGAAATCACGTTTCTACCCGAAATTCGATAGCGACCGGGGCAGAATCTCGATCGAGCGGAATTCTTGCCTCCTCATTTAGGAAGTCGTTGTTGTTGTCAATGCCTTTAATTTGAAATCCGTGGAATTGGAGGGGTGGGATTCAACAAAATCGGACTTACGTGGGACGGTTCCGGAGTTACCGCTGCTCACCCTTCAAGTACGTAATAGATCATGATTTGGTGGAAAATCCGCAGTGTTAGACGTAATCCTTCCAGCACTTTCATCGGAGTTCTTTCCAGTGAAACGAACTCCGATCACCAGTGAAATGTTTGTAACCTTGTAGATTTCTATTAGATCCGATGTAAATCATAGCTAGAAGGATTAGGCTGGCCATAGCGTTGGCTCAAGAATTAAACCTTCGACAAGCCGTCTTACCCAACCGAATCCATCCGTGGATTACCGCACTGCAAATCATTCAAAATCCGCCGAGCCAGATAAGCTCGTATTTAAGGCCGAGTCACCCGATCCGAGCATCCAGTTGCAAGATGAGAGCTCACCAAGTGCTAGCAATCGGTTTGACCCTAGTGGCCGCAGCCTCCGCTCAAGAATGCGGCAAGAGGAACTCGTATTCATTGTTCATGAATGCGCTCCAGCCCGATGATTCAAACTACATCGTTGGTGGCACTCGCGCAATCAAGAACGAATTCCCGTGGCAAGTGTCGATCCAGGTACGTTTCGGGCCGAATTCTTCACTCGAGCTGAGTCAATAAACTCCTAGTTTGTGACGTGGTCCTCGACTCAGCAGCTCCCCGTATTCCAGGCCAAGGTTCAGACGGCTTGGTGGCGGAAAACTAACCAGCACATTTGCGGCGGCTCCATAATCAACAGCCGATGGATTGTCACCGCTGCTCACTGCATCTTGGATGAAGTATCACGGAGTGACTACAGCATCGTCGCTGGCGCTCAAATCGCCATGAGCAGGGAGGATACCACTCAGACACGAGGAGTCGCAGAGATCATCGTTCACCCACGTTATGACGAGGTTGAGGTTCAGGTATGTCTCGAAGTGATAGAAGCTTAAGCTATCATCTCGTAGAAACGCTCTAAACTTGTTATGGAACGCGGAAGACACTGACTGAAACAGAAGCATCGATTAGAGATCGAAACAGCAAGCACCACCGAGTGAGAGTTCTCCTCCTCCACAGAATGACATCGCTCTGATCCGATTGGACAGTCCGCTTTCTCTTTCGCAAAAATCTGTTGCACCGATCTGTCTGCCAAAAGCCACCGACAGAAACAGATTTAATGGAAAAATTTGCACCGCATCCGGCTGGGGAGCCGTATACAACCAAGGACCGCCCTCGTCCGTCCTCTTGAAAGTTGATCTTCCCATTGTTTCCAAGTGAGTTCAAGTCGAAGCTGCCTCGTTAAAACTTCGCTCAAATGTATAGAAAGTCGTACGGACTACAGAAAGCATGAACATGATAGATAACATCACTTTCTCACTTTCGCCAGCATCGTCTGTGAAAACCGATACCAGAATGTACAGAATGCTCGAATCAACGACGACATGGTGTGCGCTGGCAGTCTCGTTCGAGAAGGAGCTGGAACTTGCCAAGGAGATTCTGGCGGCCCTCTCGTCTGCGAAGAGAACGGTGTCTACACTCTGGCTGGTCTCACGAGCTTCGGCGTCATTTGCGGCTCCAGACAATTTCCTGCTGTCTTCACTCGGCTTTCCTCCTTCCGCGGATGGATAGATTCGAACATCTATTAGACGGTACAATCGCGAATAAACTCTTACAGTTGAAAACGCAACAATCGATGACCTATTGCCTATAATTAGCCTATAATGATTTTTCTACCTCATCCAGTTAGATTCCCGCTTTGCTTCCAAAATCAACTGTTGTGAAGTTGAGCGTGTACCACGAACGTTCCAACAGAGCAGGCGACTAACCCCGGTCGTACCCTGAGCAATAGGTCGCAGGCTTGCACGTCGTGTATTTTGCTTGACGCCCGTTGACACCGAATGCTATCGAAAGAACCGAAAAGATGAGTTACACATCTGCTTTCTCGATTTGGGGCACCGATTTCGCTGCGTTGGTAACAGTGTTGTTGATCCATGCTTCATGTTCCCATTCGAGAGGCTCCTGTAAATTTTCCGAAAGAAATCTCGTCGCAGAACGTCTCCATGAAGGGCCACCTCTGTTTTGGAAGTAGGCAAAGACTTATCGAAAGTTCCAAGAAGATGGAAAGCATTGACCCACTGGCCCTGGGGAGGGATCCAGGAGTGTGGGACTCTACGTGCGCCCACGCTAGGACGTAGCCCAAAAATACGAGACTGGAGGCCCTGAACCCACTAAAACAACTCCCACTCCGCGTCCGGGGGAGGGCGTCGGAACTTGCGGATGTGTCTATTATTCGAAGTTACGATGAAATTGCATCAGATTTTTCAGCTAGTTCGCGAGTCACCGGACACCGTCCAAGCACTCTGCTTCGGATGCGCAAGCGATTCATTGTCCCCGGGAAAAGAAACCCGGCTCGGATGAGTTTTCGAGTTTTGATGCGATATTTCGCCGGATCCCTTGAGAATGTTCTCCGCGGAGTCTTCTGCTCTTTGAAAAAAAATTCTGAGATGAATGTTCTTATCTTCTTGAAACATTGTTTCCCCGGCGGGGTCCCAAGCATGATGTTGAATCTTTTTTCGGCACGCGGATACATGGTTCGACGTGCAGCTCTGCTTTTAGCCCATTATTTTCAAAAGGATGTTTCTCGTTTTTCATCGCATATTTCTTCATCTGTCTTTGGGTACTGGCACTGTTGTTCCGCTGTCGCGGCGAGTCCGTGTGATATCGCATTCGCCTTCTATCGTTGCCGCGCTCTAGGCGCTGCTACAAAGACTGGGCTATCGGTCTTTTGCATCACTCATTCCGTCGCCCACCGCCTGGGCGAATTCTCATCATTGCCTCCAAGGGAACGATCACCTCTTTGTCCCTTGACGGCAAGGGTTTCGGGCTGAAATGTTTCATGCGTCTCACTCGAAGTTTCGAATGTCGGTTCTATTGAGCGGGGAGCAACAACGTCATCGGATCGTTTTCAGCAAGAGCTCAATTGGATCGATTTCAGGACGAATGAGACGAGTTCACGGATTTGAACGTTTGTTTGCGCGACTGAGACAGCCTCGAGACGCGCTGCTGGTTTTTCATGGCTCCATTTTGGCTAATGTGGTGCATGTGGTTCCTGCCTCTGCAACAAACTCTAGGCGACACCTCTGACTCGGAACTGTCACAAGATCACCGGCGCGCGAGTGAAGCAGTCGCCAAAATATGTAGAGCCATCGTGTCTCAGTACTCAGCATACCGTAAAATGACCTTTGTCTTCGTGCTGATCGCGACTCCTGGTGACAAATATCTTTTCAACTTCCTCTGGAAACTCCCTCACGCTCATGTGTACATGTCGAAGCAAACGTTGAACCTCAGACGCAATGACAGAGAGATCGTTATCTCTTGGGAACGTGCGGAACGCGATCCCGGACAAAACCTGTTGGCGTATTGGGGGTTCCAAGAGAAGTGCGGTCTAAGTAACTGCAGCATCGCCGAAAAGAACATCGAGCATTTTCACTTGGAAAGAAGAGTTCTCATTCAAATCCGAGAGTGTGGAGTGGATGAAATCAACCCAGCTCGCCATGCTGGAATTCTGGATATACTTTCAAAACAACTACGTCGGAAGAGCTATTTCAACCGCTATCGGAGGTCGTTCATCATTGCCAGGAAGAAAGATACGGATATTCTGCTCAAAAGCTACACCGTGAGGAGGACAAAGCACGTTGCGGGCGACCACGTCGTGAGACTGGTCGCAAAACCTTTGGAGAGCCGCGATGTGAAAGACGTGTTCCATCCAACAACGATTTCGAACCGCAGTGTGGGATTTTCTCTTGAAACTTTCTCCATTTCTTTTCCCGACGGACACCCCATGTTGGATAGGATCTTACTTGGAAGCTGCGCTTTCGTAAGTATTGAAAACCACATCGATTTTTTCCCTCATCTGATCGTGATCTGATTCATAAACCGTAATTCATTTGCAGGATGAGATAATTTATGTCTACGGCTTCACCTATATGTCGGTTCGACTAGCAGTCCCCATGCCATGGCAGTCTCGAATCATTTCGAATCTGCCGCGATTAATGGGCCTTGAGATTCCGCTGACAATTGCATCGCTGGTCGCACTCCCGAAAGTACTCTCGATACGTCATCATCGATCATTTTTCCCGAGGAAGCCATTTTGGGCAAGCTGCTATCACCTTCTCAGTGGCGATCATCTCGATTCCTTGATCCAGACATCGAAACAAGGGATTCTACTATTGCTCATCTCTGGACTCGTGTCCCTGCTGATTCAATACCCGGTGAATTTGATCAAAGGAGAGGTGGTGTCATCAAAGTATGAGCAAAGAATCCATCCTTCGAACTGCAAAGCGAAATCTTGTTACTTCGCAGGTTACCGTAGGCCGTGGTTCGACAAGACTTCCAAACCGTACGAGGCTCGGCAGGATATTGCGATCTGGAAGCTGCAATATAATAGTAATCCACAGGCGTCCGTGACTAGAGCAAACTTCGACAAGGAATGCTCGAATATTTCTCTGTCAACCAATGGAATGCTTAATTGGACAGAACTCGCTCTGCTCCTTCAATACGATACGTTATGCAAAGACCCCGAACTCATGAGGCTAAAACTCAGTCATTGGAGCACGAACTTACTATTCGAGGTCCCGGGCGCTTCGCGTACTACTCAACACATCTGTTCCGTCGCTGAGAACAGCGGTCACATTATGCTTGAGAAGCATTTCCAGATCACAACAAAGATTCTCGAACACGATTTATTGAAACATCTTCACGTGAAACTTTCGCTCTATCCCTGGGACCGCAATGAAGAGAAGTTCTGGGGAGGTGGAGGTAAGAAACCAACTACGGGCGCGGCCCCGATCAAGGCTAAAATCGTTGAAACGATCACCCATCTAAAGAAGAAATACTCGGATTTCAACATGTTTGACGATGAAGCCACCTCTATTGAGCTCGGGCTACAACAACTGAAAGAAGTTTTTCTTCTCTTCTTGAGCCTTCTACTCGCTCTGAGCGCCGGTTTGATGATCAACAATCATTTTCTTTACTTGATGAAGTGCTTCCTCGGTTCTCAGGATTCTGTTGACAAGTAGCACGCGAAAAACGCTCGCGCGGAAGCCTCTTGGTTCAAGTGTTGTGGAGCCCGGGCCCAGTGTAGTAGTCAGGATTTTTTCTAAGAGGGCGCTGACACTCTTCCTGAAGTGAAATTCTCCGAAAATCGGTTGCTTGATCGGGAGCTTCTACTGAGATAGTTTGAACCAAGGAGTCACGTTTGTCATGTTATCGGTGATGTGATAACTAGCAAGTTTCTCGGCGATCGAACGGGGCAAACCACAATCATTATGTACTTGAATGTGCGACGTGCGACAGATTTGATTTGATTGAGGAAGCTCGACCCGTTTCGTCCGGAGTCTCGAGGAGATTCTCAAACTGCATGCTATGATCTCTGACACGGTCACTTTTGACTTGAAATACCCATGTGCCCTCACAACGCCGTTCTCAAACAGAACTTAGAGTCATAACATCAGTGGGTTCTATAATTATAATCAGCCCGGAAGAACAGCGAACTCGAACTCCCAAAAATCGAGAAGTTCTTTCGAAATGATCAGCTCGGAGGGAACATCGACTCATCGAACAGATGGTCTACTCCTCGTAACCGTAAGATTTCGTGCGATCGAGTGAAGTTGATCGAACGCACCCAAGCTCGACGAGTCGACAATCGCGCCGAGAACGAGCGGTCACCGTGACAAAAATGAGAGTTCCGAGTGAGGGTCACAAACAGAGGCGAACTGAAGCTCAAGTTAACAAAGCTTCATTCTTGCATGAGGAGAGTTTGCTCAAGTAAATACTGACTGTTGATTGTTGGTACTACCTTCGATTGATAACAAAAAACCCATGGGTTTAGTTCAATGTGTAATTGAACTGTGAGTTCCGTAGGACTACGTTCAGGCCAATAGACAGTGTCTAAACACCCTTAATGCGGGCATAGTGAATTCGTAGAATCCGTTGGCAACCATACGACCATATGTGAAACGATCACAGCCAATACTCCGATTGTATGAATGAGCTCAAAAATCACATCACAGACTTGTGAGGTTGTAAATAAGGCCGCTCGTCAAGTTGACTTCATATTGCGAAGATGAAGAATAGAATCCAGTTGTAAGATTGTAACAACACGATCACAACACGAATTTTGGAGGGAATCGCCACTGTAGGGAGATTCAGAGATTTTCCTTCGCAAAATTGTGATTTTTGTGATTCTTGGGATGTTGGAACCTCATTGGAAGACATGGTGGTAACAGATGGTGCAATAACGATCGAGATCACAAAGCCCACTTCCGGTTACACCACGGCTGCTGTTGGTGTAAACATCCGTCACCGAAATCCTCTCTCAATTTCTCTGAAGAGTCATCCTTAGAACGTGGTCCTACGTTAATTCGAGTTAGTGTTAAGTATGGCGCAGAGACAGGGCTGTGCACTGCGACATCGATTCGCCGGCGAGTCGGGGGCCACGTAGAATTGAGCGCCGCCAGGCGCCGCATTTTTCCCTGCAGCGCGCCGGCGCCCTATTTTAACGTAGGACTACGTTTGAAGGATCACTTCACAGGGATTTTCAGACTTTCGTTTGATTGGTATAGATGCCAACGTAGTTGCAGCCGCAGCCGGAAATCGAACCTTGTTTGCGTATTGAACGAGACACTCGCAGTTGAACTCGCGTTTTTTTGCTTTTCTCCACGCAATATCGAGCTTCTGGCATAATTGCAAGACGTTCTCTCACTTTCTGGGTCGCGGATCGAGCATTGTTTGTTCGATCTGTTGAGCACATGAAGGATCGTCGACTTGGGAGCTGAAATCTGAAGGTGTCATTTGTCGGCCCAGGATTGGATGTTGTTAAGAGCCTTTTGAACGGCCAGGAACGTCTCAGTGAAGGAGACATCGGCAAAAATCTTCGTGTCATCAGCGTAAGCGAGGTGTTGTTCGCTCGACTCAATAACGTCATTCATATCCGTGGAAAAGAGAATGAACAAAAGAGGAGAGATGGCATAGCATTGAGGGACACCAGACGTTGAAGGAAACCAAGAGGAAAAGGAGCTGCCAACCTGCACCGCGAAGGACCTGCCATTGAGGAAGGAACTGAGCCAAACGATGAGTCACAGATTCTGAAGCTGGGTAATTTGGCCAGAAGAAAGCGATGATTCACCATGTCGAACGTCGCGGTGAAGTCGATGTAAATCGCTTCGATCTCTGGACGGCGATCATTGATGATGCTTAGCCAACGATCAAGCACGTCGACCAGCTGAAAAACTGTACTCCGATGTGGCCGGAAGCCGAACTTCTGGGGGTCGAGGAGGTTCTCGCAGTGTCGGAGAATGAGGTCCGCAATTATCTTCTCAAGAATTTTGCTTGCAACAGACGTAATGGAGATGGGCCGGTATCCGGCAATGTTGGAGCGTAACCCCTTGCTTTTGAACACGGGAGTGACGTACGCGAGCTTCCAAGCCGAGGAAACCTGACCAGGCTCCAGGGAACGCCGGAATCAGGTGAATCAGTGAGTTTACACCCTTGTGCCCTGAGGAGTCTTACTTCTTCATCGATCGCAGGCACCTCCATCACCGGAGCGGCAGAGACCAGTATCCGAGGGAGATCATCGCCGTTGTCGACTGTGAACATCGATTCAAAAAGTTCAGCAAGTGCGGAGGCTCTTTCAAGGTCCGAAGCGATGCAGCTATCGTCTGCAGGTAAGAGAGCAGGAATGACCGACTTACCAGCTATGTGTCTTGAGGCAGATCTGTCGAAAGCTTTGGGGTCACCGGAATCTACGGTCGTTGACTCAGAGATGAGACGCTGTCGGAGAACCCTGCTAGCTTCTTGAGTAGAGGGATCCGGGTGGTTTCATCTGCCGTCCCGGGAAGGTGGTCGAGGGCGAGTTGTGGTCATTGTGTGTGAGCTGGGAATGAGGCCGGGCGAAGGGAAGAGGGGATCCGAGGTATATTAAGGTCGAACAGAAACTTGAAGAACGCATGTTAGGGAGCGAACAGGCCGATGAAGGGAAAGAGCGTCACGGCGAGGCGGTGGCAGCCCATTTCGCCGAAAACCGACTTCGCCGAGAGCCTACTTCGCCGCTGACACGGCGAAGGACGCCCTTTCCACTACGCGGGCATTTCAGAATCCATCGCAAATCCATCGCTAACGCGTCAGAATGGAAGGTGAAGTCAGGTCGCGAGATTCGTGATTAACTCGAGCTGGAAAAAGAAGGAGACTCTTGTTCTTGTTGCTCCATAAAGCTCACATGGGATATTAACCATTCTTAATTGTAGAATCGCACCAGGCGAATTGCATGAAGCTTAGGTTGGGACCTTCGCGATCCGGGCTTGACGCTCGGCGTCATGGCCGGGATCTACGTCGGGCTTGGATATCTTCGAAACCGCCGAAAACTTCCTCCATATCATAGCAGGAGGTCATCGACGTCCCTCAGCTGCATTCCAGGTGTCAATAAAGCTATGCATTGGGAGCGGGCACTCTCCGCTGTATTAGTGGTCCAAATGCGAAGCTTTCGGCGAATTAGGTTTTCGGCGAAGTCGGTTTTCGGCGAAATGGGCTGTAGCCGGCGAGGCACGCCGCCGCTTATTTTTCAGCCCGTCGCTGCTGATCGACGATCTCAATACGCAGGTGAGCTCATCAAAGAAGGTAGTCCTTTCAATAAACCAATGGAGCCCATTGATCCGGGGCGACTCTTCGGGTCGATTTCTTCATCAAACAGCATGATGGAGCGTCACTGTACGTTGAGGACCTGGGCTCTAAACTAGAGCCTATAACGTCATTGTGGAGAGAAGGCAGCAAACGATCTCAGACGATCGAACTCGGCCATTCTTGCTTTGAAGCCTCCAGGGCGTAATATCATTTGATGAGTTTTCGAAACATTACGAACTCCTTCGATTTCAAATTTCCCAAAGGGATACGGAGTTCAAACCATGGATGCAGAGCCCAACAATGAGATTGTGAATTCCCTACAGCTGTGGAATTCTCGGCAGATCAGAGATCTGAAACAAAGCATGACTAGAACAACGTTGTGGTTGTGCGGCAAAGATACTCTTGGCGACTGGCCTCTCCGTTCTCATGAATTCATCGGTACTCAGTTGGTGTCTGTGTTTTCTCTTGATCCGTGGATCTCCCAGCAACTCCCAAATCAACATACGGGTCCAGGAAACTGGGAGCGCCATTGGAGAAGTTGCCAGAATCTGCGAAGCAATTTGTTCCCAACATTCGGGGAGCCGACGGATGGTTTTCGTGTTTAAACTGCACAAAACCCGTGATGCCGAACACTCATTCGACTTCCTCTGGAGCCTTCCACACAGTCATGTGTATCTCGCGAAACAGCATTTTTCCCTCAGAAACAACGACCGAGAGATCGTGATTTCTTGGGAGCGCGAAAGCAAGTATTTGAACCATCCCACATTACGATACTGGGATATGAGCGGGAAGTGTGGACTTGCAGATTGTGAAGGTGCCGAGGAGAACATAGAACGTCTGAATCTGGAAAAACGTGCCTTCATCCAAATTCGCGAATGTACATTCGACGTCCACCGTCCAGACGGGAGGGGAATAATTTTGAGAGCAATATCTGAAAGACTACTCTGGAAGAACTTTTTCCAGCGGTTCCGAAGCTCGTTTATCGTCGCCAGAGAAGAGAACAAGGACATGCTAATTGGCAGCTTTGTCGTCAAGAGATCGAGACACGTTGTTGGCAATCAAGTTGTGAAGATCACCGCAAAAGTACTGCAGATGAATGAGGCGAGAGAAGTATTCATTTCCAGAACAATGTTCTCAAACCGCAGTATCAAGTATGATTTGAGATCATTCTCGATTTCTTTCGACGGGGGTAACGTCCGGACAGACAGGATCTTGCTTGAAAGCTGCGCTCATGTGAGTACTCAACAATAGTTTGAGGCTTTGATGTACAGTTAATATTCGTCAATCGGAAATTCCTCAACATTCAGTTCAAAATACATAAACTCCAATTTGTGACCCTTTTCCATCGAATTTCAGAATGAGAAAATTTTCGTGTATGGATACACTTATCTTGCGATTCGATTGGCGGTTCCGTTGCCTTGGCACACGCGACTCATCTCGAATCTGCCCCAATATTTGCTGCTTGAATTACCTTTGACGATAGCTTCTCTTTTCTTGCTCCCAATAGTACTCTCCGTGCGATATCAACGATCTCTCCTCCTACAAGGTGCAACCTGGTCCACTGGCTATCATCTACTAAGCGGGAACAAAGACAACTCAATTATCCACCCTTCGAAGCAGACAATCCTCATATTACTCATCTTTGGGATCGTTTCTCTCCTGATTCAGTTTCCGATGAATTTACTGAAAGGAGAAGTAGTTTCGTCCCCCTACGACCAAAGAATCCATCCTTCGAACTGCTCCGTACGATCTTGTGACTACATAGGATATCGTTGGCCTTGGTTTGACCCTGACGTTATCGACGGGGAAATCTCCATCTTGAGGCTGGCATACGACAGAGAACAACAAGCTGCAGTAATTGAAGACAACTTGAAAAAAAAATGTTTCGAACGATCCTTGTCGACGATTGCAATGATGCATCCAACGAAAATTGCTCTATTACTCCAATACCACACGATTTGCGATGACCCGGAACTCATGAGACTTCAGCTCACTTACTTGGGTAAGCGACTGGTTTACGAGGAGATCGCGAAACTTTCGACAACTCAACCGTTATGCTCCGTAGGTTCAAGTAACGGTGGTCAAGTGTTGCTCGAAAACCATTTTAAGGTAGCGAGACAGATTTTAGAATACGATCTGTTGAAATATCCCCATTTGAGCCTTTCACTCTATCCGTGGGATCGGAACGAGGAACGATTCTGGGGGAAACGAGGCGAAAAGCTGCCGGAAAAGCTTGCTGGCCCCATCAGGTATAAAACTCTGACAGCAGCGGCAGTTCTTGGAAAGAAGTATTCAGACTACAACATGCTAACTTACAGAAAAGAGCTCATTGCCCTCGGACTTCGCCAGACGAAAGAAGTTTTCTTGGCGTTCCTAGGCATTCAATCGGCAGTCATGGTAGGCTCCATGATTTGCAAATTCTTTGTTTACATGTTCAGAATCTTCGAGAAGCCACCTGAAATCCGGATGCACCACTTGTGAGGAATCCACTCTTGGTCAGGTTTCCGTCGAAAGCTGCTGAAATCAAGGAACCTCTCGTGGTTTGCGCCGAAACGACCTCGCTGGTATAGATACAGAACTTCGAGAACCCTCTCGGATCCTCGAATTTAGCGAGCTGTGCGGAACATGGAGCGGGAGCACAAAAAGCATAAATAGGCTGGGGACTCGACCAATTACGCACTGGCTTTGCTCGTTATGCCCCGCAAGCTCCCGGCCCAATCACCGATTGAATCAACACTGTTTTTTTTCTGATCCAAGTGCCGCCTGCTTGAATGCGCTCCGTCAAATCTCGGAGTACGTTGCGACTCGATATGCCAGCACTCGATCGAGTCTTCATGAGAAGATTCTGAAAAATTCGAACAGAGCCTATGCTGAGCTAGCTGGAATTCCTCAACAATATTTAGAATTAAACCACAAAATATAGTAAACTCTAGGGAAGATCCCACTAATTGCAAGTAGAAAGGCTTGCCTCAAACCCCACTCCAGGTATGGGTTGCTACAAGATTTATCTAGGTAGCATTATCTGTGGAAAGGTATAATTCCTCACCTAGACTCTGCCTGCCTTTGTGGCGAACTCACGGTATCCAATAAACCTTGTCTCACCAAAATCTAGTGACTACTCTCTTGCTTCTCTGGTCCGCGCAACTGACGCTCGTGCCAGCTGGAACCCACGGCTAGTGTGCCGGTGTCTAGACCTACTGGTCGTATCACGTTATCTGCACTCGCTCTAAAAACGCATCCACGTCGTTCTCATCTCCCCGAAGATGCATCCACCTTCTTCGTTGCATTCTTGTTAGACAACATCAAATCCGGTAACCGGAAGGTTCTAGTATAGCTCGCTGAAACCTTGTTCGGTCCACGGACCGCCTAGTTTTTGGCGGACCCCCTAGCTCCGGGGACGATCACAGGAAAACTTCGACTGAAACTCAGTCACGGAACCCCCAGGAGGTCTCCGCGGACCCCAATCAAGAATTTACAGTGACACCAATCCACCATTTCAAGATGGCTGCGCTGGATCAAAACCAGCTGAAGCCGTTATAAGGAGAGTCCTGGGATGTCTGCCCTTGTTATACCTCGGGCAGTGAGGCGCTTCTTATCCGTTCGTGACATTGTATTTCTTCTCACAACCAGGTCAGCTATTCCTCATCTTAGGTCGGACAGTGGACCAACAATCAGCGATAGCACCCCAGCAAAAGGATGCACACGATCCGATTGGAAAATGGAAATCCACCTACTACTCAACAGCTAGCCATTGAGGTGCGGAAATCATTTGTCCAGAAGCCCAACTCGAGCTCATACACATTTTGGCGGAACAGGATCAGGATGACCAGATACTTGGAGATTTCCCGAAGGCTCAGCAGATTGTCCGTCAAGGAAAGTTCGCACACAAGCTCAATCCTTAGGTGCAGCAAATAAACCAACAATCCGCAAACTCTCATATTGGGCCCTCCAACACTTCCTCGAGACTAGAAGGGATTGGAAAATCCCACAGAGAATCGGAGCAAAAAAGGAGAGCCAAGGAGAAGCGGGGTCTTCGCGCATGAAGAGAACATTTGCAATTACACTAAGAAACCGAGAGGCATTAGATCCAATCGTCGGTTATCGGCTTGGTGTGTTCGAGAATGGAATCGAAGTTGTTGAAGCAGGACTTTTCGTTGGGATGGTCGCCGATCGATGTCTTAAGAAATCATCAAGAATCGCTGAATCACAAGCCGCGGCGCGGCGCCGGCTTGTGCGCTCTCCTGCTTGGCGGTGCACAGCTTTGCGAGCTCGGTCCGAACGGGAGCAAGTCACTGTGGTTCAAGATGGCGCGGTTGTGATCCTGTACTTTTTCAAGGAGAAGGCTGACCAACGTGATTTTCTCCTTCGTGCTAAAAGCATCGGTTAGGGTGAGCTTAGCATCGGGGGCACTTTGTCGGGGCAGCATCAATGTTGAATTCACAAATTGCGTGTTTGTGACTGCTTGCTGATCCACGATGCTGAATTGGTCGAAACCTTTCGAAGCTTTTCGTCACCAAACTGCGATTTTGTCTTGAAATCCTGGTCACGGCATCATGTTGGCGGCTGCTCCGGCTCTGGTGAGAGTCTTCCATGGGATTGCCTAGCTCCCTACAACGGAAGGATAACATGAAGCTTTTCCAAAAGTTCCCTCTATTTTGAAAATGGTGTTGAAAGAAGGTGAAATATACGGCATAGAAGTCTGGAGATCCCCTCCATGAAAGATCGAATGATCACGAAGCGAAGTGTAGGGCGAAGACTGATGGGGTCGGAGGGTAGTTTGAATGATATATCATCGAAACCATTTTCCGTATTAAACGTATTGAAATCATACTCCGCCGGGGTCCCTTCATGGATTCAAGCACGAGGTTCCCCGGATATGAACATGCGATTACCGACTTCTGTTGGGACTAATGCTGTTGTTCTTTCTGCTTCGGGTTTTAAGCTACGAACCGGGAGACCAATTGAGAAGCGTATATGCTATGTGACTGCTCGCAGCAGCTCTTGCGCTCAAGACTCAATAATTTACAGAAAAAATATCGTTTCCCATTCAGAACGATCCGATAACGTCATCTAAAGCAGATGGAATTGATACCATGGTTCCATACTCCATGTTCGAGATTGCAGAATTATTGAATCCAAGGTTGGACACCGTCCAGCGTGGATGAGATTTGCGCTGCTTCAGGAATGAAAACGAACTCTCCGTCAAACGAATGCCGACAGTCTGGGATTTGCATATCCGTCGACAAATATGATAACTCGGGGAAACTTTGAACAGGTTGTTCTACCGCATACATGAGCCTGCGCATATTGTCCATGTTCGGATTCCGTCTTTCCCCTGTAGACGCGTGTTGCTTAGAGACTAACATCGGTTCTGCGACATCGATTGATGTGTTTTCCGAGTAGACATGACACAACTTTGCAGCTTCGGACCTCATTCCAAAATACCGTATTCCTTCAAAGGGTAGGCCGTTCGTGGCAAATATTTCGAGGCTTCTTGGGATTCCCGCCAATGAGAGAATGCCCCGCAAATAGAGCATGTCAGCTTATTTTGCCAGCTTTCGTAAAGGGCTCTATCATTTGACTGTGCCCACCTGATTGTCGATTCCGGAGTCTTGCGAGGAACCGAACAATGCAATTGGAACCGCTGTGGGTTCATGAGGGCATCAAATGACGGGAGATTGGATGTAAATAGTTGAGAATAACACAACTCTCCCAAGAAGTTGAGCTGGGAAGTTTTCTGAACTCATTGTAAGATGCCTTCCTATTAGAGGGTGGCCGCTCATTAGAGCCTGCCCGGCAAATAGAGCAAGGCCTTAATTTAGAAGGAATATGTTACCTTAAAGCAGCGTTTCCCGACCGGGGTTCCGCGGAACCTTACGGTTCCCAGGCACTGTTTTCGGGGCTCCCGCGAGAAGTAATCGGTGGAACCCGGGGGTTCCCAGGCAGTTTTCCCGGGGCTCCCGCGAGAAATATTTGACGAAACCTAGGCGTTGCCGGGAATAATTTTCGGTGGTCAAAAGCAGGGCTCGAGCCCAGATTTGCCGATCAGCGGAGGGAGTTCGGCCGTGAAATCGAAACTCAATAGGATCGGAGGATTCGAATTTTCGAGCGTCATTTCCGAAGAGTGCTTTGCATCGAGCCACTCCTACTAAGGTGACAATTTCACTTCGAGTGCCCTCCTCGGCACATGTCGACCTCCAGAGCGAATCCCGCGCATTCAGGAGGCCTATGTCCACATTGATGAAACCTTCGCGTAATATTCCTCGAGTTCACTCACGTGAGCGCAACGAGCGCTTCCTCGCGTATCGATTAGAAATGAAAAAGAGTACAGAGAATCCATGTACAGCGAGCGACATTGAAGAAACGTGAAGGCCTGATTGAGCGTTCTCCGTTTGCACGTTACTCGAGGAATTTCAACGCTCTCGGACGCGCTCCCCAGGGGTTCCCCGGAGGTTTTCTGCGCTAAGCAAATCGTTGAAACCGGTGGAAACGTCGATAACCCTACGGCAGGCAAGACATCGTCTATTCAAATTAGAAGTCAAACGATCATGACGACGATTGTTTGATGATCCTCTTGGATTTTCACAAGCATTCACCGGGACCTGTTTTTCCTCGTAGTTTTCGGTGACATAGCGTTCTTTTTTTTCTCTCGCGTATCATTTGGAGAAATGCATTCGTGCCCAGAAAATGATGTGGAAGTCTGCTGTTATGTAGTTTGAGAATCGATCTCGGCTTCCTCCACCAGTGAGGAGACGAGGGTTTTAAACCAAAAGTGCAGTCAAGCCTTGTCTGGTGTCCGAAGATCCCACTTGCCAGTGGGAAGCGCTGCTGACCAAATATGTCACAGCTGAGACGTGTGAAGTCCACTAAACCTTATCTCGGTTATAATTCCGAACACGCACTTCATCGATCGCAGACATCGTGTCGAGCGGCCGCCTCCGAAAGCAGAGGCTTGCTTGCAGGAAATTCTTTGCAAGTCCTTTTCTCTTTCGGAATGGCTCGGTTGAGTCACGGTTTGTGTTTGCTGCTCATTCTCACGCAAAAAACCCTAGAAGAAGAACATTCCTCCGAAGTGATACAGGAACCACGAAGCGCCACGGGAGAAGTTGTGAGAATCTGCCGCGATATTTGTTCTCAATATCTAGTGAACCAAAAGATAACTTTCGTGTTCGTTATACACGAGACTCATGAATGCAACGACCCATTCAGATCTCTTTGGGAACTTCCTAACGCTCACGTGTACCTTGAAAAACAGCATTTCATTCACAAACGTGGTGATAAAGAGATCGTCATTTCTTGGGGACGAGATACAAAACCTCTGATATATCCCGCAACGGAACACTGGAGTCTCTACGCATCGTGCGGATTGAGTGATTGTACTCAGGCCCAGAAAAACATCGAGCACCTTCATCTAGAGAATCGCGTCCTCATTCAGGTCCGGGAGTGTGCATTGAGAAATCCTCACTCGTGTCAACAGGCTAGAATACTTCGCGCGATATCCGGGCAACTGTTTCTAAAGAACTACTTCCAACGCTATCGAGGATCATTCATCATAGTCAGAGCGGAAGATTCCGACGTCGTATTCGCGAATCTCATTGTCAGAAGATCGAACAGAATCATCGGCGATCAAGTGATAAGAATCACAGCGAGGGAGTCCAGAGAAGATGACGCGAAGGAAGTCTTTCAGGAAGCCCAGGAGTTTGCCAACGGCAGCACCAGATTCTCGGTGGGGTCTTTCTCCATTATTTTTCACGGAAGCGGCGTTATAAACCATAGGATAATTCTCAAGAGCTGCGATCAGGTAAGTCTTTTCGAGAATAACTTGAAAATACAAATCTGGTAGACTTATTGACCGTTCATTTTCAAAGCTTTTCAATTCACCATCTGTAACCGGGTGAAGGAGCTTTAAAGTGGAACCGGAGTCGGCATCATACTTCGCAACACCACAATTCTAGAGTTTGTTAGAGCCGGTCCACCGAGAGCGACTTGACCGGAAGCTTTACAGTTGGGGAAAAGTACCAGTTATGGAACGGAGATGTGTTCCATGACTGATCACTGTTTCTGATTGGTTACGGTCATAGAACACTAAGGCGTTCCAAAACTGGTAATTGCAACAGCTATGGGACAGTTTTGTGTTCCATAGTTGATGCCTGCAGTGTGCGAGTACGAATTGTGGAACACAAAAGTCTTGAAAAACCGGTACCTTTGCCCTAGATTGCCTTTGCCATTCTTTGGTAGGGGGAGAGCTTGTGAGTTTTTTGTTTTTCATTCGCAGACTGAGAACATTTTCGTGTATGGCTTCAACTACCTGGCGGTCAGACTTGCTGTTCCTATGCGATGGCACACCCGACTCATCTCCAATCTACCTCAACACATGCTCCTTGAATTACCACTGACCATCGCTTCGCTCGTTGTGATGCCAATGGTTCTCTCCTTACGACGCCACGGATCGCTCGTTATGCGCAGGTCAACTTGGACAAGTTGTTTTCACCTTTTGAGCGGTAACCATCACGATTCGCTAATCGACACTGCGCATCAAGGAATCATCATCCTGCTCGTCTGTGGTACCGTGACTCTTTTGATACAGTTCCCGATCAGTTTATTGAAAGGAGAGGCGGTGTCATCCACCTACGAGCAGAGAATTCATCCTTCGAACTGTTTCGTGAATTCTTGTAACTCTGTAGGTTATCGAAGGCCCTGGTTTCGTCCAAACGCGCAGAACCAGGAAGTCTCCATCACAAAACTTCAGGAAATCAATGAAACCCAGGCTTCAGTGACTGAGGCTAATCTGGTCAACGAATGTCCGAATACATCTTTGCTAGCAAATGGCATGATGATGTGGACGAAACTTGCCTTGCTCCTCCAATATCATACTTTATGCAACGACCCTGAACTTATGAGGCTACAACTCGCTCATCTTGGCAGGAAATTGTTGTTCGAATACGTGAGAAATTCGCGATCTACCCAGCCTTTATGCTCCGTGGGCGATAGCAACGGCGGTCAAGTTTTACTGGAGAAGCATTTCCGGACAACATCACGAATCCTCGAACACGATTTGCTGAGATATCCGCACGTGAAGCTTTCACTCTATCCTTGGGATCCCCACGAGGAGACGTTTTGGGGAAAAATTGGGAAGTCACCGCCGACGGCCCTCGCTTTCCGACTAAAAGTCAAAATCAAAAAGACCGTGGCAGTCCTGGGGAAGAAATATTCAGAGTTCCATATGTTTGACGAGAAAGCGATCCATGTTGTTCTGGGATTACGGCATATGATAGAGATGTTCTCCGCGTTTTTAGGCGTCTCGTTGACGATCATCGCTGGCTCAATGTTGAGAAAGATTTTCTCTCACTGTTTGCACCGGAAGTCAAAGAAGCTCAGTACATGTTGAAGAAGGCGAAGACATCCAGAAGAGGGTGAATTGCTCGATATACTGTCATGGCTGTTGAATAAACTTGAAATTGATCTCATGAACGATGATGTGCTCTGCTCTCGTTAGCAAATCATGATTTCTTACTTATCGAGCGTTTGAATCGACAATAATTGTTACTTTGAGCAGTAACCTCCAAACTTGTCCCTGAGGACACCCAGGAGCTCGTGGCTAATCTCAGAGCTCCGGTGGATCAGAAAAAGAAGCTTGGAGGTCCTCGGCGAATCCACGGGTTCTGCTTGCGATACCAGGGAGGAAGAGAATTCAGCACTATTATTTATTAGACACTCCGAACCCGCTCGCGAATACCCTTAGTGGATCTCCATCTCTCGATCAGAGGCATTTCATCACCCGGATCAGGAAGCTCTGATGTCGAAGCCCCGAGTTCATCTGCCGCATGGAAAAGCTTCTCCACTTCATCTCGCATGCTGTCGAAGGACGTACCGAGAGCTCGATTCTTCCACCGCCGAAATATTGAGCGGACAGGAAACGCCACCGGAGACAATTTGGGAACTCGGATTATTCCTCCGACCTCTAGAGCCGACCACGAAAAGCGTGGATGCGCCTTGTTGTGGGAATGAAAAAAACAAACTGAGCTTCCAAAGAAATATCTTCTCCGCATTAACTAGCAGGCTTCTCCAAGAACGATTCTTCTTGGAGAAGCCCCAAGCATCGCTTCTTTTTTTTTTAGGTTTAGGTTTACAAGTGGTTTATTTCAACGGATCGGCATGTTAAACAGCTTACGACCTCGGTAAAAAATTATCGGATAAAAGTAAAATAATAACAGTAATAGTTGATAAACAGTGTTATCAGGAGATATCTATTCTACGAGCTAGGAGGTGTTCTCTGACTTGACAACCAAATTTTTTAAGAGAGCCAAGGCCTCGTGTCTCTCGGGGTAGAGAGCTCCAGATTATCGGTAGGTTGTGGTCAAGGGTGTGGCGCGCGCAGTCGAGACGAGCAGAGGGGACAATAAACCTGGTCGGTCGACGACGTGAACGGGAACAGGTAGCGACAGTCAACGGGAAGACAACATCGGCCGGTAGTTGGCCGTGCGAACCCTTAAAGCCCAAACGAGCAACAGTAACGAAGTATAGTTCATCGACGCGTAGGAGCTCAAACTTTTCATAAAACCTCGACACGGATTCGGACCTGCGAATTCCAAAAAGAGCCCTGAGGGCGTCATTTTGAAAGAACTGGAGTCTGTTCGTAATGTAACAGTGGCCACCACCCCAAATGGAAAGACAATAAGTGAGCACTGGGAGAAATAGTGCACGGTAGGCCAGGAGCCGGGCCCGTAACGGGACACCCGAGAGTCGAAGCCGACGGAGCGACGCAGTAACCGCGTAGCAGCTGGGGCGGATCTCGTTGAGGTGATCCCTCCAGCGGAGGGTCTCATTGACAGATATTCCCAGGCATTTGGCCGAAGCAGAAAGGGAGATAGGATCACCATTTAGGAACAGGGCAGGGAGGCCGGCAGGAAGCCCCGCAGCTCTGAAGAGAACAAGCTTAGTCTTGGAAGAGTTAACCCTTAGACCGAAATTTCCGAATAGTTCGATGATGGACTCGACCTCACGGAGCCCGTCGAGGGTGTCGGTGATGAGAGATTTTCTGCCGACGCGGAACACCAGGGAGGTGTCATCGGCGTAGGTTACAGAGCGGCAGGAGTGGCGCTTAGAGAGACTGATAAGAATGAAATTTATATAGATAATAAACATGAAAGGTCCAATGACAGATCCCTGGGGCGCCCCGAGATTTATGTCCAGCCAACGAGATTGAACGGAGCCGACCTGAACGGACTGTTTGCGATGGGTGAGGTATGATGAAAACCAATTGATAACAGCGACCGAGCAGCCCAGGCAGTTAAGCATGTCTAGGAATAACGAGTGGCTCATGCAGTTGAAAGCCGCGGAGACATCCAGAAAGACACCTAGAGCCAGATCACCATCCTCAATGGGCGCGACGACATCTCTCCAGAGCTGCGCAAGGGCGAGCTCAGTGGAACGACCCGGTCGAAAACCGAATTGTGATGGAACAAAAAACCCCGCGTTGTCCAAGAAAGCCTCAAGACGGGTCTTAACAATCCTCTCAAAGATCTTAGAGAGAACATCCACAAGGGAGATAGGACGGTAATTAGAGCAGGAATCACGAGCGCCCTTTCTCTTATAAAGCGGGACGACTCTTGCCCGTTTGAGAGCAGTAGGGAAGCAGCCAAGGAAAACAGATCGATTAAAGATGTAAGATAGAGGCAACGCAACATAGGACGCCACAGATGAAATGACCTTGTCTGGAACCTTGGTTGCACCAACAGACCACCCGCACGAGGTGGACGAGAGCGCCGACTCGACGTCGGAGGGCTCGATGGTGCCAGTGGAGAAAGTGGTATGGGAGGGAGGAGACCAGAGGCGTTGGAGAGAGGCTGGGGTGATAATGTCGACATTTAAGGAGGAGACTGCTACAGGTCCAACAGAAGCAAAATGGGAGTTAAGAGCATCCGCAATATCCTGCGGAGAGTCGATCACACCTTCGTCAGTAGCAATTGACGACGGTAAGACGGCTCTGCCTGTGGATCTTCCGCAAGTATCATTGATAAACCTCCAATGACAAACCTCTTCATCCAAGGCCTCCCAACAGGGCAGCCGTACAGCAAGATTGGTTGAACAAGGGCTTTATAGGCCGTGAAATACACCTCTGGGAATACAACAGTCGAACTCTCTAATTACTAAATCGAGCGGTGCGACCCGCTCTGTAAATTACATCGCAAACGTGAAGGTCGGGTTCGGGATCATGGGGAAGGATCCGAGTGATCTCAGGTATCAATTCACCGAACATTTCGTGGGCGTGGCCATCATCATGAAGTATATGTTCAGTAGTAGGCCTCCCAAATAACCGCATTAGCAGGACCGTGGTAATTGCGGCTCTGCGGTTAACTCATCTGAACAGTTTTTTGACAATCAGTAGCAGTTTTGGAAGAGGACAAGTGCAACTTGCATCTAATCACTTTTCAGCAAATGGTTTGGAGAGCTCGTTCAAACTCACAACAAGGAACACAGTGGGCCAACGCGGCTCCCCCGCGGGATGTGAGTTAACGGAGACCTCCGAGCAGACCTCGAGTCTCCCACCGGACCGAGCCAAGCGATGAGTTGAAGATGATTTGAAGAGGGTTCGCGAATCCAAGAACTGCCCTCGAGAAAAACAACAGTGACAGCCGGTCAGGTTTACACCGTCAATAACTACGCTGAGGCACAAAGCATATTTTGCGCGTAGAACAATTTCTGAAGAAACAAACAGATAGTTAGCACTCCCGAGTTCTTTGGTAACGATTAAGAGTGAAACTTTTGTCACGATCATTACTCGTTTCCGATCTTTTCCGATTAGTGAATGCCGAATGGTTTCCGCGTATAAAGAATGAGCTGTGAACGAGCTCTTCTGAACGGATTCCGGCAAGCCAACGTCCAAACTCTGTTATAACTAGAGTTTGGAAGTTCAGGCATTAACCCTTTTTGGGACCTGCATCAATCAATATGAATCGACGGGTGGATGTTTGGTGACATAGTGCCTGATTGTTCTAGCCCACGGCTTTGTTGAGCGAATATCATCGAATGATCGGCCTCGGATCAATTTATCCATGGATTGATGGAGGTTGATTGATGAATAATGCCTGAACTTCCAAGCTATAGTTATAACTAACCATTTTTTTCGGTCCCTCGAAGAAGCTCGCGATCCCGTTCTGGTCTCAATTTCAAGTTCTTCCATCTGGTTACAGCATGACGCCATGATTAGTCTACTAAACCTTGGTTTGACGATTTTCGAGCGAAAAAAAGGACGGGAAAAAAGAATTCCTCCAGAGGGAAGGCCCATTTGCCGCCTCGGTTCCCGCTCACCAATAGTTTTCTCTTTCTCGGTCTTTTCTCTCGTGCCGATCAATATCCACTTGGAAACGACTGAACCGCCGTCAACAAGGCGTAGTTGCCCACGCGACTCGAGTACAGTTTCATCTTTGAGACATTTCATGACCCAAAATCGCTGCTCTCACCGTTATCTCCGTGGAATTCCACTCCGGTCGGGTTCTCACATTGAGAGCCCACATTTTTTGGAGAGCAACTCACGAAGGAGTAACCCTATGGTTCTCAAAAGTAACTGTGAGTGCGGAAAGAAGGGAAAGTGGGGGGAGGATAGAAGAGAGAAAGATAGCAGATCGATTTCCCCGATGTTCAACCGCCCAACTGGCAAAGTCATAAGTTATTTACATATAAAAAGTATCTGTAAAAAGATGACCCTTTGGAAGGCAGACGAGAATCGAATGACGAAAAATCACCACGAAAATCAAAAACACGAGTTATAAACTCATCGCACAAACGTTTTCCCTCAAAAACCATCCTTACCGTGTTTCCCCGAATGTAGGACCTCCGCCGATAATAAGCCTTCCCCTGATGTCCCCGTCTAGACAACGGGTAGCGGTCAAGTGGTAGTGTTGTGGTAGTGTAGCAGACGATCTTCGGCTTCAAACCCAAATGATAGTTGAGGGCGCGCCGCGCGAAGGTTAGGGCACTGCGTGCCCTAACCTTCCCGCTCTGCGCCCTCAACAATCCTTTGGGTTTGCTGACTTAGTTTCGAGTGTTCTAACCTAACCTATCCTTCCGCCCGAAGCCGAACAGCCAGAATGCGTCTGCTACACCACAACAGCCCTACCACTTGTCCGCCTCCCTAGACAACGCCTCAACGAGAGCCGCGAATTGAGAAGTTTCCGTAACATGCACATTAGAGCCGACACTTTTTTTTGTTTTTAGGAAACCTGGTTTACTGTCTTCGAAACAGATAAAAGCTTAGCCTGCTCTGATTGGTCAATTGAAAAAGAAACTTTGTGCGTGATTCCTTTCACGTTTTTGCTTCGTACATTGTATGTATAAGCATTTTTGCGAGTCGAGAATCCTTCTCGCTTGGCTAATGATTATGCTGTACTCATTTAATATTGATAATTGATAACTAGGGCCCGCAACTTTATGCATATGCATATTGCGTATGCGAAACATGCAATTGCATACTTAATACTATAAAGTCGCATGCGCGATATGCAGGTGCCTATGCAGGTGCATATTTCTGAGGCAAAATGCGGTTTTTGTAGGCATATCGTGCATATTCTCTGCATATTGTGCATATGCTCTGCATATTACGTGCATATGTCATGCATATTTCCGTGCATAAAGTTTCGGGTCCTATTGATAACCAAGTCGACGTGAATCGCTTTTCAGTCTGATCAGCATTCAGCACGATGAGTTCAAAAAGGAAAAGTTGTCCTCTTGCTTTCAATGCAGGACACATGGCTTGGATGGCATGTTCCACCGACACTGAGGACAGGGAAGCGAGGCCAAATAGGTTGGGATTTGGGATTCGGCCAGTACCCACAGAGTCAAAGAACTGAAAAGCTTCTTGGCGAATAGATCAATCGATCAAATCATGGTCCCGGCAGGGATGACCGGCCATCTTCGATCGTTGGATATTCCAATTAACAAACCCTTCAAAGACCACCTGCGTCTCGAAGTGAACGACTACATCGAGAATCGAATGCCGCGGAACGTACGGGAAAACTTTGTGGAACCCAGTCTGCCTCGTGGGTGAGGTCTTGCTGGGAGAATATATCAGAACCGTGCATAGCAATACGTTGCGGTCGGAATACCTTTCGAAAGCTCTTAAATAGGAAAAAAGGAGAGGCTAGGACCCATGATTCATGCAGACAAATCGAGCTCCCTTGGAGCAGAGATGGGCATATTCATATTCATGAATACAAATATGAATATATTCGAGGCAATGAATATGAATATCTATATGAATACGAATATGAATACAAATATATTCATATTCACATTTGTATTCATGACTATATTCTTATTTATACTCATATTCATACGATTTTCGAAAACGAGTGAGTCTGCCAGTTTTGAGATGTGTAGTTGGGGGTTTTCGGGGTCGCTGATCACGATGCGACCCTCAGTTTTCCCGAATTTATCGATATTTATGCTCTTTCCGCTGATTCGAGAAATCTCAGTCTGATTTCTGATGGGAAACAGCATTATCCTTGATGAATATGGAGAAACTGAGATTGGCATCCTGCTCACCGACCGCGGAAACCCCCGACTACGCTTTCAAAATCAGCATTCAGTGGGGTCCCGCTTAACGAAGTTCATCCGTTCCGGCGGAAGGTTCCTTTTCCGGATCGTTCGTTAACCGGAACACGCTTCAACATTGATTCCTATGAGGAGAAAAAGAATCCGTTCCAGGCAGTCAAGATAAACCTTTCGTGAACCACAACCGCGATTAACTCCGCTCTCTCGAAGTTTTAATAATGATACGAACCTGAATCAAGAGAAGAAATTCTGTGAGACTCAACTCATGTCTCAAACCAGTTTTATCTGACGTGCTACCTGTGTGAATACGTCTGATGCACGTCAGCAGGAGATTTTGCAGCTCGTGCGACACGGAACACGTATAATCACTGACCCCCATCAGAAAAGAGTTCATCAGGAGAGCATTCCATAGAGGAGATATTTTTGCGCACATGAATTCTCTGTGTAATAGGAGTGTACTCATATTCATTCCTCATTCATCATATTTTTCAAGTGGTTCGTTAACCGGTTCAACGGTTCGTAGAGCGTACCAGGGGTGTGGAATCGAGCGTTTTCGGGGTCGCTGATCACGATGCGGTACTCAGTTTTCCCGAATTCATCGAATTTTCTTCCCGCTGATTCGAGATATTTTCGTCTGAATTCTGATCGGAAACAGCATTATCCTTGATCAATATGGGGAAACTGAGATCGGCATCGTGATCAGTTCTTTTTTTGCTTGCATTCGTGAATTGAAATCCGACGGTGATACTTCGTGTTTCCGCGTTGTGTTACGAGTACAAATGCAGAGACTTTTCTGCCTAAAAAACCCGAGAATATCAGGATCCGCCTCAAAACACGGAGGGATCAAGTATCCAACGGAAACTCTCAGAAACATTCGCGCGAAAATAGATACTTATCTGAGAGGCTGGAGAATTCGACGTTCTCGAACTGGCGCCGCGCTCTAGTTTCCGAGCATCGGATGAACATCTTAGACGGAGAGTTGAGTCATCGGTGGAGCTTGGCAACGCCAGTCGGAAGCGCCAAACCCCCTCAATCTCAGCATAACGGTTCCAATCGTCCCACCGTGCCCACGCGCCGAGCGATACCGAGCTGTGAATTTCCGTGCGTTGGAATCAAAGTGGAGGGATCGACAACAGACGAACGCTCCAATCAAGTGAAAGAGCTGTGAGTACAAATCCATTCCGGTTAACCAATCCTAGTCCTTTGGTGCGGTTTTACAATACATGGTCACGATAGAAGAAGCGCGTGTTGTGAGCGTTTTTCGACAGTTCTTTCCCTAGCTCGAAAAATAGTGGAATATCAAAAATAGTGGAGCATCATCAATGCGTACATTATGAAGTTTGAGCTCTTGGTGTCTTTCGGATCAATGTGAGCGAGGGACAATTTCTCCGAACCGCAACCGAGGAGACAATTCTGAGTTGATAATTCTTCTACAGTGAGTGAATCCCTGGCACGGGAGGGGCAACCGATCGCTTCTCATCGCTGTCGGATTCGTTGAGGGCAATCTCCAATATCAGCTTGTTGATGAAATTGAGCTTGTTATCGGAAACACCATTCCCCGAAGCGCATTTCTTGACTCGCTAATTCAATATTGGTGGTTGAAGGCTGAGACTCTGAGCGACTTACTCGAATTACCAAAGCTGCGGAACTCAGGAAGAAAGAGCCTCGTAACACAATAACGAGAAGATTCAGCTTAAAGTTAGTGTCAACATTTCTCTTGTTCGCGTTCGCTAGCTTCAATCGAGATCGCCTCATCTACCTGTTTCGACCAGTCGTTGTCTCTATCATGATGGATTCCGACGCGTCTGCACAAGAAGAGGTTCCTCATTCGTCTGAAGTCTGAATTGTCTTTCGGTGTGCGCTCGGCACTCAAGAATCCATTTTTCCGTCTAACAACCCAGATCCGGGATTCTGCGGACAGCAGATTCCGAAGTCGAGCTCAGTCAGCGCGCTCTGTCTGAAATGTGGGCCGGATATCCCCACACGAGCCAAGACGGTGAAGGTCTCGGTTGAGAGCACTTCGAACTTGTTCTTTCATTTGAAGAAAAACCACGATCCTGCAATCGTTGAATCCTTTAGAAAATGGCTAGATGATAAACGAGCCGCCTTCCAGGATCAGAATCCGCGACGAGCAAAAGAAACGCGCGTGCGGCGCTCATCAGTTTCTTTACAAGAGCAGTTCAATGATGCGCTGATTACGATGGTTTCGCACACTATGGTTCCGCTCAGTTTTATAGAATAGAGCGTATTTGAAGATGTGTTGAATGTGCTTGGTTTGAAGAGGCAAGGTTTGACAATGATGAGTCGTCGTACTTTGGCGCGTAAAATGAACGTCGCATTCGCGGAATCGCAGAGACTTCTACGCAACGTCTTATCAAGGCCAACCTGGGTGTCAACGACGGCGGACAGATGGTCTGGCGGGAAACGCAGCTTTTTGGGCATGACCATCCACTGGATCGATGAAGAGTTTCATCGAAGATCTGCAGGTCTTGCATGCCGCCGCTTCAAGGGAACTCATTCGTTTGATAGAATTGCGCAACTTATCAGAGACGTCCATGAGTCCTTCGGTCTCATCACTTCGGAAGATCACTGCCACCGTTACGGACAATGCGTCCAATTTCATGAAGGCGTTCATCGTATTCGGCGTGGACTCCGCAAACGTTGACCTCGAATGCCCTCAGCCTGAGCAACCGGCAATGTCTGACGAAATGATGTCATCCGCTGCATCTTTGATCGAATCACTCTCACAGGACGGAGAAGATCAGGACAGCGAAGAAGAGACCGAAAGCGCAGCAGAAGAAGAGGTCGGAGAGGGGGACGAGAGCGAATGCGAATCCGACGAAGATGTTGAGAATCTGTGAGCAACCGCGGCATGGGTTCCCCTCGAAGAAGAGATGTCGATATGTAATTTTCCCGCCACTGTTTCACAATGGCGCTACAAGCGCACCGGCATCCCGACGTTTGTTTACATGAGATGGTGGAACCGTGAGTTACTGAGGCACGTGAATTTTCGATTCTCTGTTAAAGTTAACCAAGAACTCATTGATAGAACTTCATGTATCTTGAATGGAATTCCAGGTTGTCACCTGACCGCACGAATGAGGCATAATGATCTGATAATAAATCTCTGTTAAAGACGAGCATCGAGACGTCCTCCATAAGAATAAGAAGGGAAGATTATAGATATATCTTCCGTCGCACGTAAGGTGTGCTGCTCACACCTTGTCCTTGTGCGCAACAACCGATGTGAAGAAAGTTCTGGACCTCAATGCTGATCTTGCGGCACGTCACGGTGCAGTTTTATCGAAATGCAATGCGCTTTGGAAATTGAGTCGTTCACCAAAATCAGCCGAGGTCATCAAAAAAATAACAGGTGCGCGTGTCTTCATTATACCCTTTTTACCCATTATATTTACAACTTACGTTCCGACCCTGAATATCCTCTGGACTGATTCACTTTAATATAACATCTTTACGCTCTGTTATTACAGGCAAAAGCTTGCCGCGACCGGTGATCACCCGCTGGAATAGTCTGTATGATTCGCTCACAGCCATCGTAGGTCTTCAACCGCAAATCGCCGCGCTCAGGGACGACCTGAAACTCCAGGCGTCTCTGAATGCGGAAGACTTCGCTCACGTGGAGGAGTTTCTGAAATGCGCGAGACCCGTCGCGATCGCTCTAGACAAACTTCAGGGCGACGTGGCGGGATTCTACGGCATGCTCCTCCCGACACTCTTCATGGTGAAACGCCAGCTCCTCAAAGTCGCCCGAACACAGCTTCATTTTTGTCGTCCCATAGTAGAAGGATTCGTGCGGAGCTTGGAGTCACGTTTCACAGAAGTTCTCGATTGCCGAACTCCACGAGGTGAAAAAGCCACAATCGCCGCGTTATCGATGCCGTTCTTTAGGAAACGGTGGTTCCGATGCATTTCGCAGGAGAAACAAGAGTACGTACTTCGCCGCTTCAAGGAGCTAATCAGCCATCATCTGGAGCCCGCTCCGGAGCCGATGGATGCCGATGGAGCCGATGGAGCTACTACGGCTTCGGTGAGGAAGAAGAAGCGCCACCGTCGCCGAATGTGAACTTTGCGGAAACAACAATGAATAAGTGCTTGAGCGACACTGAAGTGGATATCAATGTACTCAAGAAGTACCCGGCGGTTGAAACCATTTTCCGTGAGTTCAACACGGCGCCGCCTTCGAGCGCTGAGGTAGAGCGACTTTTTTCGTTTGCTACGATGACAAACGCACCGAAGTCGAACCGCCTCAGCGACGTTAAATTTGAGCAGCGTGTGATCTTGAAGAGAAATGGCTCGTTGCTCCAAAATGTCTCCTGACCTGAGCCCATTTTGGAGGGATCTCACGTTTTCTCGTACACCATGAATCCTATACAATTGATAGTATGTAATCATTTATATCCTTCATCCAATCATTTATATCATGATAAAGAAGATATGATACTCCAGCTCTAGCATATCTTTGATTGGTCTGAATAAGCGATCTAGTTCCGTCAAGAGGCGGCAAGAGAATGAGAGTCGCTCTTCCCGCCTCGAACCATGTCTCCGCCTGCGAGTCAGTGCACGGAAGTCTCCTTAACGCCGACCGATTCCATCCACTACACCGAAAACAGGCCCTTTTTTGATTCGTTTTTCAGAACATATTTCTTCCCTGCTGATTGTGAGTCACACCTCACACTCTTCTCTACTTATCCACTGACCGCTGATTTTGGATCGTCATTACGCTGCATGAGCCAAGCCTCGAATTTCCATCCTTCGAACGCGACATGCGGATGTCGATCAGATCGCTCACATCATTCGAATAGCGAAAACTACCTAGATGCGCAACTAAATTGTTAGAAAATATAAGATCATTAACGAGGCCCCGCTGACCCACCCTGAGAGCCATAACCGATCAAGTCTCGATAATAATTTCTCCATCTGGAGCCACATCTCCTCAAACGGTGAAAGGATGCCGTGTGAGACTCAGATCCCACGTATTGACCATCTTCCGAAAACCCTGTGGTTTTAGAACCACTCGGATCAGCGGAAAGAGCGTGAATATCGCTGAATATGGGAAAACTGGAGGCCGCATCGTGATCAGCGACATCAAGAGACATTTCTATACTTTCCAAAGCAACATATTCACTGTGATTCGGGAAAATCTTATGAATATGGGCATGAATATTGGAATATTTGTATCTGTATTCATACGATTTCGAGAAAAACGATGAATATGCTCATTCTGGAAGCGTAGTCGCGGGTTTCCGGGGTCGCTGATCACGATGCCGTTCTCAGTTTCTCCATATTCATCAAGGATAATGTTGTTTCCCATCAGAAATCAGACGGAAATTTCTCGAATCAGCGAAAAGAGCATAAATATCGATGAATTCGAGAAAACTGAGGGTCGCATCGTGATCAGCGACCCCGAAAACCCCTAACTACACATCTCAAAACTGGCAGACTCACTCGTTTTCGAAAATCGTATGAATATGGGAATGATCATAGTCACGGATACGAATATGATAATAAATATATTCATATTCACATTCATATTTATATTTAAGCATGGGGATGTTTATATTTGTATTCATGAATATGAATATGCCCATCTCTGCCTTGGAGGAGACTTTCAAGCATTTTGAATATACCATTTCAAACCATTTCGGTTTTATGATTGAATGACGTCCTGCTCACAATTTCGTTCTCAGTGTCGCAAATGTAGAAAGCATGTGAGGATTTGGTCGGCGATTGCAAGAAATATGGAATGAATCACGCTCTCTCTTTGGAACAAGCCCTCCCTGAAAGTGAGCCGTCTTCTCGGGTTCGGAGAGGATAATAAGCCCGGGCTTGTATTCGGGAAAACGCGGTAGCATCCCTGGTGTTGATCCATCCATCCATCCATATACTCTACATAAAGAGCGGATGTCTGTCGCCTTAAATATGCTTGGAAATCGATCAAATTGCAACACTCGGTGGGAGGCCAACTCAGGACCGTAGGGCTCCCACCACGGCGCGAACTTCAATCCGGGTCCCTAGATAAAAGCATCTGAAGAAGTTCACGCCAGATGGCGCTGTTCATTCACGGCTGCATTAGAGAGGGTGCGGCATAACAGCTGAAAGCAGGTGGATTCCGCGGCTTCCCACGGCCATCTAGGCGCCTCAGAACAATGAGAGAATGTGGATATCAATTCATTGAATCCATAACTACTATCGGAACTCGAAAAATTGTCAGCAGTGAGCCTTCAATTCCATTCCCACAGTTACCCAACACGCCACTCATCTCCGACTCTACACGCGCCATGAGAGGGTGCGGCATGGCAGGCATTTTGCCTCATACGGCGACATCGCACAGAGACCAAGCTCATTTG
>JAJSRV010000105.1:48286-380982 GCA_021527715.1 Neoseiulus cucumeris
GGCGCGAACTTCAATCCGGGTCCCTAGATAAAAGCATCTGAAGAAGTTCACGCCAGATGGCGCTGTTCATTCACGGCTGCATTAGAGAGGGTGCGGCATAACAGCTGAAAGCAGGTGGATTCCGCGGCTTCCCACGGCCATCTAGGCGCCTCAGAACAATGAGAGAATGTGGATATCAATTCATTGAATCCATAACTACTATCGGAACTCGAAAAATTGTCAGCAGTGAGCCTTCAATTCCATTCCCACAGTTACCCAACACGCCACTCATCTCCGACTCTACACGCGCCATGAGAGGGTGCGGCATGGCAGGCATTTTGCCTCATACGGCGACATCGCACAGAGACCAAGCTCATTTGCATTATGACCAGTTGGCCTGCGGCCGACTGGAATCGGCCGCGAGGCCGAGGGGAGCGGGTTGGTGGGTTCGTTCCGCGCGTCTCGGTAGGGTGTGCACCCGCTATCCCGAAAACCCATGATCCCCACAGGCAGTCCACACAACTCGGGATCCCGAATACCCATCACCCCGACAACTCTTTCTCTCAATTAATACCTATGAACCGACTATGTTAGTCCAGAGGCGCGCTTCTAGCGAGCGTGTTTATAGCACCTTGGGAGGAAATGGTAAAAAAAATTTCATCGCAGAGGAGAAAATTTTGGACAATAAGTGATCCTGTACAACAGAATAGCGTGACCCATACAGGGAAATGAAATTAAAGTAGTTGATGAATCGCTGAGGCGGCCACGGTGCGGCGCGAGTAGCACTTCGTTCTCCTTGAGAAAGCCGACTGTGTTGCCTAAACATGGGACCGAAGGCGATGACGGATGACGTCACGGAAGGCAGTCTCAATTTTTTTCGAGCCTAAGGAGGCGAATTTCCGCGGAAGAAAATGTTTCTATGAATCAGGATGCGGTCAGGTATGCGTGGAAAAAAAATCAAGGCGATCGGAGCAAGTTTTTGTGAAAGTGAACGTTTCTGGAATGTTTTCCTGAGGCTGGAAGAAGGTTTTCTGTGCAAAAGAGAAAATATTCCGATTCGGCAGGTGGCGATCTTCGTTTGAGGAAAAATTGAGCTCTGTAGATCAGCTTTTCGTGAGGAGGATGGGGGAAAACGCGAAAGCAGACAGACAGGAGCGCTTTATATATTGTTGGATTGGATGGATGGATTGGATGGAGAATCGATCGATTGCAGGCTCTGAATGAATGGATGCCTGACTGATTGATGTTCAGCGAACGCAAATTCAGGGCGGAGCCTGATGGTCAAGTGCTGTCTACTACAGAGTTCGCTACACCGTCTTCGTACTCCATATTCGGATGTCAAATTTTCCGGTTTGTTCTAATCATGGATTCAATTCGGTCAGAAGCAGTTGTTACGATTTCGTATTGCCACAATGCCTCTCAAGCTTCGGCGACCGGTTGGAGCTCAATACCCGAAGCGATTCGCAGAAGCGTTAGGCGACCGCGGTTCAACCAGTAAAAGGGCGCGTTTACACTGTAGCAACTTGGTTGTACAACCAAACCATGCTTACTCTATGGAGCGGTTGATCAACTTCGTCATTCTCAGCACAGAGCGGCGGCTCGGAAGCCTCCTCACTATGGTTGAACGGTGGCGTGCAACCAACATTGCTTGGAGGCAATATTGGTTGCATGCGGCAACCAACCATACTGAAGAGGCTTCTCAACCACCGGAGCTGTGCTGAGAATGACGAAGTAGATCAACAGCTCCATAGAGTTAGCATGGTTTGGTTGTTGGTAACAACCAAGTTGCTACAGTGTAAACGCACCTATCAGGAAAACATCCTCATCCGTGGCGTTCTCCGACGGCGAGCTCCTGAAGAGAATGAGATGGCCTGCCGCAATTTAATGCAATTCATCATGGCGATCCTCCAAACGCTACTAAACCCCCACCCTACACTTCATCGAGCACCAGAACTAGAAAATAGTCCAACCCTTCTAACAATGCATTCATGATTCGATCCAGGCCTCAGTGTCCGCGCTTGCGCGGACACTTCATATCTGGTGACGATTATAAATGCCCAAGAGTGCTCTCCCGTTTTGGTCGTATTCGATTTGCAGTATATCGCAACCCAACCTGGATTTGAGTTCCTCGATCCCCCTCCAAACCTTCGTCCATATGTGTTGGGCGTCCATCATCTCAAATATCATTTTCGGTCAGCGTGTATCGGCCATAGAGCTGATTCGGGCAAAAGACTTGAGCTTGCTTGTGCGCCCAGCCCCCACAAACGGCGAAATCTTCCAAGGGCTTGTCTGAGAGTCCATAGAAGATGATCGGTGTGACGTACGGGATGCCCGTAGCGCATAGAGCCTTGTTTCATCATACAATCACCAGCACATACACACACCAAGGGTGATCGAATAACAGAGTCGGTGACTTCCAGGAAACCATCATTTATTATTTCATACAATCGCTCTCGTCAGGAATAGTGCGCCACAATCGGTTTGAAGGCACCCACCGGCGTACAGTGGCCAAAAACCCGGATTTAGGTGGACAAAATTATTTGGAAACGTTTTCCGATTATTTCGAGCTCCTGAATTCAGATTTGACCTCCAGAGAGGGTTTCTGAAACGTACTTCTCGAGTTCGAGGCGGTTATGGACATTTTCCGGGTCTCTGAGGACGAAAAAGCTTAAAATCGCCACAACTCGAGAACTACTGGGCGTACAGAGTCGAACGACAACTTTTTGGGAAGCTCCCATCCGGGGCTATGTTTCCATGTGCCTAACAGTCGAATCCCAGAATCTTAAAACCCAGCTCATTTTCACTTTTTCGATTCACACACACCCAATGACGGCCAACCGGTTGGAAAGATATCAATCAGCCAAAGAGCGTCAGCCAGCTCCATTTGAAAGAGATGGAGGGAGAGAGAAAGCTTTCATCGGATGACAGCTCGAAACTAGCCAAAACAGACTCCAAAAAAAGTATTATCAGACCGGCCCCGCATTCACCCCCTCAGACTCCAAAATGTATGATCAGACCGACCCCGGAATTGTCCCCTTAGATTCCAAAAATATGGTCAAGCCAACCCCGGAATCACCTCAATATACCCCGAAAAGTATGGTCTGACCGGTTCCGAAAGGTGCTATATAATTAGAGCGCATTCAAAGTAGAGCGCAGGCCGAACTAGAGCACGCGTAAGACCAGAGCGCAAGTCGAACTAGAGCGCAGGTGTAAAAAGAGCGCAGAAATAACTTGGGCGCACGTCGAACAAGAGCCCAAGTCTGTTTAAAGCGCAGGCTTCTAGTGCGCATCTGATAAGAGCGCCGACCTATGAAGAGCGCAATGTTGTTCGGACTACGAGTTTGTTCGGAGACGCGCGGGAAAAGAATATCTCTCTCTTCAAATCANTTTCCGGGTCTCTGAGGACGAAAAAGCTTAAAATCGCCACAACTCGAGAACTACTGGGCGTACAGAGTCGAACGACAACTTTTTGGAAAGCTCCCATCCGGGGCTATGTTTCCATGTGCCTAACAGTCGAATCCCAGAATCTTAAAACCCAGCTCATTTTCACTTTTTCGATTCACACACACCCAATGACGGCCAACCGGTTGGAAAGATATCAATCAGCCAAAGAGCGTCAGCCAGCTCCATTTGAAAGAGATGGAGGGAGAGAGAAAGCTTTCATCGGATGACAGCTCGAAACTAGCCAAAACAGACTCCAAAAAAAGTATTGTCAGACCGGCCCCGCAACCACCCCCTCAGACTCCAAAATGGAATTGTCTCCAAAAAGATGGTCAAGCCATCCCCGGAATCACCTCAGTATACCCCGAAAAGTACGGTTTGACCGGTTCCGAAATCATCTCCCTAGAGTCTGAAAAGTATGATCAGACCGGCCCTGAAATCACCTCCATGGACTCCGAAAAGTATGGCCAGACCGATCTCAAAGTAATTTCCATTCCCACGGATAAACTTCAATGTCATCATAGTTTATGGTATTCTGGCCATAGGGAAAATTGGGATCTTTGCTCCGCAGATTTCCAGGTTTCCGCAAATTTCCGCAAAAATGTGCGAGTTGTGTCGGATACCGGACCGGGCGGCCTAACTTCTGACGGCAATCCGATCGTGGAAAACGATGGGAAATGATGCTTTTTTCTGAGGTCAAAATAGGTTATTTTTGCCGAAATTTGTCTTTTCTGCATAGAGCTCGTTTGGAAACTTGGGGTTGAAAAACTGATCAAGTAAGCGGCTTTCTGACTCATTTTAGGAGTCTAGGAACTGATCGAAGCATTACTTTCCAAGAGAGGGTCTCATCCTATCTTCAATTCCGTTCAGCATGCCAATGACGAAAAAAGACGGTCTGAGAGGTGCTGTTTTCCTCCATGTTCCGGGGGCTGTAACGGGCATGAAAAGCGGGTCTGGTTCAAAACGAATAGTGGTTTGCGGCCTCTCGGCCATCGGAGAACACCATTCACTAGTCAGATATCGAGTTTTTGAACTCGACTTTTGTCCACCTATTTCAGCGGAATTGGCCACTGTGCGGCGGTCCGTTAGAAAAGCGCGCTACAAAAAAGACAAGATTCTCTTGAAACTTGAAATCGATAGTGTATTTACACCAAATCATTGAAATGTGAGACTTTGGAATCTCCACAATTCTTCTCAGGGAGAATCAGTCGTTTCAATCTCAATGACTTGAATTCGCGGTCCACATTTCCTTATATCAAACCAATTTGTTGGGGTTAACGTACACATCGCATCGAAGATACCGCCTCAGAGAGCAGGTCCACTCCAACTGATATCTCTTCTGTTAACATTGAAATTTCATTTTGAAAATCCGGGTTCTCACTGCAGATTTTTCCGTGTCTTATTTGACTTTGTTGGTTTTCGACAATTTGGCCAATTTTGCAACCGGGGTGATGAGGATTCGCTCCGCAATCTATATCTCGATTTCAAGCAGTAGTTTTAGATTACATGTACTTGGAGTGTTTGAGACTCACTTGATTTAACGCAGTGCACCAAACTTCGTGGGGATCATCCTGAGCCATCNGACTCCGAAAAGTATGGCCAGACCGATCTCAAAGTAATTTTCATTCCCACGGATAGACTTCAATGTCATCATAGTTTATGGTATTCTGGCCATAGGGAAAATTGGGATCTTTGCTCCGCAGATCTCCAGGTTTCCGCAAAAATGTGCGAGTTGTGTCGGATACCGGACCGGACGGCCTAACTTCTGACACCAATCCGATCGTGGAAAACGATGGAAAATGATGCTTTTTTCTGAGGTCGAAATAGGTGATTTTTGCTGAAAGTCTTTTCTGCATAGAGCTCGTTTGGAAACTTGGGGTTGAAAAACTGATCAAGTAAGCGGCTGTCTGACTCATTTTAGGAGTCTAGGAACTGATCGAAGCGCTACTTTCCAAGAGAGGGTCTCATCCTATCTTCAATTCCGTTCAGCATGTCAATGACGAAAAAAGACGGTCTGAGAGGTGCTGTTTTCCTCCATGTTTCGGGGGCTGTAACGGGCATGAAAAGCGGGTCTGGTTCGAAACGAATAGTGGTTTGCGGACTCTCGGCCATCGGAGAACATCATCCACTACTCAGATATCGAGTTTTTGAACTCGACTTTTGTCCACCAAAATCAGCGGAATTGGCCACTGTGCGGCGGTCCGTTAGAAAAGCGCGCTACAAAAAAGGCAAGATTCTTTTGATACTTGGAATCGATAGTGTATTTACACCGAATCATTGAAATATGAGACTTTGGAGTCTCCACAATTCTTCTCAGGGAGAATCAGTCGTTTCAATCTCAATGACTTGAATTCGCGGTCCACATTTCCTTACATCAAACCAATTTGTTGGGGTTAACGTACACATCGCATCGAAGATACCGCCTCAGAGAGCAGGTCCACTCCAACTGATATCTCTTCTATTAACATAGAAATTTCATTTTGAGAATCCGGGTTCTCACGGCAGATTTTTTCGTGTCTTATTTGACTTTGTTGGTTTTCGACAATTTGGCCAATTTTGCAACCGGGGTAATGAGGATTCGTTCCGCAATCTATATCTCGATTCCAAGCAGTAGTTTTAGATTACATGTACTTGGAGTGTTTGAGACTCACTTGATTTAACGCAGTGCACCAAACTTCGTGGGGATCATCCTGAGCCATCATTGGCAATAGAAATCTGAGTTTGAACGGAGATGCCACAGACTTGAATGAACTATGATAAACGTGATCCTTTTTCATTGAACTTCTGCTCTTTCCGTCTTTCGTCACACCAGTCCCTACTTTGCCAGCCCTGTGGCGTCGAAGCGCGGACGGGCCTGCTACTATTTTATGAAAGGGAATTTCAAGAAGAGCTCCCTGAATCGGACTCTGAATCGTGCTTTCTTAATGAAGATAGAGTAGCAACTTAGAAGAGAGTAAGAAATTATCAGCAGCAGAAGACCCATGAATGAGAGGAAAAATTCCCTCAATCCTGCGAATTCCATCGCCTGAAACTCACTTCCATGGTCGAACATTTTGTACATGACATAACCTTTCTTGAGAGAATCGATGACTCTAACTATTTTCGGCTTTATACGAGTCGCGTTCGCCCATGAGTGGCTCCCAACGCTACCATTACTGCTCCAGAACCGTCTCTCCAAGTTGAGATTATGATACAAGGAGTACTTCACGTGAGGAAAGTGGACTAAATGGTGCGCGAGAATACTCTGAGTAATCTTAAAATGCTTCAACGGATCAATTTGACCCCCTAAAGACTCGAAGGAGGAGCACAGGGCTTGGGTGGCATGTGAGCCCGGTATGGACTCGAAAGCAAGATCTCGGCCCCATCTCATGAGCTGCATCTTCATAAGCACTGACTCATCGCAGACTGTTTGATATTGAGTCAAGAAAGCGAGCACCGTCCAATTCATCATAGAACTCGATGAATAAGATCTGGGTGGACACCTTTCTATCAGGCTGTGCTCGCTGACCGCATCATCTAAATTTCTACTCATCTCCAGCCTACCGACGAAGTTCTCATAACCATTTTTCTGAAACCACAGATTCCGGAAACCACGGAAAACGCACGATCTCACGTTACAGTTTGAAGGTTGAATCCTTTGCTCATAAGGTGACGAGACCACCTCTCCTTTCAGTAAATTTATCGGATATTGCACGAGGAGAGATATCACGCCGCTCAGGAGCAAAACCAAAGTCTTCTGATCGACAGAATTGATCAGAGAGCGATGATCGTCTCCACTCAGAAGATGATAAGCGGTCCTCCAAGTTGAGAATGTGGGACAGAGGTTGCGGTGATGTCGGAACGAAAGAAGCATGGGCAGGGCAATGAGAGAGAGCAGCGTCAGAGGAATTTCGAGGGTCACATACTTCGGCAGATTCGAGATGAGTCGGGTTTCCCACGGAAGGGGGACCGCCAAGCGCACAGCCAGATAATCGTAGGCGTGCACGAAAGCTTAATCGTCCTGCAAAGGCAAAAGACATTAAAATCGAGAGAAACTTCACATGCTTACTTACCGATTCTCGAGCGACGGCAAATCGCGGGAGGTCAGGGGAGGGCGGGGGGTATGTTCGTCCCGGCACTCCCGAATGGGGCAGCATTTGGTTCATCTCCGGCGCCGCCGAGAGGCAGTATCGCTCGAAATTTTCGAGGTGTGATAGGGTTCGCCACTGGCCTCGATAACCAATGGCGCCTTGTAATGTTGCTGCTTGGGAAGACTAATTGCGAGATGACTCACCCATCGGCAGCTCTTGAAGAAGATTCTCGAATATCTACCACTGAAGTCGAAGAATCCTGCGGCATAAGATTCGAAAAGGATTCTGTTGGTGTGGTTGAAGATTTTGTACGGGGCAAACACGGTTCGAGCGTTGAGCAATCTGAATTCGTGCGCAGCCAGTTTCCAGACCTGTCTTGCAAGGAGTGAGCCCGATCTCCCGATAGTTATGGCTGAATGCAATCTATCTTCGTTTTCCATCCTGAAGATAATGAAGATTCTGTGGAACTTTTTGAAGTAGTTATAAGTACCGTTGATTACCATGATTCGTATCGGCTCCAGAGGATTTTCTGATTCGTCTTCTTCCGACCATTCTCTGATCTGGATGAGGACGCGCCGCTCCACATTATAGAGGTGCATATACTGATCGTTGTGAATGCTGTGGGATCCAGTGAAAGATCTCATATCCCAGAACTTCCTCCTAATCGGACTTGTAGACTCGCGATCGCGCTCCCACGAAATCACGATTTCCCTGTCTTTGGGTTTAGGGACGAACGTTTCCTTCGAGAGGTATAGTTGAGCGCGAGGCAGCTTCCAGAGGTAGTTGAGACTGATCCCAGAGTTCGGGTCAACGTGGATAACGAACACAAATGTCAGAGGTTGCTCGATGGAGGCTTCCAGACAGATCGTTTCACAAATTTCTCGTAGCAAGGCGCTCGCACTGGAATGCTTCCGCTCTGGTTCGGAGATTATTCCTTCACCATGACTCTCCGCTAGCACGAGCACCCAAAAAATTATCGCGACGACCAAGGCAGGAGCCATCCTTAGTTGACAGATTGCTCTCAGCCGGGTGTTGGAAAGAAAGGAGCTTTTCTTTAGTCGTACGACATCGTTCTCCATTATTGATTTGCTGGAGACACCGTCACTGTTAATGAATCCCTCCCTCGTCGCTAACGGAAAAATGCTAGGAGTGTCGTGAACGAAACAACTTACCGAGTGCCACGAGAGAGATCTATTGTATAGGCGGAGCATATTCTACAAAATATTGAATTTATCACCGGGACATCAGAAGTCCCTTTCCCATCACGATGCCTCTTTGCGGAACGATCGAAAGTTTTCATCCCTGGAGTGACTATCTATCTTGTTGGCGACTGTTTTTTGGAATATAGTGCGCTCTGTCAGACTTTGGCGAGCATTGTACGTGGATCTTGCAGATGGCCTCGATGGGAGGAAAACCCGCCGTCCTTGTCCTCTACCTGCAGACACACTGTCTGCTCTGATTCCGCTGGGGGCTCCGTGAAGGGGAAAACATCCCAGTCGCTAACATTACCCCCGGAAAGGGGAGAGCCGTTCCTCTGATTATTTCTGCAAGCGAAGTGAAACAGTATTTACATTTAAACTATTAGAGGCGAAGGCACCTGATAAATGTAGGCTTGAATCACACTATGTGAGGCAGGAAGCAAAGGTCGGCGATGGCGATCGGTTGGGGCTCCCTTCATGGGAATAATCCCTTCATTTGAATGTGTGTGGAAAACTGTGTGTCTAATACTGCGAATAAGATTCTCATTCACGGAGCACAGATAATCAGAGGAGTGTCTCTGCTCATTGGCATGCTTAGCGAAGAAGCGCAAGAGGCCGCAAACAAAATATTTCAGCGACAAAAGTTGAGCCATGCGAGAAAGATAAATCGCGATGCAGCAAATGAGGATGTGATCCCCAATATGTTGGCTGCATCAGACCCTCTGATCAACACTTTCAGGTCGAGTTCGAAAGCTGACGTGGACGCAGTCGATGAAACTGTATTCGAGCTGTCAAAGAGAGATGAAGACCTTGACTCAGACCTTTCACTCATTTCCGAGCTATGAGGACTGAGGACGTAACTGTACCTCTTCCACACGATTTTTTTTTCCACTCACATTTGTCTTTATAGTGCCACAGATACTTGCACGAAAAAAGGCTCACTTCAGTTATATTCGAATAAATCTCCCGATGGGGCAAATCCGGGCAGCTGGAATCTGTTTCTTCCCACAGATTGCGACCTAGGGGATCGCAGAAAAATAATCGCAGCGCGTCGGCAAGTGTCGGTAGTTGAATTCCTGGATTTTTCATGCTAAAAAACCTATAAATCGGTCAAAATGTCCAGTTTCAGAGGTATTAATTTTGGCACTCCAACTGATTCGGCTTCTTCGGACTCATTTCAAAGTCCTGAGATCGACTCATGCGGTTTTGACATCAAAAAAAGAGGAGAAGTATTTTCGGCCGCTCCCGGCCCACTGTGCGCCGCTGCCTCCGCCGGCGCCTGTTCGCGGCCTGAAGTCGGCGGAAAACAGAATGCGGGAGCTTAGCGGGACACAACCATGTTTTTTCCGAAGGCTCAGAATCAGACAGCGCATCATACATCAAAACCGCATCACATCTCAGTTGCCGTTCGAACCGTGGCGGGCCGAAACGTCGAAGAGGAAGATTCAAAGTGGCAATGGCCCGCGATCCTGGACTTCTAGCTTTTTTTCCGTTAGATAGGAATGGGGAAAAAGTGTGGGTTTGGTGTCGAAGTTTCTATATTATGTCAAGGAACATTGTTGGATTTTTCGGTACCTCACTTGCTCTTGGAACTTTAAATTACGGCGATAATTGGGAACGCAGTTCTAACAGAGTGGATCAGGGCTCCCCCTACTGACTGATCGTTTATTATCGCTTATGTAGAAGTTGAGAGAGAGACAGTGGCGTTTCGGGTTTGCGTATAAGAAGAGAAGACAGGGTCATAGAATTACAATGGACAGTTACAGTGACTGGCCAGTGTTTCACTTTCAGTAAGTGTGCCAGGGTCGTCACGCCCGCTGACCACGGTTAACGGCAATGCGAGCATTTTCCAACAAACATGAATATCTCGTGCGTTCCGGGAAAACCTGTTGGTCTTTGCCGATCATGGAAAATCCGTCGCGGACCGGCAAAAATTCTCCCCGGGACCGGCGGTTGGCAACCGCTGGTCTACACCTACGCATTCCATTTCGTCTGGTTCCATCCTTCACCGAGTACAAAGAGCGATTTTAACGTTGGTTATCAAGCACGACAGCGGACAACGTAGGAGGGAGGCGTGGACAGAAATAATGCTTAAAGAATGTAGAGGTTTTTGTCCATCGTCCAGTAGGTAGGATGTCGGAGAGTTCGACGCCACGGAGGCTTGCGGTTTTTGACGCTGCTCGGGTCGAGTGAGTAGTGAATATGCTTATGTTAATACCGGCGGCGGTCAAGGTAGCTCTCGTCCATCGTGCTAGGGTGTCGGAGGAGACTCGTCGGTTGGGTCGGCGGCTGGTGATGAAGAGGCGGTCTGTTTGGCCGCGTAGAGGTTCCGTGATAGCCGACTATGCTTGGAGAGCGGTGATGGGGCACCTCGACTCGTTTTGAGGGAATGCCGTGAACGTAGTTGTGGATGAATGATGATGGCCTGGTGTGCTAGCTTTCGTCATGTCTCGTCCGAATTCGAATTTCTATCGGTTGAGATCGGGGCCAGGTCGGCTATCTCGCTGATGCGGGCGGCCGAAGTCAAAAGGAGGAGAAGCAGGGTTCTGCATCCCGTTTTGTATAGGTTGAAAGTGGCTGTAGGACCCCATTGGTCCAATGTGCGCCATTTCAACTTCCCATACCGGCGGTAGGAGCTTCCTAAGTGGTTGAAGATTGAAAATGCCTCTCATAACGCGGCGAACTGTTGGGTGGCTCCCTGTTTTGAAGGAGTCGATCAGCGGTAGTAGGCCTGTCAGCGGTTCCACACCGCGGTTCTGACCCGCAAGGAACTGCAAATATATTGCGGTTCCTGACCCGTAAAGAACCGCTTCAAGAACTTTCGATGGTACTGGCCCTTAACATCAAGCGGCTCACCAGCACGGAGCTTTCCTGTTCTCTAAGGGAGGGTAGCTATTGAGGCTCTCCTCACCACACCGCCGACTTCGGGCGCAATGATATCGATTTACGTGGAATTTGTGCGCCCGACATCAATATGCTCAATCAGCTGATCAGTTGTCAACTAGTCAGCGACCGAGCTCGCAGAAACTGCGAAGCACTGGGCCACGCCGGTGCATGTCGACCGCGATGGAGGCTTGCACAAATATGAAGTTCCAAAGAGTTCCGAACCCGGAAAGCTGGGTTTGTCGTTTTTCTTTTTTTTTGACAATCCCCCCGACTTCGGCTCAGTGCGAACGCGATCTTAGTGTCGTTAAGCTTTTACTTGGAGGAAATAGAGCTTGTCTGAGACCTGAAACCCTGAACGGTATTTTCATGCTGAGAAAGGCCTTCGAATTTGGAGCATCGTGAGGAAGTCGCCGTAGCTGTGGCGGCTCATCAGGTTTGTCGTAGTTTTCTGCTTGCAGTTACATTCAAACAGTCATCTACGCTTTGAAAGGTTGTCCCAAGTTGGAACTGGTTGGAACTTGCAACCAGCTTGAGAACACAAACAGTTATTTAAGTTGTGTACGGTTGTAAGAAAGAAGAGTTGCAGTCATCTGTGAACTTTTTTTTAACACACCGAGGGATGGATAACACATCAATTCCGGAAAAGTCGCTTAGAGAAACGCGGCTCTATCTTGCGGTTCTTTGCGGTCCTACCCGCGATTCTGAGATTTTTCGGGTTTTTGAAAGGCCTAAGCGGTAGGTGATGATTTCTTGTGACTCGTTCGGAAGAAGGAAAAAAAGCGAGCGGCATCATTTCGTTCTTATACATCGCGTGGAGCTTAAAGAGCTGTAAGAACAGTGTCGCAAAAACTCAAAACGTTCCATTCATGTGTACGCTCGGCGCTTGGCAAAGGATCCTCGTGCTTTCCTCGTGCGTAGCGAACCCCAATATCCGATCATCTGTGCCGTCGTCGATTATGAGAGAGTCAGACGGCATGCGGTCGCCTGGAGGCAACCGACCTTCGCGCGTTCCCTTCGAATCGTCTTCGGAGAGTTGAGAAAGTTCTTCGTTCTTGATTTGTGAGTACGAGTTTGGTCGATTAAAGCACAGGGGTGCTTCGGTCGTCCTCTCCCTCTCTGGCAATATGAGCGCTCGGGCTGTCTCCCTCTCTCTAACCATTAGTCGATGTAAACACTGGGCGCTTCGGTCGCTCTCTCTCTTTCTGCCGATCGATGTAAAGACTGCGGCGCTCCGGCCACTTTCCTCTCTCTCTGTCTGCCGGTGTACCTCAGTATAATTTTCTTTCAATTTTGTTTTTGGAAATATCGGTGTTCATAGTTGAATTACTGGGATTCGGTTCCTCTCCATGGCGTCACTGGGCCTGTGGATGCCCTTGAAGCTTTGATGGCCGGGGTGGACGAGACGTTTTATGTTTCAATTCTGCGCGGTGAGATCTTTCATGAGTCAATTCTCGTTCATGGCTCTTAGCTCAGCTAAGATCAACCATTTGACACGTTTTCTCTTCAATCCAACACCAGAGATTAGAAGCATCGAAGCAAAAGTGTAGGGAATGAGAAATGGGAAAACGAGGCATATCTGGCTCAGAACGCCAGAAACAGAAAGCCTTAACCTCCAAGCTTTGATAACCAGTAACTCAGCAGCCGGTACCATTCAACCCCTAACCACTACTCCCTCCCCCATTTCTTTACCGGAGAGGCATCTTTGGAGAACAGGACAGGCAGCACCGCAACGGCACGCGGCGGTGCCGCCAGCAAAACAGGGGCGCTTCGATCTGTAAAAAGAGAAAGGTAGTTCACAGCAATGTTTTCTGCAAAGGGAGTGAGAGAGTACAGATAAAAAGTGAACGGCAAGAGCTGCCATGAACACAGTGTTCTTGTGAGCTGAAACGCCGACACCTCCTCTGAGTGCACCGTGCGTCCCATTCTGCCGAAACCTCTCAGCGTCCCCCCTAGACTGCTGCTCGAGTCCGACCCTGGTCCTGCTTCTTAGTTCTCCCATACCGGTAAGTCCCAATCAGTTGTTGACGCGTCTTCCCGGTCCTGAACCCGTCCGCGAAGCACGAGGCCAAGGGGCCGTCGTGCCACCAGCTTTGTCACAGTACTGATACGAAATACATAAGCTTGACATGAAACGGAGGAATCATTGGTGTTGTGTTCGAAGACACCTGTTGATTCGAGTTGGCGCAGTCATTCATCGAGACGAACGCACGACATAGTTGAATAAGTGACTGCGAGTATTTTTTTTCAAGTTCTTCTCTACCGTCAGTGTTAGCTCGTGGCACCCCAAATCTTCAATAAAAAGCTACGCTCGCCAACATGGCGGCTGTGGCGAGATCGACGGTTCCCGCTCTTATGTCCCTGATGTAAGGACGCAAACGAGATGGCGGCTCCGAACACCAATCTGTTCTAAATCATCTTTTTAGGAGGATGTTGACCAAGTAATTGATGGATGAGAATGGCTTGGGTTACGTTAGAGTCGGCCAACTTATACCTCGCTCGAATGAGACGTGGTGCCACTCTTTCTCTCGACCGATATAAAAAAACTGGGGTGCTTCCGCCGCCTCGGTTGAAAGATAGGGTTTAGGTCAGAAGGTAGCCGAGCATGATGGCGGCGTCCAAATTCGACCGCCGCGGCGGTCAATCTGCTCGCTCACGGACTCCTGCGGTTTGCTTCGTTTTTTCTTTCTTGTGTGAATATTGGTATTTGTAATCGGACTATCAAGACGGAATTTCTGTGATTGGACGACTGAGCTTCGATTGAATAATCAGAAATGAGGGAGTGGATCGATTCTGGAGCGGGATCCAACGCCGATTGTCTATCTTTACAGGACGAGACATGAACCGTAAGGATGGAGGAACGAGTAATAAAAAAGCGAGATTATCATTGCTCCAAGGCAAGACGTTCGCAGGTCCTTTCACAGTAAAAGAAGAGGACATGTTCGACAGTATCCCGGTGTTCGAAATCCCAAACCCTCTGTTCAGACCCGACTTGTGCTTCCCGATTCTCCCATCCCGGTAAGTCACAGGACTCAGCTCTGCTCCGCGACGACTCCAAAGCGCCTTCTTCTTCCCGAACCGCTCAACAATATTGAAGTGAAATGACATGAAGAAAACCTTGCTTATGTGTTCACAGACTCGTCGATGACTCCGGGCCTAGTAAACAGCCACGAAGGGTTGATAGTCCTCCCCGTGGAAGCCAACCTTCGCAGCATCAGGAGAAAAATATTTATGCGCCACCGATTCCAGTCGAAGACAACCTGGTGGCCAATAACCCTTTTGATGACGGTCACAGCGATAACGCACACATAAGAGGGAATTTCCTCCCTCAAAAAAGTAGGTCCTGAACTTTGGTATTCTATCAACGTAGAACTACGTTTCTGCAATCATTTTTTGTGAAATACGTTTATGCCCTGCTTCAAGTCTTCGGTCAGGCGTGGATCTGATTAAAAAGCTTTATAGCAATCAACCCTGCCTGAAATCAGAGTCGTGGGGTATATTTGATTTAAACTTAGTTCTACGCCACAACAGATCATTTCCACATTTCCACAAAAGCACCAGTTTTGTCTCAATATCATTCGATTCTCTGATTTTCCTTGATTGTGGTTTCCCTGTTTGAGGTGGAACAGTAGATCAATTCTGGAACGATATACAACGCCAATTTTCTATCTTTGCAGGACAAGGCGTGAACCTTGAGAACACTGGAGTTAGTTGTCCTTGCGGTATTTGCCTCAAAGAAGTGCACTTTTATGAGCAGGCAGTACTTTGCGAACTAGGTTGCAGCTTTTGGTTCCACAGGATTTGTATCAGACTAACTGAAACAGCGTTTCATTCGATCACGCAAGAATCTGCTGCTAAATGGGTCTGTGATAAGTGTGCGGCCACAATTGGAGCGCAAAAAACGAGAACGTTGCAGGCTCAGAACAATGCCGGTGCTTCCGTCACGAAAAAAAAAGAGGTTTTCGTCGGTGTTCCCGTGTCACGAACCCCAAATCACATTGTCAATTCAAAGATATTTCTCACACAAGGTAGCCAAAATGAATTGACAGCTACGCGGAACAGCTACCCTCACGCAGCCCCCGCCTGCCCTTCCGCCGCAGCGCGGCATGACCGCACGCGCGGCTAGGGGAACGCTGAATCTGCGGATCTCGAATTGAGCAGTCATTTGCTCCTCGCCAATGAACTGTCTTTGCGTTGAATCGCTGTCTTCAAGATTCGTGCCTTCAATGATGATGACCAGGATGGTTTGGTATTCAGTGATGAGTTGCGGGGTATCGTCCCTTACAATCCCAGGAAAAAGTGAGGATAAAAGCCAAGAAAGTGAGTGGTAAGAGTCTAGAGAATGAAAGGCAATGTCAATTGTTAATAAAGAAGTCAAGATTCCTTGACCCGTGCACACATTTATTTAATCATGAACGCAGAACGAGAAGAAGGGGGGAGCCGGTAGGGCACCTATCTGTGCTGTGTTTCAAAGTCAACCTAGGTTCTGAGATGGCTCACTCACGGTTGGAAATATTGCGATCCATCCTCACAGTTGACGCATTTCCATAGTCTCTATGCTCCGGAGTCCAAAGCGATGCGCACCCAAGAACCTCCAATTTAGAATTCCACAGGCTTTGGCCGTCTCCGCCCTCGCCGAAAGATCGGAGAATCGCCATCTGGAATCAGCAATGTTTACAGGGAGGGAATCCAGGTTCTCTTTCGGTCAGAAAAGTACCGAACATCGCCGATAGGAGGCCTCATCGCTACAAAATATCATTTGCACAAGCGATTCAACAAACTTCAATGTCTATCGATAACGACCGAGTTTTACAAAACCATCCTGAAATGCTCTGGATCGCTGTCACCCCCAAGATTCGTCATGTAGGCCGAAAGGTCCGGCTCCATCTGAGGTAAACTTCGAATAAATGATCTGTTATCCCGAAAAAAACCTTCTCGAATCATAAATGATAGGAAAGAGCCTCCTATAAGTCGTGTGCTCTCCCATGCACTGTCGAAGACGCGTCACATTTAGTACATTCACATCAGAGACTCACAACTGAGGACTTATTCGCGGTTCATCGCCAGGAAGAACAAGATGCCATCTATGCCAGAAGCTCCGAAGAGAAAACCCGAACTCAGTGATCAGTAGGGCCAGAGAGTTCATGCAAAAAGTGGGAGTGATCAGTATCCGAACATGAGCAGAGCGAAACTGAATGAGACGACGAAGCGAGATACCCATCTCCATCCAATGTAGCCCGGAAGCTGTCGAGCGATCGTCGCGCTTCTTACAGGTATGTGACAAAGTAAGCAAGGAAAGGCTGGCTAATGAGTCTGTGTGGTCCATGGTCAGCCTGCCTTCACTGTGATGATTTCGAACAGTCGTGTTCGATGCGCACTGGCTCCGCTACTCTATTCAAAAAGACTTGATCAATGAGAATAGCTCTTCTTTAGCCGATGAAATTGTTTTTCCTCTGAGGGAGGGGGCTCTGACTGCTCTGGAAGACAGCATTTTAGCACTGTCTATGAGTCTATGCGAATTCCCAAACACGGCCCTGGTACACAGAGCCTTACAATCAGCTATCGATGACTTTCACCAGTGGACCGAGTCTCTTCATCTTCATCTTTCTCCAAGCGTACCGGAGTGTAAAGTGATGTACTACGGTAAGCGTAACCTCCGGTTCAGTTACCACATCGGCGATCAAGCCCTCGACGCGACGAACAACATGCGTGACAACAGTATTCTCATGACTGACGGCATCAAATTCACGGAACAAACACGGAGCCAGTAGAAATACCAGATCCAATCATGTAGGAGGTCTAAAGCACGAGGGTCAAGTTCGATGCAGACGAGCCAACGATGTTCTTCCGAAAGCTGAAACGAGTTCCGGAGGCAGAAGGATGGGCGGCGAAGAAGAAGTACCACAGAGCCCTGATCGAAATTTCAAAAACTCAAGAATGGATCCCAACAAGACTAGAGGATGCCATCGAGAAAACAGAGAAGGAGCTTGTCGATTTTGTGTATCCTAGCATAGAGAACATCCAAGAAGAAACACTGAAAATCTGCGACCCTCGGAGTACACGGCACTAGTTGCTGGACCGTTTCGAGAGAGTGAAGCTGAGTCGACCAGTCGAGCAGACGAGACGAAAGTTGGAGGATTTTCGGTTCTCTTTCGGTTGGCGCCCGCCGAGTTAGACTTGGGTGTAAACACGCAAATGGCGACTGCGGCGAGAATAATACCGGCGCAATTCACAGCACTGGGTGGTGCAGGAGGAATCATTTGTCACGAACGAAGCGTTCGGTGCATTCCATACGCGTCTCCCGGCTTCTCTTCCAGAATCGAAGACGTATAACCTCGATCGTTACAGAGCATAACTTCAGTAGATTCCCATTCAGAGTCACCCAATAAATCCTACTCCGAGAGCGGTAGAGAGCGGCATTAGCAAGTGGAGAGAGAGCCAGCGGTGTCATGGCGGCCTCCTCCGCTGACAAAAACAGTATCGAGTATCAAGTGGCATGCGCAAGCAGTTTCCTGGAAGCACGCGTGCAGAAAACACATCTTAGCTACAGCGATGGCGTGCTGGCGCTTTGTAGTTTGAGTCGGCGGGCGTATTCCGAAAAAATTCCGGATTTTCTTCAAACGAGCGTTGGGATTTTTGGGTGAGGCGGGTTGCGAGCAGAACCGAGAACTCGCCAACACGCCAGCCGAAGACTTGAGCATTCTTTCGGTGTGCTAGCGTCCAGGCATCTGCTTGCACGTGCCGCTCGCTACGCTCGCGGGTCCAAATGATACCCCCTGCAGCTATCGCAGACCCACAAATGACGCCGGCATAATTTTCGCTGAACTAGCTATCCCTATGTTTACGATAAGCGATAACTCGCTACCCGTCTAACCGTGAAGAACCAAGAGGGTTGTGTTCCGCTAAGCTCCCGCAGGTTCTCGTCTGAAACACGCCCGGCGACTTGGAAGTGAACGTGAACACATCGATGGCGACTTGAGAGGGAATCATGCCGTCGTAATTCAGGCGTCTGCGACAGCAGTGGCTGGGGTAGGACGTCAGCAGAGTCCTGGGAGGCAAAGCACCAAAAGCAGCTACAGCGACGGCGTGTCGGCGCTTTGTACTTAGAGTCGCCGGGCGCATTTCAGCCGAGTACCCAAATTCCAGCTAGCGGTGAAAATGAGAAGCAGCGTTGCAGACACAGAGGACTTCGACGAAATTTCCACCCGGAACATTATGAAACTGCACATGAAAGGCTTATCAGCCTTTCCGGGGGCGCTGCGGGGTGCTATGGTGACGATAGAGCCCACAAGCAGAATGGGTCTTCAGAAAGGCCCGTTATTGCCACCAGATGTATTCCGTTAAAAGTCCTTATGGATGGGCTGCGAAATGTCACCCACGCGGTTTAGGTGGGGTCTTACATATATGGGAACATCACGAAGTGTAGCGTCGAATGTGAATCACCCTGCATGGGAACTCCTGCACACCATTTCCTTTCCAGACCACTCAGGAGTTCATCATCTACACGCTCTTTTTCACGGAATTATATGTATAGACGGTCTAGCTCACTTGAAGCCCTTTTCTTTCATAAAACGAGGAACGAATTCGGAACGATTTCCACATCTGAATGGGGTATAGCCACCCCCCGAAAGCCCTATTTATCACGATGAGTGCCCGATCGCTAACCTTCATTTTTATCCGGATCACGAGGAAATGAGAAAACGATGATGATTTTTATTCGACTCCAAGTCGGGCGGGGTGGCGCAGGTTTGAGCTTTAATTTGGGAGCCACCAAGAGGTTGATCGAGCGGCTGCTGGAACACAAAACACAACTGACCGGCTAGTCAAAATCCTAGAATCCAACATTTGCGCCTTAGCGCGTGCGTGACAGAACCGACCATCTTGAGAGTAAATAACGTTCGAATGACAACATCAGCGCTTAGCTGAGAACCAACATCTACAGATATTTGAAAAGATTCAAATGTTCATTATGTCGAAAGATGAGGATATTAGCTTCCGAGCTCGATTCCCCATGGTACACTCCGTCTGGGGCAGATTTGAAATGTTCCCACGGGAAGGAGAGAGAATGTTTTCATCGGCTGCAGCCAATCTCGATAACACTAATGAGATTCTTGTATTGAAGGAATTCCACTTCTTCCTTAAGGCGGAAAGTGACTCATTGTGAGTTCATTTCCCCAACGCGCTAGGTCTGAAGAACTTTACATGTTTTCGAGATGGTTTCGGGATCCATCTCAACTGTTATCGCGCTTCTCATCTTTGGGGCATGTAACGTCCTGAAGTCACCCTCCGTTGCTGGAGAATCAGGAACCGCCAGCCAAATGCTCCGCCGGATCTGCGAAGAGATCTGTTCGCAGTCCAAGGGGAATCAAAATCTGACCTTCGTGTTCGTACTTTTCACCACTGAGGACTTTAAGACATCCTTCAACTACATTTGGAGTCTGCCTCGCGCACAGGTGTATCTATCGCGTGAATACTTCATATTGGGAGTCAATGACAGAGAGGTCACCATATCTTGGGAACGTGATTTTCAGCCACGGTTGCGAGCCGTGACGGAGCTTTGGGACATCAGCAAGTATTGCGGAGCGAGAGATTGTGAAAATTCAGTTGACACCATCGATCAATTCAATTTGGAAAAACGTGTACTCATCCAGGTTCGCGAACTGAAAAAGTATGAACGGCTCTACAACCCTCCGTCCAAGATTAGAGGGATTCTAAAGAAACATTTGGGTGAGACGTACTATTATCATAGGTATCGTTGTACAATTGTCGTGCTGAGGAGATTGGGTGGAGAGTCAGTGCATTCTAGCCCAATCATCAAAAGGACTGGTGCCCTGGTGGGTGGAACTATCATGCCTCTAGGTGTTGAAGAATTTACAATCAGTGACGCCAGAAGAGCATTCGATCCGATCATAATTTATCGGAACGGAAGTCAGCATCCCATGTTGGGATTCACGCTAATTTCCTTCTCCCCAAGTGGCGGTCATCGGGTAGGACTTGCCAGCTGCAGTCTCGTGAGTATCTTTCGACAGAACACTTTATTTCTCTACCGTAAATGAAGCACTATACATTGATATTCCTTTGTGTTCGTTTTGAACAATTAGCGTGGTGGTCATCGATGTTTTCCCGATACAGTAAATCTCGTTACAACGAATTCCGTTACGATGAAATATAGTTACAACGAACACAATTTTCGGTTCCCAACGTCTTCGTTGTAACGAGATTTCACTGTAATCTGTTTCTCATGAACACGAATCGATCCGGCAAACGCTGACGCGACTGCCGACTGCAATGGGAGCCGAGGATTACTGGCAAAAGGCGAGAATGTTCTTTTGAATTACGAATACTTCACAGAATCGGATCGATTACGTGTATGCATACAGCTACCTGTCTGCACGTTTAGCGGTTCCTCTTCCGTGGAGCACCCGTCTGGAGTCGAGACTTCCGCGCTATATGGAAGTAGAACTTCCTTTCACGGTCGTCTCACTCATCCTGCTGCCGTGGGTGCTCTCGATTCGGCGCCATCGATCTCTACTTCGAACTTCATCAATTTGGAAAGCGTCCTACCATATTCTCAGTGGCAACAGTCATGGATCTCTTATCTCCGCTTCAGAACAAGGAACCATCATTCTGATCATTTGCGGTCTCGTCTCTTTGATGATTCAGTATCCAATCAATCTCCTAAAAGGGGAAGTCATCTCATCACCATACGAGCAGAGAATTCATCCCTCAAACTGTAAGATCCGTTCTTGTGAATCTGTCCAATCTCGCTGGTCATGGTTCAAAAAAGAAGTGGAAGATCCTCGAGAGAAGATCAACTTCATGTTGTTGTCGATCGAGAACGTCACAGATCCAGAGACGGCTACTGTTTCGAAAGCGAATCTTCATAAGGAATGCGTAAGTGATGCACTGTCGACCGGTGAAATGTTCAACTGGACAAAGTACACTCTTCTCGTACAATACCACACCATATGCAACGACCCAGAGCTGATCAAGCTCCAAATGAATAATTTCAACAGAAAACTGGTATTCGAAAGACTTAATTTCTCAGCGGATTCCCAACCCATGTGTGCTCATACCGCGAGTCACGGCGGCCACATTTTCCTCGAAAGTCTCTCCAAGATCTCAGCACAAATTCTGGAGCATAACCTGCTGAAATTCCACCACGTAAATAATACTCTTTATCCCAATAATTTCTATGAGAATCGATTTTGGAACAAAATTTCTCTCGAAGAAAACTGGGGAAACACGGATAAAGTCAAGAAGAAGGTGGTAGAAGCGCTTGAGTTCCTCGAGAGGCGATATTTCGATCATGACATGATTGGGGATCGAGATAGCTTGAGAGCCATCGGTCTCGAGAGTGTCCAATACACTTTTGCTGCAGTTCTCGTGGTGGCAGCGGCTGCTAGCATACAACTTGTTGTTAGCAAATGATGTATTAGCACAGTGAAGTGGCTGATGGCAACAAAACTTGGCAACCCAAACCAACCCTCAAAATCCCGCCGCGCGTGGTTCAAAACCGGCGGTCGTCGTTTTGTATCTGTATCTTGGAGGAAATGGTTTTAATCGCAACCCATTCGACTTTTTCGAGCAGGAAGAATATATCGCACGTTAGTCTAAGATTCATTTGTTGTTTTTCGCCATTCCTGCAAGGTGCGTGTCAAGCGGAAGAGTCAGAGCGCCTCCATCCGAACTTGTGTTATCAATTCGTTATGAGCTATATTCCGTGTCTGAATAAACACTTCAGTCCCCGCACTGCTGTGAACATATCAACCTCATACCTAAGTTGAAGGCTCTTTTCTCTATAGCAGAAGCTCTCAGTCACGAGTGCTTCCAAGCATCACTTTTCGATCGTGCTTTTCGAAAGGTTTGAAGTTGCGGAAAAAAATTTAGAGGTTAATGAGCAAGACGCGCATAGGTATGTGTGACGACAGAAACCCAGCTTCGATAGGGAAATCGAGCCGCCTTAGAAAGAGAAAATCGAGAACGAATGCACACCGAAGAAAAACTGCACCTAAGTAGCACCTCGATAAGACGTAGATTCTGGTTATTTTGTGGATATTTCTGTGTAATTCGTGATCAGAGCTCAGACTAGGTGGAGAATGTTGATAAATATCAAGTAGTCTTTGCTCTATTCACGGCAGTTTCACTGTTTTCAGACACTGATGTTCCAGTGTTGTGGTCATTATCTGGAATTGCTTCCTGCACTAAAAATTACTGTCTGACTTTCAAAACACTGTAACTTGTAGTCCGCTATCTAGGTCAGTCTTCTTCAACCCTTTCAGTCTTCCGCATTCACCGAGCCATGGACCATACAGGGTGTTTCCCGTAAGGAGGGAGTGATCCGTTGCCTCCTTTATTTTGGCCTCGGTCAAAAAACGACCGATCTTTTCCTCTTTTAATTTTCCAAATTGGTCGCTTATCAGCAGTTTCAGGGCATTGCAAAGTCGGCTTTCTTCTTTTTTTCGACCCCCAACTTGAAATCGCTCGCGAATCGCCCACATTTGAGCTAGCGAGCCCGTTCGAGCTTCATTCGATTCGTCTCGAAGCCCCCTTCGATATGCATCCATTAGCGATCAAATCGATTCCGAACTCGAAAGGTGGCACCTGATGCAAAAACCGCCAGAAGTCACCCATCGACCGGCTCGATTTCAGCTTTTCTGCATAACCGCCCGTAACTTTCTTAGAAGGCCGACTTCGGGATTCTTCTGATGAGAAAATCTTCTCATTTTGAGCCTATCTCTTTGAGGAAAAAATTGCAGCACCGATTTTGTCACTTTGGTTCTTCGATTCCCAGGCTGCGAGATGTCGAATTTCAATCGGAAAGCAAAAATGACAAAATCGATTTCACCACGCAGTCTTTCGACGACGTCTTTCGTGGTGCTTAGAAAGACGAGTTTTCCGGAGATTGCGGGCTTCGGCGGGAGATACGGGCCACGCGCGATAGCCTATACGGAACCTCGCCGGAGTGGGCACCCCGATACGAGGGGTTTGAGCGGGATGCGCGGACGGGCATGCGTCGAAGTGCTGTGCTTTATAGGTATAGATTTCCGCGCAGGCGCATCAAGTCGTGCGCCGACTCTTTCAACACTCCCACTCGGCGGACTCGATCACCGCATTCCAATTCGCATCTTTAGCTCGGAAAACTTGTTCAAATGAGAATCTTTGTGAGAATATCGGCCAGCTGATCACTGGTCGATACATGAGGAACTTTGATATCACCTTTCTCATATCTTTCTCGCACGTAGTGGAACTTGATATCCACGTGTTTTGTTCTCTCGTGATAAATTGGATCAATGATTAATAACTCGGCTGCGCAATTATCTAAATACAGAACGGTTGGCGATTCCTGCTTGCACATGATATTTTCCAGAAGCCCTCGCAGCCAGACCACATCTCTTGAGCAAGAATGCGCCGCAACGTATTCCGCGTATGTCGTCGAGTCTGCGACGACCGTTTGCTACCGGGATGTCCAACCGACCGCACCTCCGTTCATTAGCAAACATGTACCGGTGACCGATTTTCTCGTCTCTGCGTCCGATGCCCAGCTTGCGTCGCTGTAGGCAACAAACTGATCACGACGTTCACCTGCGGAGTAAACGATCCCAAAGAATAGAGATCCTTTAACGTACCTTAGTACTCTCTTCGCAAGCAGCCAGTGTTCTCTTGACGGATTTTCAAGAAACTGCGATAACTGATTCACAATATAGGAAAGATCCGGGCGCGTGCCGATCGAGGCATAATGGAGCGACCCGATGAGCTGTCGGAACGGGACCTCATAGGGCTCTAGAGCGTTCCCTTCATCATCGATATTCTTCCTCAGCTGCAGATCTCCGGTGGCTGGAGTACTCACAGGGTTGCAATCCAACATGGAAAAGCGCTCCAAAACCTTCTTCAACACGCTGGCTGGTGGATCTTCAGCAACTTTGCTTGCCGGACCGGCAAGATTCCGAAGAGGCCGATGACGCAGTCGGCCGCGCTGAGCGTCATCTTGAACGTTTTATGGAGAGAATCTAAGAAGTCGTTGACGGTCTGGAGCTTCGGCGCGATGCAGAGACCATCATATACATAGAGCACGAATCGGAGGCCATCTCTCTCTCGGGTGTAGACCTGGGGTCTGCATACACGACTTCAGCCCCAACTCCTCTAATACTTTCGAAATTCTGCGATTCCACTGAGAAGGCGCCTACTTGAGCCCGTAGAGGGCCTTCTCAAGCTTGCAAACCCGACCCGTACAATAATCGTACCCCTCTGGTTGGTACATGTAAATCTGAACATCATCGTCAAGATCACCATAAAGAAACGCGGTCGTGACATCGCACTGCACCATCTCCAGGTCATTAGCAGCGACGACGGAGAGCAAGGAGCGAATTGACGTCATTTTTGAAACCGGTGAGTATGTTTCGAAGTGGTCTACCCCGGACTTTTGTGAGCACCCTTCAACGACGAGTCGTCCCTTATGCCTCGAAATCGACCCGTCTGGACGGTATTTGACTCTGAATACCAACTTGGAGCGGATTATGTTCGCCCCCTCGGGGGCTCCACCAGGCGCCAGGTGTTATTCGACATCAGGGAGTCGTACTCGCTCTGCGCTGCCTGCTCCCACTATCTAATCTCACGGATCTAACTATTGCAACGGCATCAACGGCTGCTAGACGCTCGGAACGAGGACTCCGAGATTCTGAAATGTCCAGCTCCTTGAAAAGTCTCTTAGCCACTCGATTTTCTGTTACCGGCGGCACAGCCGAAACACCTAACGAAGGACGGGCAGGACCACGTTCTCCTTGTGTGGCCGACTCTGACTTTTCTGGACGGGGTGGCTCTTCTGACTCAGAACCGGTGTCTGAACTCCCACCGTTGTCGAGCCAGGCGACTCGCTTTGGTGCTGATTCGACGAAGCAGATATCTCGCGAAATCTTCACATTCTTCGTTCCTGAAAGCCACATCCGATACGACTTAGTACTATCATCGTATCCTACCAAGATTCTCCGCTCACTCTTGTCGTCTAGCTTGTCTCACTTATTTTCCTCCACATACACATAACCGACATTTCCCCAGATCCGAAGATGTTTTACTGAGGGTTTTTGTCCAGTCCACATCTCTATTGGTGTTTTCCACTCTAACCTCTTCAATGGGATGCGATTCCTTATGTGACAGGCAGCCACCGCTGCTTCTGCCCACAGCATCCTGGGCAGGCTCGCTGCTTTCAGCATGGCCTGCGCTGACTCAATCACTGTACGGTTTTGACGTTCGATTCTTCCATTTTCGGCCGGTACGTAGGGCGTGACGAACTCGTGCTTAACGAGGTGCCTCCTCAGGATAGCAGCCATGTGCCCTGACTTGAACTCCAATGCGTTATCACTCCTCAGCTTTCTCACTTTGTGCCCGGCTGAAGACAGCTTGGTGAGCTCATTCTTCACGACGCCGTAGATGTCGTCTTTGTTTCGTAAAGGGTATGCTAACAAGAATCCACTGTAATCATCTACAAAGACAGCCAGCCAGCGACATCTCTGATGTGAGGTGATTTCACGCTCATCGGTCCACATATATCGAAGTGAATCAGCTCACCACAGGCCTTTGCTCGCTCTGAGGAAGGAAACAAGGGCTTGTTCGCTGAGACAGCAGGCCTCACAGAATTCTTGCTCTTCTGAAATCTCAGTACCACCCTGGAGAAGAAGTCCTGATACGGATTTATGGCGAATCGCTTCTTGTATCGTCTGGTAGTTGGCGTGACCGAAGCGCTCGTGCCACACGTCCAGTGGTCGAGGATCTTCTCCGCTGACTGCGTTTAATCCAATCGCTTTCTGGACTACGGTACGACACTCCATCCGATAAAGCCTTCCATCCTTTTCACGAACACCAACAGCCAATACTGGATTTCCTCTCAGAATCTTCAGACCATCGCTCGAGAATGACGCGTCGAGACCTCGGTCGGTCAGCACTCCGATCGATATCAGATTTCGATGGACTTTGGGAACATGTAGAACGTCGGTCAGCGTTGCTCGAATCAAACTGTTGAATACGAAGTTCTCAAGACGAATGCTTCCAATGCCCACACCATAGATGACGTGGCCGCTTGCCGACACAACGGGGCGATGTTGCTTCAATGGTTGATACTCGAGAAACCACTCTCTTCTGATACACATGTGCCTGCCGGCACCCGTGTCGGCCAACCAGCCGTCACCACACGACGAGGGGGTTCGTACGTTGAATAGGAGCTCGTTGCTGGTCAGCTCGGATGTTAGATAGGTTCGGCTCGGACCACCACCTTCCTTGACGGCACCCCTATGCTGACCACTTGATCTGCCGGGAGCCTTGTCTCTATCCAGCTTGTGACACTGACTCTTTTTGTGTCCGATCCTTTCACAGTAGTAGCACTTGCCGTTGAACCTTGACTTTGCTCTGTTCCCGATGTTCGGCTTCTGCTTGGACCTCGCAACGAAGGCAACGGATTCCTCGACTTTTCCAACGGCAGCACTTCTTCCTCCTTCAATATTTTCTGCCTTCAACGGACGAACCTACACTGGCCAATTCCCAACATAGAGGATGAACTCATGGATTTATCCGGGGCCCGCTGCTTCGCGCAGCTAGACTTCAGACAGGGATTCATGCAGATTCCGCTGACGGAGACGGCGAGAAGGTATAGTGCGTTCATAACGCCTGACTCCAGTGGGGAATTCACTCGTTTGATGTTCGGCTTCAAAAACGGACCAGCGATTTTTAATCATCTCATGTCGCTAGTCTTGGGTCCCTTAAGAAGAGAAAAGACGTGCTTCTATTTCTTCGATGATGTATTGGTCAGCGGCAATGACTTCGACGAATTACTGCGAACGTTGAAGAGGGTGTTTGAGAGACTGCGAACAGCCAAGTTGACGCTTAATCCGGAGAAGTGCCGTTTCGGATTCGAGGAAGTGGTCTTCAGGGGACTGAGAATACGCAGCGGTAGGATCGAGCCTACCGACGATAAGCTGAGGGCGATCGCGGAATTCAGAGTTCCCGAGAACACAACGCAGGTCCGTCAATTCCGGCGGATTTATCCGCCGTTTCATACCCCGGTTCGCGGAAGTCGTAGCCTCACTGAGTTCCTTGACATCTACCAAGGTGAATTTCTCTTGGGGTGACGCACAGTCCTTAGCGTTCGAGAGCATGAAGAACATCATGCGCGAGCCGCCAGTTTTGGCGCTTTTCAACCCAGCGCTTCCGATCGAGCTACACACCGACGCATCCGCTGTTGGATTAGCCAGGATCATGCTTCAGCCCGGTGAGGACTTCGATTAGNCTTTTCAACCCAGCGCTTCCGATCGAGCTACACACCGACGCATCCGCTGTTGGATTAGCCAGGATCATGCTTCAGCCCGGTGAGGACTTCGATTAGTGCGTTGTGAGTCAAGGAAATGCAGCGCTTCGGAAGCAGACTACCATTCATCCCGCCTGGAGCTACTCGCGATAACGATCGCGTTAGAGAGGCCACGCACGTTTCTCGTGGGTCGAGAGAGAGTTCAAGCTTGTGACGGATTGTCAAGCCCTTTTAAGTATTAACACGCAGACTACCCGGAGCCCACAGCTGGCGCGCTGGTGCGCGCTCATCCAAGAGTTCCAGTTCACGGTGGAACACGCAACCCGGTCGAGGATCCGCCGTCACAGTCCGAGAGAGTTTACTGTGGACTAACACAAGCCAGCGAGGATCAGTCACATCCGATCACATCCAGAGCCGAGATACAAGCGATTCAGCGAGAGGACCCAGATATCAGAAGAAAAATCGATGTCCTGAAAAAACTCAGTGAAGAGAGGACAGCGTGTGAGAGAAGGGCGAGGTCAGTTCGTTCGAGCTTTCCGAGGGATGCCTGTACAGAAGATGCGGCGAGGCGAGTTTGTTTGTGATTCCCAACAGTCAAAGGAAGGCTATCGTTGTTCGCGCTCATGACCTCCAAGGACACTTTGGAGTTGAGAGAACTAAACAAAACATAATGAAACACTGTTGGTTTCCGAGGATGACCCGCTATGTGAAGGATCGCATACGACGATGCGTTCCATGTCTCGCACATCGACGAGAGTAGTTGGCGCCATTTTCGAGCGCCCGCCTAAAGACGGCTAGGTGAGAGTAGAGACCAATGACATAGACATAGAGAACAGCAGCCGATAGGCAGTCGGGCTGAAGCCCGCGGAAGAAAGACCGCGCGAGTGTGGAATCCAATCCAATCCAATCCATCCAATCCAACAAAATATAAAGCGCTCCGTCTGTCTGTCTGTCTGCTTTCGCATTTTTCCCCAACCCCCTCACGAAAAGCTGATCTACAAAGCTCATTTTTTCCTCAAACGAAGATCGCCACTTGCCGAATCGGAATATTTTCTCTTTTGCACAGAAAACCTTCTTCCAGGCTCAGGAAAACATTCCAGAAACGTTCACTTTCACAAAAACTTGCTCCGATCGCCTTGATTTTTTTTCCACGCATACCTGACCGCATCCTGATTCATAGAAACATTTTCTTCCGCGGAAATTCGCCTCCTTAGGCTCGAAAAAAATTGAGACTGCCTTCCGTGACGTCATCCGTCATCGCCTTCGGTCCCATGTTTAGGCAACACACTCGGCTTTCTCAAGGAGAAGGAAGTGCTACTCGCGCCGCACCGTGGCCGGCTCGGCGATTCATCAACTACATTAATTTCATTTCCCTGTATGGGTCACGCTATTCTGTTGTACAGGATCACTCATTCTCTAGAAGTTTCTTCTCTGCGATGAAGTTTTTTTTTACCATTTCCTCCCAAGGTGCTATAAACACGCTCGCTAGAAGCGCGCCTCTGGACTAACATAGACGGTTCATAGGTATTAATTGAGAGAAAGGGTTGTCGGGGTGATGGGTATTCGGGATCCCGAGTTGTGTGGACTGCCCCAGGCCGACTGGTAATCATGATTACGATTGTGATGATCATAATCATAGACCGGGAATTCAATGATTATGATTATGACCATAATCATAATCACAGCCGTAATCATACGAGAAATCATACGATGCAGCCGGGAGGCGATCAAAAATATGTCCGCTATCAACAACTGCAGAGACAACTTTTTCCCATGTGACTAAGAGAGTAAGAGTTTCGCAAGCCAAAGAATCTCGCCGAAAGCTCCCTTTGGCTTTTTCCTTGCTTAAACTAGGATTTCACGAACCCTCATCCTTTCAAACAGCCTCGGATTCTACGAAATATGCATCGCAGACTAAGCAAATTTGCTACAGAATGTCTCTGGGCTGGGATGTGGTCCCTCAGAAATTTTCAGCTCGATATCTCCACGGAATTCCGGATTCGATCCGCCGCATGATTACGCTTGTGATTATAATCATAATCACAAAAATCCTGTGATTGTGATTATGATTATGATTATAATAATCACAGGCATGATTATTGTTGTATCCGACATGTAAGTTGTGAAGCACGTTCTCGCCACTGTCTGTCAGAGTAAGGAGCGAGTGGTTTCGGAGTCAGAGAGTGTGAATCGCCGCCAGCCAGCAGGGCTGCCGAACCTCAAGCAGTGAAAGAATAAACGGTGTAGAACTGAGAAACCGGTGTCATACTTGAGAGGGATAGAACAATTATGATTACGTCTATTCTGTGATTATGATTATGCCCATCTCTGCAACGTTCACGGCCGGACAGACGTTTCAGATTGCCGGATTGAGAGTTGTGGGTATTTCAGTCAATCAAAACAGATTAAATCCAATGAAAATCATGCAGAAGAAGGACACGGTTCGGCTCCCATCGCAGTACACACACTTCTATTTTTTTTTCCGGGATCATTTGCATGTACGGTTTTCACCGCCCTTGCGTCAACGAACGGCGCTTCTCTTAGGATATCAGTCATGATCGAACGTGTTACTTGACAAGCGTGAAGGGAACGACCTGCATTTTCGAAATTCGACTTCTGGACTCTTCGATCGTCACCAATTGTGCGCATGTGAAGTCTAATTGCTCCGCTCCGCTTCGAAACTCTTCATTCAGTCGTCCATGGATCTTCGAATCGGATTGAAACACCGTCGGCGTCTTCTTCAAGCATTCCGAAGTTGAGAGTGTCATCAGCTGTGTTACCGTGGAATCTCTTTGAAGACGTGAGCTACAATTCATCGATGAGAGTCCGTACCTGGTACCCTTGCGTTGTGAAATCAAGATCTACGAAAATTGCGGCATTCTGAAAACTCAATCGTTTTTCTTTGCCGAATCCGAACCAAAGTTCCGGTGGCGGGACGAGACAGGCGGACCGACATGTAGTCGCTTGAGGCCCATTCGGATCATGCGCCAGCAATCGAACTCTCGTCATGGTGGACAAATAATAAGCGCCCACGTGGAGCCTCGATCGTCCGACCCGAGCATTTTGGTGAACGTGTTCTTCGCTCCAATGAAATGAGGCAGCACTTGAATTGCTCGGAGCACTCATTTGATTTCTCATTTGACGTTTCTAAACAAACGAATTCTGCCGAGAACCGACCCTGTATTAAGTGCTACTACGAAAATAAAGGTCATTTATACAGATTTTCCGTATTGTCGAAGAGGGGGGGGGGGGCTGAAAATCGGCGCGTCGACGCCTCATGAGTTCATGAGCATCGCTGAGGCACGGCAATGGAATGAGGAGTTTCGCTGTAAAGCAAGCCCCTCGAATACTCCGGAGCTGCATCGGTTGTAGGATTGCGATTGGAGAATTTCATATTAGATTTCAGTAATTCGAGAACCCACAATGTCGGTACCGATCCAGTCATCTGTATTTATGATCTCCGAAACGGCTCATCCGTTGTACTTTTTCACGCGAAATCGTCTCTGTTGAGGGCACTGAATGATTATACTTCGGCATTCTTGTTGAGGTTCTTCGATGGAGATTCGTGAACCCCCCCCCCTCCTCGTGAAATTCGAGAAATCCGGGAGGAATAACCGTTTTATTCGGTCACAGGGAGGCTCAGAGGAAACTGGTTCTCAGCAAAGTGAGCATCGTAAAGAGCCCGAAGTGGGATACCTCACCGTCCGTATGCTGGTCGTCCGATTCCTGAACAATTCATCGGAGAGATACCGTATTTCGGTGCTATAAAAAAAACTATCCGAATACCAATGTTCTAATGCACTCGTTGCCAGACCAACCGAATTCAGATTGTTCGGTTCCACTCCATGGAATCAGGCTGACACAATCGGTGAGAATGATGCGCCCGAGAAGTTTGGAGCTATCTCCAATCCTGAACCTACCCTCGCTCAGAACAACAGTTCATAGAATAGCTGCGAGAATCATTCCCACCCTAACTGCTCGGAGTACAGAAAGTTGCAGGGAAATCGTCCAGGCTCTGGAGCAGAGTCGAATATCTAACTAGGTAGCTCCGAATCCGATAAATCAGCAAGCAAACATGCGAAACTCTTAGCGCACCAGCCCATCTAATTGTAGGCGAAACTGACTGAGATTCGGCCGAGAAATAGGGTTATGGGCCACCTGACCAGTTTTGAGCCGGGTTCGGACCAGTTAAGGGCCACTCCCGTGAAGTGGATCATCCTGCGCTCATCGCCTCTTTCCGCAGATGGTGATTGAAGGAACGATTTGATTGCTAATTTTCGTCAAAAATCCTCAAAATATTCGTCGAAATTCCATCGATCTACTGGAGAGAAAGTTGAGACGTGGGAGGCCTCAGCGAGACGTGCGGAAAGCATTTTGGAGAGCAGTGCGATAGCGGACAAACGGATGCGCCGCAGACGACGCTTTGAGAGAGCTCGAGAAATCTGTCCTCTTGAAACACCGGTTGCAGACTGAGTGTGCTCGGCTAATGCTGATATTCGAATCGGAGAGTCATGGATCTCTCCAAATCATGGATCACACAGAGACGAAATCTCTCACTTGAACTTTGCATAATCAGAAAAAAAGGAGATATTGTGAGTTATATGATTCTACTCCATCGAGCCAATCAATCCAGCGAAAAATATCCTTGCAGGCACTTCGCAGAGCAGCTTGCTGATTTTCGCGAGAAATCTTGAGAGGCGTCCTGTAAGAAAACGCGAGAGTTCTGCCGTCAACTCAGAAGCGAACACGAGCGGAAATTCGATTCTAGACACGTTTCGTGGCGATGTTTCCATTCAAAGAGAAGAGAGGTGAATCGCGTCGGAAAGAAAAACTGGACAGGGGGGAAATTCGGATCACTCTTGAGAGCTCACTCAACCAAGCACGTGTCTCACTCAGAAAGTCGGAGGAATGGTGTAATTATTCTTAATCTCGACTCGCCTTCCGACGCCGCGCCGTACCACCCGGGGCGGCGATGAATCCGCTCGAGCTCATGAGACGATAGGGAGCGCACCCGTTACTTCGTCTATCATGGCAGCCTTATACGAATTATTTTCCCCTAAACTGATTGTGTCAATTGAATAAAATAATGTTTATCACGGAATCTGTCTTTTTTTCTAGTCATGTGGGGTTTCGCCAATGTGATCCATGATTCGCAGGAATCAGTGTCTCCCCGATTCGAGTGTCGACATTGGCTCACGTCTCAACTTTCTTTCCAGTAGATCGATGGAATTTCGAAGAATATTTTCAAGATTTTTTGGCAAAAATTAGCAATCAAATAAATCCTCCACTGACCATCTGCGGAAAGAGGCGATGAGCCAAAGGATGATCCACCTTTACCCTATGACTGGAGACAGAAGCAACTCAACAGGGACTCAATTCCACTGTCAGACTTGGAATCGCAAGCATGAGAAGATTCCGATAGTTAAGGAACGATTTCTCTTGATGGGAAGAAAATTCGACTTGAATGAGATGGTTGGTCGTATACGAGAACGATCCACGATCTGACTTCAACGAAGAATCCTCACTCGAAAAACGTACAAATTACACCGTGAGCAGACAAATTCATAACTTGTTCGACATCGTCAGCTTGAAAGCATAAGCCAGAAATTGAAACTTGAAATGTGCCGTCTCTGACTACAGTCAAATAATGATGAGAACGGATATTCGGTTCCACAAAACGAATTTGTGAGTGATTTCTGCTGAAGAGACGGTTGCAGAGAACACAATGTATCTCTGCTGCTCCCCCGTTGCTCTTAAATGTTCTCCGTTCTTTCGTAGACATCGATGAAGTACAGGATACACTTATGGAGCGATTCTTCTGTCTTGCGATCGATCTTGTATTTCCTAAGAACAATCATGAAAGCGTCCTCAAACCGCTGAAATGAAGGTGAACGCAAATGAGTCTTTGAGATGAAACTTTTTCCCTCATAGTTTGCGTGCTATATCGTTCCATATCGTTCCATGTCCTCATGAATATACCTGAAAGTTTTTACCATTCACGTTTCACGGCTTGTGCGTCAAGGCTACCTGGAAAGGAGCTGGAGTTACCAAGAGGACTCTTACCGAGCCTCTTCCGAGAGAATCGGTTACACGGCCAAATACCGAGAAAGGAGTTATAACATGAACATTGACGGAAAGCAGTGCCTTTCTGTCCCTATGTACTTTTTCTCGGGAGCCTTTGGGAAGTTCGAACGATGACGTCAGACCCTCTTTACGAAAAACGTGATCTATCTCTCAATCTAAATCCAAGTCCCGGACGTCAACATTTCACTCCCTAGCAAAACAAGATCTCGATGCCGACGTTTAGCACATGTGAGCGACTTACAGCCTAGCGGCCGGCGCCGGCGTGGCCACTCGAGAATGACTGCTTGTTCGATCGCGAGATCATGATTGGAGCAGCTTCCAATTGACGGAAATAGTGTTCTGCAAGAATAGCGCAGCGAAGACCGTCAATTCAACTCTTCTAAGTCTGCGTGGAAGTATGTATGTGTAGCAACAATTCCGCACGCGCTTCTCGAGGAGGGTACAGGAAGGGGAAGATGAAACGAAGGAGAACGAGGGAGCTCAATACCTTTCTGATGAGTTCTTTCATGGTTTCCTCATCGTCCATACTGTCGATCAATGAGTGCATCACGTACAGGATCGACAGAGAGTGAGCTCTCAAGGCTGTGTGATATGGAAGCTGATCCGCAGGTATCGTTCGCAAGTGTTTGAACTTTTGGATGTATTCTGGATTCTCTGAGAACAATCTGGAAAAACGGATCGAGGATGAACGTTAGCACCATAGAGCAACGCACACAGCCGGAAACTTTTCCGAGGCGGGCTCTCGAATTGGTTCCACTCGGGTGCTTATCCGAAGGGGAACAGTAGAAATGCGCCTCTGCACATAAGGAGAGTCAACAGGTCAATGAGTTGCACTTTCTCATCGTTACTTCGTTAGAGTTGACTTCAATGGGAAAAGGAACGCTCGTCACGCGGAACAACCTCGTCTCGATCGGAAAATTTTGGTTGTATCCTATGTCGCTCATGCAGAATCACAGACTTAGGTACTTCGATGGGGTTTCCATACACAGGAACCGTAGATTGGGATCTTCCATCTCAGCGTTTGGCGTCTGGAGAAGTTTTTCACTAACGTAGATAGAATTCAAGTTTCGCATGGAGTCAGTTTCAGAACAATGCCCGACTTCCGGAGAAGAAAAGTGAGACTTCGTTCCGGTTTTCCATAGTCGCGTCTGATCAGCGTGTAGTTCTCGTTCTGATAACATCCAGGGAAGAGGAGCAGTTTTCTTTTCGATTTTGGACGCATCCTTTCATCACAACTCTGAGAAATTATATACTCACGTCATCATTACTTGCTGACCAATGGACCTCTGGTCCTGGCGAACTATTCTCCAAGCTGACTGCACCGCTTCCACCTCGTCTGCAGAGAGCTTGTGAGGACTATCTATGTTCCCCATCGCTGTAGCCGATTCGGCGGTGTTTACGATCGCGGCGTGTCAGGAGTTTCTCACAAAGATTCCGAGTAGTTATTTGCGAGCGATAGCCTAAGAGACGGCGTTCTCTGGAATGGAATTATTCGTCACGAGACGAGTCAGTGTTCAAGTAAGCTCAAAAGTCTCATCAGAGATGGATTCAACAAAAACTTAAAACGTTTTACTCACCAACAGGAAAATGGGTTCGACTTACAGGACCGAAATGAACTCTCGGCTCCAGGATGTCTCTCGGCTCAAAGTTATCTGAGCCCTCTCCCAAAAAGGGTGAGGACGGTCGCTTCCAGGGTGTCTTAGGAGTGTTGTTGTTTTTCTCAGCGTGTTGTCGCTGAGGTTTGTGCAGCGAAATTCCTTTTGCGCGAGACGATTCAGGATGGGAGAGAACAGCGACTTCCTCGACTCTATGTCCGCACCTCTGTCTCTGTCTCGACTGCAGTCACATATTGGGTTGCAAGATTGAGAGGTCACAACTTCTTAAAGATTGAGCAAACAGAGAGCGGACCCTCAGCATGAGTCGATCGTTGTTTTTTACACAAGTCATTTACTGTAATGCTGAGAGAAATCTCCGACAATCGTGGGAAGATAACCAATCTTTCTGAACATTAAAGCTTTTTCTGAAAAGCGCCGCGAACAAAAAGCTCCCTTGGAGCGGTTCCTTCCTGTTGAGTAAGCTCCAGAAACAAAAAGACTTTCAACTCAGCCATCGACGCAGAGGGCTTCGCTCAAACTAAAAATATCAGCGAACTACTGTCAACTCATGATTCGGGGAGCCGAATTTTTGACCCGTGAATCGCAAATTGGATTCTCCAACGTGCGGCTTGCAAGCTGGATGCCGTATCGAGAATCCTGCGGTCGAGAATTTGATGAATAGGCGCGTTGAATAACCTGAATTCAATTTTTTGTTCTGACAGCCTTTTTTCTTATCTGAGGACTCCGCCCTGCTCCGCGAGAGGGAAATAGAGGGAGGGGAGAAGGGTAAGGAAGAGGTGTGACGAGAACAAGAAGATGATCATGAGTATTTCACGTTACAACGGGAAGGGTTGTGGACATCCTAGGAAGACATTTGTGCGAGACTGGAGATCATAAATACAGAATAATGAAAAAAGTGCAGTTGTAGATTATGGGAATGAATTGATCCACTCACACAGCGTACTTCAAATATAGCATCTCAAATTCCTCTCCAAAACTCCACTTCCTCCTCTGTTTGCTACTCTTCCGTCACACCCGCTGGAGTCCTCCGCCTCCCTACAACCGAACTGCTCTGGGTCTTCTCCCAATAGAATTCATTTTTCTATGAAGGAATTGACGCTGACCTGTAGAGTGGTTTTAGAATTGCCAACGGACATTATGCAACCCATTGCGTTGTATCTTACTGCACTCGTTGTTAGACTGCAGGAATCTGGAAGAATGAAATCGGAGAAAGCAATCATATTCAGTTGTTCTCAAGTTACGAGAAATCCCTTTCCGTCATCCCAAACCCTCGGCCATGGTATCACCAACAATTTTGGGCCTTGAGTAATTTTCCAAGCTCTCCGCGGAGAGGTCAAGGTTGTCGAAGAGGGAAAACAAGTTTCGTTCGTCTAGCGCGTCATATTTTATCGTATTCGGTTTTCTTAGAACATAATCGCATTCTCCAACAGAATTCTCGTTTGTTACCACCTCGAGTCTCTGCTGTCGAGTCGAGACCGTCGTGTCGGCTTCACCATACGCATGTTTGGCGACAGCTCCCACTGGACAGCGCACTCGCAAGCTTGAGTGACGGCATGGTATTTCTTGCGGAGCAGGTCAACTCGACCACGGGGACAACCCGGCCACTACGTCAACTCGGCCAATACTTCAACTCGGCCACTAAGACGACCCGGCCTTTCACCAATGGTCTATGACTTGAGACTTCTATGGATGAGAAACAGGCAAGATTCGTATGACACAAGTATCGACTGTATGAGGTTCGCCGTCAAACAAACGACGTCAGTTTCAAATCACAGTGTCAAGGTTCATGGATTCATCTGATATGTATGGGCGATGGTCCTTAGGATGTCTTTCAAAGGAGATCTAGTCAGATTGTCGAGTATGCTCAGAATACGTTTGTCGTTCTCAAGATACTTGTTCCTTTTATTCGGAACAAGTTTCTCCTCCCGACGGCTTCCGTGAGATTCGTTCACGCGCGGAATTCGTGAAGCTACGCTCAAGTCATAGAAAATTGGTGAGTGGCCGGGTCGTCGTAGTGGCCAAGTTGACGTAGTGGCTGGGTTGTCCCCGTGGCCGAGCTGTCGTGTGTGTACCCTTTTTCTTGATCGGAAGCACACAGAAGCTGCGTTGGATAGTTATTGGAGCTGTTTATTTTTCGGAAGAGAGGCACGTACAGCTTTGAGCAGTTTCTCATCAAGGCCGAACGCGTTCTTGCGGTACGATACCTCTCAAACCTTCTTTACCTGCAACTGACCCTCAACAAGGAATTTCTCTTCGCTTGCGAATGAAATATCAGATATCGGATTAGCTATACCGGCGATCGATCGGCTTTGTTTCCGTTTGCTGAATTCCATTCCACCCTCGATCCAATTCGGATGCAGAAAACCGGCGTCACAAAAGAGGAAGCGGAATCCGCATTGAGCGGATACTCGGCAAGGCTCGAACAAATCCTCCGAGCCGGATCGTGACAGGGAACAGATTTGCAAACAATGACGAGCAACTATGACGAGAACTGACGCAGCTGGGTCCCTCGATTGTTTACTCGATGCGCGAGACTCCGCGGAGTTCCGTTTCCGTGTGGAGCTTGTTAAGCTCGTACCAACGAGCTCAGGGAATCAAGGAAAGACCGCATCGGCACAAACTTTGTCAGACGATCCCTACCCCAATATAAACGGCTCGATGTGTGCGTCTGTACGATTGAGTTCTACGGAAAGTGTCCGAAGGAAAGGTCCGATCCGCTTGAAATCTCGCCAACCCCATCGACAGGTGCCTCGTAGTTTCTGACGCGAGTTTCGTCCACCGACTCGGACCCACCACGTTATGCGACGTCTGAAACTACGGAGCTATGACGTCATCAATGCTACTAACGTTTCCATACCTGTTCGAAACCGTCATAGGCGGTCCGTTGCCTATTTGCCGATTCATGACCCCCTCGAAAGAATTAAACACCACATTGCACCACAAACCACTTCAAATTCGATTCCATCAACAGCTTCCACGCCTAACAAAAACCCCCTAGGATGACTCTCTCTAGATCTAACTGACAACGACGTTCTCGACTCAAGTTCCCTCACGGAGTTTTCGCCGAAATTCAATCAATGACGTCAACCATCTCCAAGTTGAACTCATCCGGCAACATCCGCGAACATTTCGTGACTCCTGTGACCGCGATTGCGTTCCTCCCGAGGAATCACTGATTTCCTGAAGCTTCAGTTTGGTCTCATCACTCCCAATGAGTCAGTTTCGGTCATCCCTAACCTGTCCTCATCCATTTTATTCCATGTGATTACATTTAGGTACTCTCAGCTGAAACGAGCTGTTTACAGCTTTACGAAGGCCATTTACCGATAAAACGGAACTCAGTCCTACAGCCATGCGCGAAAACAACGCCAAAACACCCCAGAGCGCACATGGGCTCAGGCTGCCTGGTGGCAGAATAAAAAGCAAGCGCCTTCATTCATCAAGAGCGAAAAACGGAGATAGAGATCATATTTCATCGATTCGCCAGAGAACAGCTTTTTATGCTGCGGCCTCGACACTTCGTTGGCACCGAGTGAATCGATAGCGTGTTTAGCTGAGCTACGCCCCTAAATCACACAAGAAGTCTGCGAAAACAAGCGAGAAAAATAGAGAATATGAGAATTCTGCTTTCCTCGACCTTCAACGAGAGAAGCTACAGAGTATGTGATATTCTCGGCCGAGTTCTCGCGGACACTCGAAGATCATTTCACTTGAGTTACTATGGGGGTTTCCCTCAAGAAGAATTGCCCCTTCAGTGACTCCAATGAAGATGAATATGCTATCGACTCAATAGAACGACCCGTTGATGATAGGTGTGACCGGTAAATTATCTGCCAGGTGTTGCAAATTGTATGTTTGCCCCGGTTCCAGGGCAAACTCGGCACAGAGAAGACTTTCGACCTCTCTAGATCGCAGTTTTCGATCTGCAGATCCGTGAGATGAGACCGAAATCGCGGCCTATGCTTTCGGCCTCCTTGTCAGCAGCCGGAATCGTCCGCAAATTCTGATGTGTTTCTCGCCCCCGGTTATGTGGCGTTTGCAAATTGTAGCCGTCGTTCAGGTCGTGGCGTTCGAATCTCTGCACCCTCAGTTCGCCAGCTATCCTTCAGGAAAACTCTCTCGGTTCAACGACATGCCGGAGATCACCGATGCGCTGGAGGGTGTGGATTGGCTCCATGGTTTTCAGGACGAGTACGACAAGTCTCTGAGAGAGGTAGCCGCATGTCTGGACACTGTTCATCCATGGAGCATCCTGATTGACATAAATTGCGGGATCGACCACGAAGCATTCAAAAATCTCCGCATCACGTTTTTGAGGTCGAGCGAGCTGCGTGCGCACAACGGGAATCTGAACTTCGTCCTAGCCTGTCGGCCCGACATGTATTTCAGCGTGAACTCCCGCGATTTTGACGTCGCGGACTTCGACCACGCTCTGGCTGAGCAGCTGGAATTACGTGATCCGAAAAGTGGCAACCCCTTGAAGAACGGAACCATCTTCACTTCACACTTCGGATCAATTCTATCGATGCACAGAAAACAGCAGAATATTCTGCTCTTCGTCATCCGCGGTTACATGCGACTCTTTCTCCGTAGTCAAATTTTCGGAACTGCGATCGTGATTTCGCCCAAGAACGTTCCAAAAGTCTTGTATCCCAGCTGGAGTTTGCATGCGGCGTGCTTCGTCGCCGATCTCGAATTCGAAGATGAACCTGCCAAGCTCTCCCCGGAGTTGTTTGATGCAATTCAATTCCGGTCGGTCACCCCGGCCTCGGACGCGCGACTCATGGACATCTCGCGAAATGACGACAGTGATTTCGATTTGCAATATACCTTCCGAGCGAACATTCCTTCCGGAAACTCATCCCTGACCTTTGAACTACGGCTGTGGCTTACGCAGATGTCCTATCTCAGCACAACGATGCCTCTGCACTCGAGTCCGATGAATGCGATTGCCTTAATCCCTGAGAACAACGCCTCCTCAAAGGTCACTCGGAAGATATTTAGTCTCAAATTGATTGCACTCGTCATCAGCTGCACGACGGCATGTGCCTTATTGTTCGCAAATCGCAGGAGTAGATTCTTGAATGCTTTTTTCTATTTCGTGACGTGTGTTTTCGCAACGACAAGACTTTCGAAGAGTGTTTTTCACAAACGGCCGCAATATCTGTGGGCATTGGTCGGGATTTATATCATGTTTATACAAGTATTGACTTTCTGCTAAAAAAGTGAGATCATGGCAGCTGCTCAGACGCTCCCGAAAGTCACACTACAAGCGTGCCATACTCTCATGTCCAAAGCTGTCGATCTCACTTACCCAGACCGTCTAGAAGAACTGGAAAACGACGGATCGATAACGGCGAGTGAAAGAACAAGAAAATTATCGGATATCTTGTTCGATGTCTTGGGAGATCACTCAACCGGTTTACAGCTTCACAGTTCCACACACGTGTTCTCTCATACGGAGCTCCAGAGCGGACGAGCAGTTTGAGCAACGGACGAAGGTAGTTACATTTTCCATCGAAAGAGCTCTCGATCTTGAATAATTGAATCTGACAATTTCATCTTTACCAAGCCGGTTGATAATTCTTATGTATGCCTTTGCAGAGCTGGGTCGTTTAGCGCAGGGAATAAGTGCCGGCGTTTCGTTCTTCAAGATAAGTCGCATCGATGATAGGTATCGAACTTATGTGATTTGTATAGGTTGTGCGAATATTTTGCAGGTCGGGAACATCACCGCATACGTTCACATAGACCCGCTACATCATGCGAGTTTGACGCAACCACTAGCCTTTTCGGGAATTTATTCGAAGATTTTATCCGATGTGAATCGTAGAACCTTGTACACACTCAACGAATCACTGCAAGACAACAATTGGCCGCAGCAGAAACCCAGAATCGTTTCAACTGTTCACGAAACCATCCAATTACTCATGATGGGCTGCTGTGCCTCTGCATTCTTTTGTCTCTTAGAGGGCCTTTTGTGGAGGCTCATGTTTCGCCGTCCTGGCCGAGGAACGAGCGACGTGCAATAGGCGATTCACCGGTGAAATTAGGGGATACCTATACATACCGATTGACCGCGCTGCTTTCCCTCAAGTCTGTCGATGAAGGAGGCGATTTTGAGACCCTGCCTTCAGCAATTTCATGCTGTTCTTCATCGAATCGATATAGGAAAACTCTTCTGGAAAACTGCTCCTTCTTGGGAGAAGGGAATCCGGCAACCCACCTTGAACTTGAATGTCAACGAAGGATTCAGAGAGCTGAAAGTAGACCGAAGCAAGCCACGCGGTGCAATATGCAAGGACGAGCCATCCATAATCCTGAAAGGAACTTTGCTCAGGTTTCCTTTTCCTTGTACGTTCTCGAGTTGGATCTGACAGAAGAGAATGAAATCTGTCGCGCGAAGTATCCCATGGCAGCTCCTGGAACCTGAAGCTGAAAAGGGATAGATCCAAAGTTTGAGTGTTGCTGTTCGCAAACGCCACATAGGTACGTCTCTCGTGGATATTCTTGAGCGCGGGTGCGTTCTGTTGCTGGTTGTTAGAGTTCTAGATCGGCAGCGCGGCGATCTGAAGTTAACGACAAGAATGAGGATACGGTCGTCGCCTATGTTAGACAAGAGATGTGGAAATATGGAAGATTCTTCGGCTGCATCGGTTCCACGTCCGAACATTATTATGAGGGGAGGGGGGCATTATCATGGAAGAAAAAAAAATTAGAAAAAACATCAAGTGACTGTATGGAAATTCTCCCAATCATTCCCACAAACAAACAACAAACAGGCGAGGATGTGAAACCAACCAAGAATTGAGGGAAAGAACATAAGGAGATGCGTGTATATCCTCGAACTGTTTTCTAATAAATTGAAAATGTATGTATATCCATAAATTCTGAATAAACTCCTACGGATAGTTCCGGTTGTGCCTTGGAAGAGCAGTCCTACATATAACGTACTATTTTTTCCTACAGTAAAAAATCGTTGACCGAGAAGCAACTGTGCATGGGTCGCTGGCTTGAAGATCTCCAATGAATTGAAGCATTTGATGCAGGAAACATTCCGAACAGTATAAATTTCAGATGAACGGCTGATCGAGGCAAGAGGGAGCGTGAACTCTGATTGTAAGGGTCAGAGAGACTGCAAGCCGCTTGATTCCAGATTCGCATACGACTGCCAAGCTTGCTTCCATGGGCAGTTGCGACTAGGGATCGCAAAAGAACTGCCAAGCGGAACCGCTCCCCTCGGAGGCCGCGGGTACTCGCAGTCCTTAGGATAATGCCCGCGGGTAACCGCTAGGAACCGCGGGTACCCGCCGGAAATCTGCGGGTACTCGCCTGCCCGGCGGGTATTGCCGTCAGATGGACTTCGAATCCGGCCCTAATTCCGTCATTTTTGAAGCAATCCTAGGATTTTTTTTTTTCCTGAAATCCTGAAAATGAGATCTGAGATCCTGAAAATCGCGGTCTGTAGTCGCGGGTACCCGCATATCCTGGCGGGTATCCGCGGGTACCCGAAGATCCTGGCGGGTAACCGCGGGTACCCGAAGGTCCTGGCGGGTACCCGCGGTTCCGAGGCGAGAGCTTGACCCGCGGGTATTACCCGCCGCTAGGGGAATACCCGCGGTTCGGCGGTTCCGCTTGGCGGTTCTTTTGCGATCCCTAGTTGAGACTGCAAACATCTTCTCGAATCGGAAAGAACCTAACGGAGAACGCGGGTTCAAACCCTCGACTCTGTGGGTAACTTGGGCTCTGAAGTCATGTTCAAACATATCATGAGATTTCCATGAAGTCGGTTGAAGGGGGAAGCTCATGGGGGGACGAGTCCTTCATCTGCGTAGGAAGTTCGATTGGAGCAGTCTTGAAGTATTTCACGCGTTTCATCAAAGTTGCAACGAAGCTCAAGCTGATGAGACCAGCGTGGTGCACCTTCTCACTTCCTGATTTTAGGCTTCTCGGAAGTGGCAAACATGCGATTGAAAACAGTATTGGATTCAGGGTTGAAAAGCTGGAAACTTGTCAAAAAACCCGGCGACAGTAAGTGCGACCAACGCGGAACCGTTTGATTTGGTAAGTTCTTCTCTCGAGCATCGCGCGAACTGCTCTGCACCGCGCTTCCATCGGAATAATAACTGAGACTTGAGGACTAGACCTCTGAACAAAAAAGCTCAACTGTAGTCCGGATCTAAGGCTACATGGAAATTTTTAGTTTCAGAAAAGCCTCAAGATCTACTGGATTCCCTCTTGATAGGCGAACTCGGAATGCCACTCCAATCGACCATGGCTTCGAAACTAGGCAAGCTCCCGTCTCTCGTAAATTGCGCAGAGGCTTTTCTTTCATTTTCTATTTTTGTCATCAGGCTATCCGGTCATTGTCGTGCCTCGCATGGTGAACTGACTGGCCTACCAGAGATCGATTATCGTCCTGTGGTTCTTCGCGGTTTCGAACCTAACGAGCGGAACCGTGTGGTGAATTTTAGTGATCATGATTTCGTCGAGGGAGTGTGAATTCTTTGAAGAACCAGGGGCTCGGACAGAGATGCACTTGTTGAAGCATCCTCAGAGCCAGCTAATGGGCACATTTGGAGATCAGCTCGAAACCCTGAAGATGCTGCTACCAGTATCCGATCACGCGTAACTTGAAAACATCCGAGGATCCAATGATCTTCTTTCTTGGATCTTTCTTGCTCGTGGCTTCGAAGATCGCTCGCGGTTGGACAGAGGAATCTACTCCGGCGTTAGCCATAGAATACGAACAATGGGATCGATTCCGGAAGAGCGGGCCGCCCGGAAATTCTATCGAGTCACACACGCTCGAATTGGTGGCTGTCCTTGCTGATGCAGATCAGTGAATGTCATCAAGGCCGGCATTGATTCCTAGCGAATCAATCAAATGACAGAGTATGAAGACCTCAAGTGGTGGAAGGTTTCGTTTTGTCCGTAGGCTTCATTCCTGTGGGCCAGAAGCTGAACTTCGAAAGCTCGTCGTCGGGAGTGACCGTCTCGGGTACTGCACTGGCTGTCGAGCCTCCATGAGAAATTCCTACGCAAAACACGGCTCGCAGTAGACCTTCGCGGAAGAAGTTGGGCTCGTTAATCTCAGCGGGCAACTCGAGCTTCGAGCAAGAGACTCTCAGGTATGCATGTCTGTTCATCGATCCATCAATCAGATTTAGATGAATTTTCACATCTTCGTTCGAGACCTGTCAGCAAAGCCAATCCCCTAGTGATCTCTTCGTTCTGGCTAACGGGAGGTCGCACAACATCATTTGTCTGGCCCGGACTCGAAAACAATGGCAAAGCCTTTTTTCAACAAAGATACGAAAGTTATTTTCGTTGTTTGGATCATGAGCAAATCATGAGCAGACATATTTTCTCAAAGAATCGGAACGGTCTCATGGGATCGGAGACTTCGTCACTTCCGGAACATTTTGAAGGCGGAGGAATCTCTCTCCTCCCTCTGGAAGTGATTTCTGATCCTGGTTTGGAGAACGATTCGGAGTAAGCTAGGTCCTGGAATCAATCTGTGTCATCCTCTGATACGCGGGATGTCCCAAATCGGAGAAGCGTTGTCGAGGTTGTTGGCTATGTGGCCAACATCCACCTCCAGTTCTCATCCATTTCGAATGTCATGCTATCGATCAGATGTTGACGCATCTCGTTAAATGAAGTGACGGGCGTCGCTGATCTCCTCATTAGGACAACATGTTCTCCGCACCAGTTTGTCGGGATAACCGTTTCTTCTGTCATTCCCTGAGGCAGCAACGAATGAGAAATGAGTGGGGGCTCTTCTACTTCTCCTACATACGCGTTGCAGAACATTTCTCGAAGCCCAAATACAGATGACAGAACCTCCAAGCAACCCTTTGCCGTTCGTAAACGATACGGTCACAGATCCACAACTATCGAATCAGTTCCATAGTTGTGGAACGTGATTTGGAAAACCCACTTTTGTTGAAACACCCATTGGATTAAAATCGTCATGGCAAGATTTCCGTTCTGAGATACAATTGATGAGTTGGCTTTCCCTTTTGACTTTCTGAGACGTTCAGGAACTTGGAGTGTTCCGCGATCGTCCATCCCCAGACCTGAGGTGCTTCTTTCCGGCACGCTGATTTCCCTTACTGTGCAACTGGTATCCCCGAACGCGAACAACCCTGGCTCTTGCAGGCCGTTATAAGGTGACTCCGCAGCAATCCGTGCGGCACACGTTGACTTTTGTGAAAACGATCGCGGGAACGAGTCGGGGAAGACCACCATCTTCCATCACTGGGGCGTATGCATTTTTTCGCCATTTCACTTCAGTGCTGACGGAATGCTTCCAGAAGAACAGTCATGAACCTCTTTAGCAGAGCCGACGCTCGAAGGTCAACTCCAACTCCTCATCACCCACGTCGCGCCGCTCCTTGACTTTTGCGATGACTGAAATCCGGTACCTGGAATTCGCTTACATTCCATATGAGTGGAGACGAAATTAGATAATAGATCTTTCATGAGAATTTCCGTTTCTAGAACCCTCCACGCGGCCCATCCGACAGTTCGCGTTACCCCATCCGGCCATCTTGCGCTAGATATTCCTTGCAGGAGAACCCCTATAGTGAGCTTTCCTCAACTTAAGCCGAAAAAGTGACCATTTTGGAAAATGAACAGGGAGTCGGGCTTCGGGTTCTTCAATATAAGGTCTCACGTGCTGATTCGGAGCTCAACACGACCTCGAAATAATTTAAGAATACAAGTTCTCTCGGGGAGGCGTCGTTCTCTCGCTTTCGAAGCTATCAATGTTTCAGTGTTTTGATGATTTCGGACGTGAAACCGGTACTATCGCCTTCAAGAGCTCAGCTGTACGTAACCTGAATGAAGCACGCTGTATTGTGTCTCGAGAATCTGCGACGATTTCTTGAGAGTTGTTTTTTTGCCTCATCGACCGTTCTATTCACGCATTCTGCAGATATTCTAAGGTCTTCTAGACGCGCTGTGGATGAAATTGGTGAAGAATTGTGTTGTATGCTTACGTTATGCCCTCTAGGAGTGAAGAAAAATCAAGAACCTCCCTTGAGAATGCTCCCTAAAAAATCTTCCCCTCAAAAAGGAGTTCTCCCTGTTTGAAGACATCTCAGTGAAAACGATTGTAATCATTGTTCTGTTGGAATATTCTTTATTATTTATTTTCTTTGCCCTCGATCGACAGGATGGCTGGCTTCTGAATTCCAGGATCTACATATATCCTAGAGATCCCTGCCGAAAATATGGGAAGAATACTTCTGTACATTTCAAAACCGGTAATTTGATGTGAAAATACTCATGATTGCTGATGATATCGAAGCTCTACAAGAGCGGCTTCAAGAAAATATCTCTAGGACGGATACACATAGTTGCAGGAGCACCCGTAGTACTTCCACGATAAGAGCAAATGTTCTCATAATGTTTCCTCAAGCTTTCACTTGATTCTGTATTAAACATTCATCTATCGAACTTGATACGTGCAACTCCTAAGATCCGTGAAGTATCAGAGCGTTCAACTGCGCTTGAGTCAGTGGCCTGCGTTGGCGAATCAGACTCTATAAAGCCAATGACCCGGAACAAAACGCTACGTCAATCGGAAATTCTCGAAAACATCAAATTTTATTGGACAATTGAAAAAAAAAGTTCCGGAAATTTGAGGATGTGGCATTATGTTTGTCGAGACTCCTCACCGCACACTTGACACATTGAGCAACGTACGCAAGAACCCCTCGAGATGTGTGCGCCTAATTCGCTCTACAACAAATACCTAATATTGAGTACCATTGTGATTCCATAAAAGCTTCATATTGTTAGAGCTCAAACCGTGATGGAATAACGCTTCGCTGCTCACTCCGTACTGATCGGTTCCATTGCCGCTGGATTGGAGACATCCCTGAAACTGATCCTGTCGGGGTTGAGTCCAAAGGTTTTGCGCCAGGTTGTGAGCTTGGAATCCCACGTAGTCCTGGGTTCCGAACCCTTGGCTGGTCCCAATGTTCGTTTGTTGATTGAAGAAATTGTAAAGGTTGTCTTGACGGTCCTGGCAGTATGGAGCCGCGTAGCTGCTCTGCACCGACGGGAACACCTGTGGGGCGGCAGATGCAGATGCGCGCCACGAGTCATAGGAGTTGTTGGCGTAGGTCGAATTCGAAACCGAAGGAGACGAAACGCCGGACGCACCGTGCTCGCTGGTGCTCGGGCTGGTGCTGAGCGGCGCCTGAGCTTGATGAGTTTGCTGGTAAGTGAGAGGAGGCGCGAAAGGAGTTGAATGGTGGTTCATGTGTTTACGCCAGCGTGCGCGGCGGTTCGAGAACCAAACCTGGACCCGAGATTCGGTGAGCTTCGTCTTGGCTCCGAGTTCCTCGCGCGTGTAGACGTCTGGGTACTGTGTCGCAGCGAACGCTCTCTCCAGCTCCTCGAGCTGCTCAGTTGTAAACGTTGTTCGTGATCTTCGGATTTTGCGCTTCAGAAGAATGCCCGGCTCCGAATCGCACTCCGAGTCCTCATCGTCGATCGATCGACCTAGAATTTGAAGGAAGGAACTTATTTGTCAGTCAAACAAGAGCGGCGGTGTCCAAAATCCGCGGCTTCACTCTACATCCTCAAGAACATGAACGCCGCTATCAATGCAGCGTTGTAAATTAGCGCTTAAGCGTGTGATCGATTTATGGCTGTCGTGTTCGCCTTCGCCGACGGAGTTGTGCCTTGCAGTAGCAGACAAAGGTCACATGGTCAAGTGTCGCGCAATGTTATCCGTTCGGTCTCAAAAAGTTGTTTCTCCTCTCTTTCTGAACTCGCTCGAAAGCTCATACAGAACGCCGCTTGCAAAGGTAATCTCTGCGTGTTTCGGCAGATTGGCTTTCCCTCGTCGTCGCTTACTCTGGTTACGATCTCTGAGCACGGACAGAACCGTCCGAGGTTTTATCTCCGAAATCATTCTAAGCGATGATGAAGCAAGCTCACTCCCTCGTAAAAACGGTATCTTCCTCCTATTGTTAGGACACCTCGTGTCTCTGGCTGCCCGGCTGAGTACATGTCTGCACGGACTTTTGTACCCGAAGGTAATTCGAGGGCGAAAACAGCGACAACGGCGGCAACAACATCGAGCCCGATGTTCACAGATGTCCGGATAAACTCTCTTTCTTTATGAGTGAAGAAATGACTGCTACAACAAGGAAAGACGTACAGCCACGGCCGAAACAGCAACAACGGGCAACAGTCTTGGGCAAAACCCTTTTTAACAAACATACGTAGAATACCGAGCGCTAGCTGGCTGGCTGGCTGGTGGAGAAGCCGACGCAAATAAGCGTAAATCATGTTCGACGCGTTCGGATCTTACAGCCACTTTGTATCGTTGAGGAAGTTTTCAGTTTGACTGTTTCACGCCGCATGCTAACACTTGTTTCTGTAGCTCGTTCAGCCACAAATCAGACGACTCGACGGGGCGCCCTGGGTGAACGGAGCCCTAGGTGAACAACAGACTACTGTCGAAGACGTTTTCAACCACCGAAAACCATCCTAACTGAAGCGTTCTTGCACCGCAGCACGTACGCGCCGATCGATACATCGCTGCTAGTTCTCAGAAGCGAATTCGATAAGCTACTAGTGTTCAACATCACAAACATCACCGCAACCCGTTTTTCAACGCAAATTAGATTTCGGATTTCATTCTCAGGAGAGAGGAACAAGAGTCAGAACGTTCCGTTTTCCGGATAAATTGATACGAGAGGAAGAACTCTGAAGAATTGACGGATTTTCGAATTGAATAATGTTGTGGAACATCGCCCGAAGAACAGCGAGGTGTTCCCTGAGTTCTTTCCCAAAAGTTAACTCGGCTCTGGTCTTCTCGCAAGACAAACTACTTGCGAGTTTGCGGGCGATTCATTGCAAAGAAGCAAATGAGGGACGTTAGTTTCTATTCAAATTCGAGAAGAACACGCGCCTCCGGACTCCCTGCCGGAGGAAGATTTAGTTCGGAACGAAAAAAGCGAAACGATTCATTTGTCCCCCGTAATAGGAAAGTCATTTGTTCAACGTCTTTCTATCGCTTTCGAAATCCTCCCGCATAAGTGGCCCGCCATGGAGCATAAGACTGGGACAAGCCGAAGGAAGGTAAGGGTAACAGCACGCAAGTACTCGAATCAGACAGGGACGATTCTTTGCGAAGTTTCTCAAGTTCTCCTGCTACTCAGTGTCCTCCCATATTCGGAGTTGGACCTTGTTCGGCTGCTCGAAGCTTAACGAAATGAAATTGTCGCGTTTCTCTCTCGGAAAGTTGTAGCGGTATCGAATGTCGGTCAAACCTCCAAGAAAACCAGGCTCTGGGGCAAAGCTTGTCCACCTGCGAGCAGGCATTCCTCCCACGTTCGGGGACAATTCGATGATCTCGGAGATGTTTTGAATGTTTTCTGTTCCTTCGGAGGCGACTTCAAAGAGACCGTCGCCGGATTCAAGAGCCTCCCCGAGTCGGCTTCTGTGATCGAGCAGAGTACAAAATGGCCAACAATGGAACAACAATACTACCTATGCTACAACAACAAGGTCATCATTTACTGACGAGGTGCGAGGAGCTTTGATCTAGACCGCTGAGAATTCAACGCCTCGTGGGTGTTCGCGAATAGCCGCGTTAAGAGATGTCCATCATCTGAGCATTAAGAAAACTCAGACAACGTCATCGCTTACGTCATCGTAAACTCGACAAACTAGCACTGATTTCAGTCTCGACAGAAATCTTTCTCCGTCTGTCATGACGGAGACGCTCGAAGAAAAGTTCGAATCCTAGAAGCTCTAGAATTTGAATTCGATTCCCGGATTCAACCCCGAAATCTCCGATTCCTGAAGACGATCCGCTTCTTGCGGAGAAGATTGAAGTTTAGCAAAGAGGAAAATCGTTTCTTGAACCAACTGCCTTTGCAATTTGTTTTCGCGAAGCGAAGCTATCGCAAGAGCCGAACAGGGCTCCGAGTTTGAAACCACGTCCCCTCAATGTCAGGCTCGAGTTCCCCTTCTCTAGTCATTATGTGCGAGCGTGTCTAATTCTTCCCGTGAGGACATCTGGCACACAGTGCAGTCGAAATTCATGGCAACAAGCCGAAGCCACCGGAGCTAGTCTATGGAAAAGCATAAATCATGAATAATGATGATGATGGGGGAACTCACCACCGAGGATTCCGTTGATCGAGTGGTCAGCTTTCTGGCTTCGGAACTCGCTGTCCCATTGAGTTTTATCTGAATCGGCGCTTTCGGGACTGTTGGCCCGACTTCCCCAAACGATTCTCGCTATCGAACTCGTTGACGGAACACCGGTTTTGTCGCAAATGCCCTCCTTCACGAGCCGCTCGCGTATCTCCCAGGAATATATTCCCGGCTGAGTCTTCTTGTACTCTTCGATCTTCATCTCGACGGTAGGAGTCGCGACCCTTGGCTTCGAGCCGCCGATGACTCCCGGGCGGATGCTGCCAGTCTCCTGATATCGGTTCAGAATTTTCGAAACACAGCCGTGAGACACTCGAAGCTGACGCGAAATCACGCAAGGTCGGGTTCCGCTGGCCGCCATTTCGACGATTTTCAATCTGATATGGTTTGGCAAAGGTCGTCCGTTGATGAAAACTCCTCCGAGCTGATTGACGCGTCCTTGACCTGGAAGGATTTAAGAGAATTAATCAGAGATTTCAAGTCGTGAGACTCGAAACTGATGCTTTCGAAAGCGATTCTCCTGAACTGCGATGGTTTCTTAAACCTCTGTCGAAACGGTTATGATCTTCGATTCACTGCGAAGCGCCCAGAACCGAGCGTAACCCAATTTCTGTTTCTCTCTCGGTGACTACGATAAATCATGTCCAGCGTAAAGGTGTGGACAACTCGAGAGCCACCACCCACAGTTGTAAATTTTCAATTTGTATTCTCTGCGTCGTCATCGGGCTGAGCGAAAGAAAAAGCACCCCCGAAATCATCAAATGCTCGGCGGCTAAGATAACGTCGATGACGCGCACGAAAACGACAAAAAGAGGGAGACACTCAATGTGTGAAGTACCTCCCGCTGCTTGTCGAGAGTAACAAAGAAGCGAATGCCGATGCCGAGACTTCATTGAAGTCGCTTTATTGATTATCGACGTCGAGACGTCGACGCCATCGAAAGTTTGATATCAGTCAAGATCACCGAGAGCTTTTGTGCAACAGAAATCGTCATCACGACCCGAAGACGAGACACCGCCGGCCGCGACATTCCCGTTGAAGTTAGTCCGACTAATTTTCGATCCTGGGGGGTCTCTGAGCGGCCGCCAAGAGCTTTGATCGACCCGACGAGTTTATCTAACGCCGTGAAAACGTTTCTGAATGCGACTGGCTAGGTCGCTTTTCAAATCACCGATCAGCCGGGGACTATGCAACACTGGGAGTCAGCCTTGCACGCGGGAAGGACAGAGATAGGAACAAGTCAAAACTGCATGAGTCATGCGTCGATCTCTCGGGAACAACATACGATTCGTCGTGCTCACATCCATCGCTCGTTGTCCTCCGCCGAGTGCTGCGCTAGGCTGTCAACTTGTGACCAATGAGCTTATCGCTAGGAAGAAACAACATTTTTCCAAGATAGACAAATAGCGACTTTTGGCCGCGTCAGGAGCTCTTGTGAACGATCTCGAGAGCTGAATATAACAGAATAGACAGGATTTCGTCAGATTTCTTGCGACATCCTCAGCGCGTGCAACAACCCCTTCGTAAGTTCATGGCGAGCGAAATTTCAAGATGTTGCGGATGTAAAATGCCCGAAAGACTCTTTAATCCATCGGACTTTCCACGCGCAAGGTTCTGAAGTTAACTGTCGGAGGTTTTTTCGTCACGTGGAAAGTTTCTGAGCCCAGATTCGGAGTTTACATCCTTGGAACTCGAGATGAGAAACTACTTGATCATTCACCTTAGCACAACTCCCGAATCGAGTTAACTATGGATGGAAACGCAAGTTCTCTACTCCATCATCATCCAGCACGTCGTCGTGCAATCGACGTCAGAACAACGCGGACATATCGAAAGATCGCACACAAACACATCTCATACGATGACCATCCCGAGCTTTGGTTCTGTCATGATTTCTACCACGGAGAAGCTCTTGCGCTGAAGTTTCCATCGGATATCAACGAAATGCACATACCTTGGAACGGGTAACCCGCGAAAGAGATCGGACGAACTCCGGCTGCGGAAGCTTCTTCGGCAGTCATGTCGTCGGAATCACTTGAGATGTGGTTTTGTTGAAGAGCTTCGACGACGTCGGAAACTTCAGTTCGAGAGATCCCGGACGCTGAAGAACTAGGGATTGACGCACTGACAGAAGCGCTTTGGGACGAACGTCCGAACTTAGAACTGAACTCCACGATATCCAGTGACATTCTGAGCGCTGACCGGTACCTTTTGAGAACCCAACCAGAGCCGAGCCGAGAAGAAAGTAGGGGCGGTGTGCTTTCCTCGGGACTCCGCCTTTCTGAAGTGGGTTGTCGCTCCAAGCGGACTTTTCTCTCCACAATATCGGGCGGAGCAAAGACTAGTTCTCACGAATAATTCGATTCGCTTCGTTTCTACAATGTTTGGCGAGGTTTTGTCTTACTATCGGCTGCAGGCGGACTCGCTTGCCTGCCTGCCTGCTCGATTGCCCGGCTGCCTCGTTGAATGGCAAGCCGACTAACTAGCTAACTGGCGCTGAACAAAATCGGTCGCAGCAGATCGCCTGAATCCCGCTCTTGTAAACAGATGAGAGACAAATCCGATACAATCGCGGCATAAACGAGTTGAGCGAATGCATTTGCTTTCACATATTTCGATTGGTTCGATGTGCGTTTGAGTCCGTGAGGAATTTCATTCCGCATGTCCGACATTCGAAACCTGGAATAGAAATTTGTTGCAAGACCTCAAGGATGAGGAGATAAGAAATTCGCAGCAAAGAAGAATAAGCTGATTCAGATGCCTCGTTCAAACGAATTTGTCACTTCCAAGACCGTCGTGATTCCTCAGGGAGCTTCGACCTGCTTGCTTCTCGACCTGGAGAGTGGCTCCTTGGCTTAATTGAGAGACAAACTCGCAATCCAGATCCGGGCTACTTGCACGCCATCGCTCCAAGAACATCAAGCACGGGTTGGAATCGAAGCGCATGAGTCTTCGACTTCCCTCTTGGATTAGTTTGACATTTTTCCTCCGTTGCGCGTACATTGTCCGGAGACGATTGCAGAATAATTTCCAAACATCGAAATCGGTTTCAAGAAGTTTTGGATCGATACGGCGAAGAGATAGAGAAGAATCGATGTGGATGGACTCGTTACACTTGTGAAAATTATTTTTTGAATTCAAGGAGTGGCGAAAGAGGAAAAAGCTGCCGCGGCTCCATCCGATCATTAATATCATTCCGCACGCTACGAGACAAGCACACCGTTGTTCCCTCCATGCGATCGGTGGTACATGGTTGTTACTTAGACGGATAGATGAATAGACAAGCAAATAAGAAGAAAAAACAACGAACAAACCCGCAAACAACGCCGAGAATGGAGCGTTCGGTATCTACGTGAAAAGCGTGAAGATGTCATCGTTGGGTCACGTCTGCACCGTTTTTGAGATTGCTGATTGGAATTGAACTGTGTGTTTTGTGAGTTTTCATCAAGTGTTTCGTTTTGTCACGTTTCCTTCGGGGGAGGCGGTTGCTGAAGACTCCGAAACACTCGGGTAAAAAGGAGAGAATTGAAAAAAGTCGACCGTCCACAGCGGTTACTACTTGTGATTGAGCCCGTATTCCCCAATGTTTTCGGAACGATAATGCGTTCGCCAAGATGCGACCAGCCAGATTCGAGCTCATTTTTTAACGTTCATCGAGTTGGATGAGAATTCATCGAGAGTTTGAATAGTATCTCACAACTCGCTAGAGAGCGTTCGAAAGAGTCCAAAGCAAGTGTCGAGCTTAGCTAATAGATGAGATCATCGAGCGGAGGCGATTTTGAACCGTGAACCTGAACGCTAACTGAGTAGCCATGCAAACGCATTCGACGCGTCAACTTCTCTGCGAGGAGCCGGTTAACAAGGCTGAGCTTCGCTCACTCGTGGACTGGATAGCTGCGAGGGTCGCTCCGTTCTACTTAAAGAGTGTGACGACGCCCCGTGGACACATGCATTAAACGTAACGAACTTCACGCACAATGTCACAAACTTACGAAACCATGTCCAAATGCTAAAAAAGCGTGAGACTCCTGTTCATTTGAAGCTCTATTTTCCGTGACATTGGGATACAAACACGAAAGTGTGCGAGTTCATTCTTACGATCATTGCGCAACGAGTCTTATTTCCAGGTGCCATTCCAAGCACTTTGATAGAATCAGTCTACGATGCCTGGAGTACGGTAGCGCATTCTTCATTCGGAGAGGATCCAACCGACAACCGAGTGGAAGTCATTCCGATTTCTATCCCCAAGAAATCGACTCTCAAAAACTCCGAGCTCTGCAAAGGTTTTCACTGCTTTCTTGTCAGTGATATCTTGTGCGTTTGATCCTAGGCTTGTTGTCCTCGAGGCATAGAGCCTGCAAATCGATTCGACCTCCAAAACGACGATGTTTGAGGAAGACGTGTGATTTCATCGTTGTATCATTTGAAGACACATGTCGCCATTACTCAGGTTTGATATTTTCTCGCCAGAATCACGGCCGGAGTCGAATAGGTGGCGCGACAACCTGCAACACCAGCCGGATTGAGGACTGTTGATGAAGTCTGGCCACTAACTATCAAAGCATTGTATCTTTTGAGAACCAATATCTGTGGGCGATTTGTTTGCTTCGATTTGAGAGCATGCCTCCAGTTTGTCTGCGGATGCCTCGACTTATTCCGTTATTCTCATGAAGTATTCCGTAGCAAAAAGCTTCCTGTTTGTTCACCATCGCAGACTTCGCGGGTGCTCGTGAGTGCAGATCGTTCCGAGTATGAGATCTAGCTCCTGACGCAGTTTTTTCGAAAATCAATCCGTCATCAGTATTAACTCGAGACTGTGCGTTCGAGGAAGCAAACGCAATGCTGATTGTAGACCATCAATCTTGAGGATGAGTCTCTACCGAGAACTGAGCTCGTCCTCGACGAACGGCCCGTGTAGCACGGTCTCAGGGTTACGAACGTAATGATTCGACTCGGGAAATACCGTACCTAATTCAGTTGGAGGCTTCAAAAAAGCTTGAACCAATCTCAAATCGATCCTGGAAATTATTCATTTCGTAGCTTCAATGACTTCATTCGCGTAATGATTGAGTGTCACTCGGTCTCTCAGAAGCGAAGTCGTGGGAATCTTTGAGAAATACTGCAGCCCAATACGATGTACGCTATGATCATCCCTGTTTGATTGACTTATGAGTGTCATAGAACGCAGGGAACGAGATGATTATCAACTTCTGCATCTCGGAGAGACCTCGACTGAGAACCCTGTCATGAAATGCATGGTTAGAGTACCAATGAGCTCTCGGAATACCGACGAGCGGATGACGCTCTCAGATTCTATCGTTTCGGATCGAACCAGACAATTGGCCTTGAGGTGACATCCCTCGAGAAAGTCCCCAATCAGAAAGTGAGCAATTAGAAATATAGATGAAAAATCCTATGGTCTGGATGTTGCCGCTTCAAGCTCTCCTGCAACATCTCCTTGTAAATGCTCCATCATTATTTCCCCAGCCACTAGTCCAAAAGCAACGCTTTACGAACACTTTCAACCATTTAATCGAGATTCCGTTTCGATCACTGTTTGTCTGTTATCTGTGATAGGTGCGGAAGCGGGTTAAATATTTTCGATGGTCTTTTCGAATCAATCGCATGACTGAGCAAAAACTGACAAAAAAGCAGAAATCTTCAGAGTTTTCTTCGCGAAATCATTCAAACTAACTCGAGGCAGCACCGAAATAGAGCAGAAAACTCGGAATTAGGCGTTGACCGTTTCGTATTCCGAAGTTTGCGAATAGTGGATTGATACTCAAGAACGAGTTCTCTCGAGAGCTATTCTGGTAAACCTACTTGTTGAGATCTATTTCAACAAGAAATTCTCGTACAACAGCGATCAGACTCTAGGTAATCTTCTACACTTCGCTAATCCTCCTCGTTCTCTTCCGGGAAAAGTTTGTGGGGCAGCATCTTTTGCGCCTGAAGGTTGGTTGTAGCCAAATATCACAAGAATCAGGGAGCCGCAGTCCCAAGTGGTCTTCTTCGCATTAATTGTGAACTCTGACGCTCTAAGACCGCACAATAATTTCGCAAAATTCTCGAGTTGTGTTCCAATGTGTTTTCGCTCTTATCCAATGTATCTTCCGCTGTTATACCTAAAACATCCATCCCAAACAGAGAGATCGAAATTAATCAGAAGAGATTCTTTGAAGTACAACACTAGATGCTGAAGCTGAAAACCTCAAATATATATGCGGCTCAATCTACCGCGGTGTTCTCCCGACAAAACGAACGTGTCATTTTTTTTTCACTCAAATTCAATTCAAACGCGATTGAAAACAAGCCCAAATAAACGGCGCGAGATCGTTAGTGCGCGAGAAGGGGAGAGCGATATTGTAACAGAAATTTATTGTTTTTCGGTGCGAGTGTTACGTGAATGCCATACGCGCTGAGCGTTTGTGCCGCCTGTACCGCCGTCGTATAGTAAGCGTGGAGGCAGTGGGTGAAGCTCGGGTACCCCACAATCATAGCTCCGTTGGTGTTCAGCTCGAGATCCATTACTGTCTATGCGACAAAGCTCTTCTGCATTTCACGAACTGAATTGCTCCGGGAGCTAATCATGGGACGATTCTCTCTTTACTCCCGGTTTCCATCGATTTGAGACTAGTCGGTGGTTCTTCACGTGATGCCGGATTCTGTAAAAACTCGAATCTCCGTGTCTCTAGAATTCCTCTCCGTCACCTTTGATTATTTCGCTGATGTCTGATGTAGAAAACATTCACTCATTATTTTCGAGTTTGATTCCCAGGCGCGACTGACTCCCTCGACAGACCACACAGGCACCGGCTTCATGGTCCACGCATAAACATTCCGTTTGAAGAATTGTAGGTCGACTCCTTCTTCTCAGTTGGTGTTCCAGAGGAAATCCAGAAAGAATCTGAAATCGGAATACGGAACGAAACGAAATCTTTGTCTCTCTATCTATCTCTCTTCGTTTCGATACCGTCTTGTGTTGCTCTTTGGCGCTCGTATTTCGATGTCAGGCTCGAGCGGACGCTTCATTGGTTGAATGCATCTCGTCTCTTCCTCCAGACGTCGCTCTTCGAGTCGTCATCGCCGCTCGCGTTGTTGTTCATATCCAATCGGATTTGTCGCGCATAGCTCATTAGCGTTTGGGATTCGAGCGTGTTGGTCGCTGTCGTCGTGATCCCCCAACCGCTCTTAGCAAGGGTTGATGAAGAGCAATCTGGACGAGCTCTCAGCTCACTGACTGGGAGCTTGGTCTTCTTTGTTGACGACAAACGTCCCATGAAGTCGAACTATTCACTTCCCTCAGTTGCTTTCGATCGCTGACAATGTCGGTGTAGATTTCATCATTTGAATTGGGGGAAATCATTTCCCTTGTGACGATCCAGTCATGCTGGAAATGATCTCGAATTGCGTCGCCGATGGAGTCAGGTGATGAATTTGCTGTAGAGAACATCTTCGACAGGTGCGCAGAGAGGATTTCTGGTTTTAGATTTTCAGAGGATTGTCAGATCGATTCATGTCCCTGAAAAAAGAGGGAGTTCAAGTTCCCCAAACAACATTTTCTTTACATTGGAATTTACGTTGATCCGATCGTGTATCTCGAAGCGTCTGGAGTGATTGTTTGCACGCCCACTCAGTCAGTCAGTCGATCACTACACAAACAGCATGCTTTTGATCATGTTGGTGATACTGGTGATGATGGTAGTGTGAAAACAGAGAAGGGTTTCTTGTTCGAAGAAACCGGCTACTGCTCTTCAATCTGTGGGAAGCATCTTCTCTCTCGCAGACTGACTGACTGACTGAGTGAGTGGACGTCGCCCCCGGGCTAAACGCAGACGCGTCTTGCCCTGCTCCAAATCGTAGCCGAATTAGTTCCGACTTGAGTGAGTTTCGAATTGCATTCTGGGCCGCTTGGGAGCTCCGGCCGAGGAACCTACTCTGTTTCGCCAAGCCTCTCCAAATTTTTCTCAAGCCGGTGAGAGCTGATCGGGTGGGAAAAAAAACAATGAGAATGCGAACTCTTTGATCGATCTCAAGAAGCCGGAAGGTGACCACATGATCATTTGGGGTTGAGCTCGTCCTCGTCACCGTAGTGTTACTTCTGGGCAGGAAGTCTATAGATCGTGGATCGGAATTTCATTCGGAATTCCCATCGGTGATCCCGATCTCGGAAGCTATTGCAATGAGATACGGGTGAGATCGCCACCTCCGAGACAAACATTCAAAGATTTTCGAAAACTTCGGAGTTTGTGAGACAAGCTCCTCCCTCCCTCTCTATCGCCGAATCGGAATCTCGGAAAGTTTGTCGGGCATTCGCGCCTAGATCAGGATCGAAGGTGGATACGACCGGATGCTCAAGTTACTCATCGTCAGGATCTTCAGTTTTCTTTGTAACTCGATGACACGGAGTCCTAAACTTGCGTAAACCTTCGCCGCCTGGGTTGCGACCTCCCCTTTGTTCATTTCGATAGGAGAAGAACAAGCTGCAGTCCCTGACTCCAAACTGGAATCTACTTCTTGGAGCGAAGTCGAATGATGAGGTGATTCAACCAACGCGTCCATCGAATTTCAACTCCATGATGATCGTCTGCTTCGCGTCTAGCGAGGCACAAATGATTCCCTTCCCTGAAAATGAAGTGAGTACCCGAGAGAAGCAACGAAGGTGCAGCTCAAATCGATTGGAGCAAGCTAACACTTTGTTGATTGCCATGAAAACACTTCTCTTTCGCAAAAGCACCTGCTACCAGCCAGAGAAGAAACAAACAGGAGAAAAGTATAATATATTTTGAGTTTTTGAACAACTCTTTCGTCTTTCGACCTGAATCGAACTGCAAATAATTTTTGAAGATTTCACTCCGGAATACCTTTCGTTCATCATGAAAAGCTAAAACATTCGATGATTCCTTGTCTTTAAATTTATTCAAAAATCAGAATTTCTGCTGATCAGTACCCGTGGTCGGAGGTGTTTTGCAGGTTCGGTGGCAGAGGTCATGTCAGTCATGTGGATCATTCGTTGTGAATGTTCACGTTTCTGTAGCAATCTATCTATGGAATGTTGAACGACGAGCCATCGCTTGGCCACTTCAGGATTGGCAGCATCAACGGGAAGCAGACGCTTTAACACTCGATCGAGAGTCGATCGAATAAACCATCTACTTATTATTCATCAACCACACAATTAACGGAACGGTAGGCACGAGGGAGCTTCAGAGAATCAGCTTTTAGGAGTGGTCCGTGGGAGTTGTTTAGATGCAGCATCGGTTGGCGTAAGTTGACGATGTGCGCGAATTAAAAAGTTTTCAGAACTTGCTCGAGTCTATCTAGGAACAGTTCTGCGTGTTTCTTCTGGAAGGTGAGGGCAGTTCTCAGCCTCAGAGATCTGGTCCCCGAACCGCCGCAGTGTACACCTTTCAGATGCAATTGCTTGACGAGCTTGTCTCGAGCTTCGGGGGTATCCATATCGGCTGCGCAGAAAGTTCCTAGAGAAACGAATCGTCAGCGAATTCTTCTGTTAAACTCGCAAACTGCATCCATCAAATACCGAGCGATGGCTCGCAGAAGACTTACCTCGTCCACGGACGCTGCTCATGGCTGGGTACTTCTTCGAAAGTTCGGTCATGCCGTTCAACATGGTTGCACCGCTCTCCCGAATGTTCGCCAAGAGATTCTCTTGTTTAACAACTTTGATTACCTCTTCGAGGAGAAGCAGTTTCGTCGGGTCGCCAACCTGGAAAAGAAATCTCATTGAGAACTTCATAACGCAGACTCTGTTTCGGAATTTCCGCCGGAAATCAATAATATCTCGTTCCCCGATCGAGGCGTACCCAAGTGTTGAAGATCCGATAAGCCTCTTTCGGTCTCACGTCGCTCTTGTAGTAATATCCGCCCGTGAGCATTTTTTTCGAGAAACACACGATGTCAGGAGGACTGCTCAAACCCCAGTGCTCATGAGCCCACCATTTGCCAGTCGGACCACAACCGGTTTGAACCTCGTCGCAGATGAAGACAACGTCTGTAGTTGTGGAATGGTTATGTTGGAACATCCTTTGGAAATGATATCGAATGTGGAACATCGAGTGAATCGTCACCTTTTTTCTCGGTCAGAGCCTTGAGATCACGGAAGAACTCGTCAGAAGCCCGATTGTCACCTCCTTCGCCCTGAATCGGTTCGATGATGAGTCCAGCGACGGGACTGCCTTTTTTCGCCCATTCGTCGATCAGTTCCTCAACAAGCGCGAGACACTTCTTGTCTTCGGCCGCATTTTCAGCCGCATTCTGCTCCAGAGGGTATTTGTACCTGGATCCGGAATGGTGATTATTAGAGCTTGGAAGTTTAGGAATTAATCATTTTTGAACCTCCATCAATCAATATGAATTGATGGATATTCAGTGAAATAGTGCCTGATTGTTCCAGCCCACGACTTTGTTGGGTAAATATCATCGAAGTAATCGAATTCCAATCAATTCATCCATGGATTGATGGAGGCTGATTAATGGATAATGCCTAAACTTCCAAGCTCTAGTGATTATGCTCTGCCACCGAACATCATCGGCTGGGACATTCATCGAACGCCGCGAATAGATTCCTCAAATCACTCACCGCGGATATTTGGCAATGGGCCAATCAAAAGAGGGGATGTCCAACTTGTGAATCGGTTTCGAATGAGTTGTCGAGAGACAACCGAAAGTTCGCCCGTGGAAGGATCCGTCGAAAGATAAAATCGATAGATTCGGCGATCCCGGTGCTTTGTTGTATTTCGAAGTCTCTAATTCTTCCTGAGTCGGTGGTTGGCCCTTCCTCTGTCGAGCCATGTATTTGATGAACACAGCTTTGAAGGCGTTTTCATTCGAACATGAGCCACAAGCCATGGTTTGAACTTCTGTGAGACCGGCTGGAGCGACCGAAAGCAGCGAGCTCCGGAGACGCTCAACGTGATTTTCAGGAGGAAGAATTCCAAGAGCGGGACGGTTTACGAAGGTGGAAACATTTTTCGGACTGGTTACCGCTTGGATCATGGCGGGATGGTTGTAACCCAACGGAAGGGATGATATTTGAGTGTACACGTCCAAGAATGTGTTGCCTAGAAAGTTTCTGATTAGTATGCGATTTGGCCGATCTTACCACTCATGTCAGAAAAGTTGCTGCTCACCATCGGCGTCAACCAAATAGTTCCCGATGGACTTTTCGTAATCTACGAAAAGTTGAACGGCGTCAGCATTCTGGATGTCTTGCAGTTCTTTTTTGAGTTGGGTGCTTCGAGGTCCCGGTATAGATGACGTCACGAGCTGAGGAGCCGAGGGCTCCGCCAGGGAGGTCAAGCATCGAGCCCCGGCGGCTAAGGGCCGCACTCCAAGCTTCGAGAATGTTGATAGCATCCCTATAGGAGGAAAGAGGTCTTTTAGCACAACAAAAGGCTCGGACGATGGATCTCTCGATTTCGTGGGAGAATCGGCATCGGCTGAGCGCTGGCTCCTTCGATTCCGATCGAGTCAGGAAATCGAGATTTGAAACCCTGTCGAAGGTTTCCATGTCGTCGAGTTCCGGAATTTCCCGCGAACTAGATCAATTTTTCGTTTTGGACAGATTCCGGTATAGCTTCCCTTCAAGACAAGCTCCACAGCCGCTGATTTGCGATGTAAGAGAAGACTTTTGAGCGAAATCAACTTGCTCGAGTGAGCGTCAAAAGCCTTTCAATTATTGGAGCGACCCTGCCCGTTCTTCTCTAAATGAGCGAGCATTCCTGCGCGGAGCTCCGTCCGTGTGCTTCCCTGACGTGGACGATGAGTCGAGAGCGAAGAACGATATAACCTTGGAGCTCACCCGAGCTGTCTACGGCTCTTTTCGGAGTCCGATTTCCGAACAGAGTGAAGCTGATTGGATCATCCGGCATTCTGCTCAACTCAGTTAACGTCAGACGCGATGATCGTCTCTCCGTTGAAACCCATCGAGTCGGCGAGCGAATTCTCGGGCGAATCAGACGGCGGGCAGCACACGGAAGCGACGGAGATGACGCGCTTCCACGACGGAGTTCCACAAACAACCTTGAGGATATTCAGATGTGATTCTTTTCAAATTTTCGTCTCGTGGAACTTCAATTTCTCGGCGTTGTCCGCTGCTGATTGTACCTGAACGTGATGCTTTGCCCTCGTAATTGCAAGCTCGCTGTTTCGGAATCCGAGCGTCAGCGGAGCTTGAGATCTCGTCCCACAGGAAAATATACCAGAATTCGTGACACTCAAGAGTGATTGACGGCGGGCGATAACAGGACAAACCCAAAGATTTTCGCGCGGAAAGTTGATTGGGCAGCGCTGTTTCCCAGGTTCGAGGAGATATTCGACGAGTGTGTGTAATCAGCGCCCATTCAGTTCTATCCCGTGATACGGTTATCCTTGCCGTCTCAGGTACCGATTTGATGGCGCGGAAACAACCTGTTGTCTCCAAGGCCAAGTTTGGAGCCATTCCGAATGGAAAGCAGTGACATTGGACTCCCGAAAATCATCTCAAAACCCTCTACCCCCTTTCAGGAGCTAAAATATGTGTCGTTCGATGCAACCGAATTTCAGGGCATTCTGTCAAGGCCAAGCTGGCCACTCCGCGCAGCTTGAATCTTGCTTCGAAACCCTTGTCACCTTCTGATTCCCGACCCGAGAGTCTCATTTACGTCGGACTGTTCACAAATGAAGACAACTGTGAGCTCTCTTTCCTGATATATTGTCGTTAACACGAAGCACTCTTCGAACACTGGTTTCGAACGTTGGTCACCCAACAGTCTGAGCGATCAGCTGATCGCGCTATCGACTCATCAGACGACGAAATCCTCGATACCGATCTCCAGTTGAACTCTCATTTGACTTACGTGCGGCGGGCGGGTGGTTCAGCGAGTGGCACAAAAACTAAGAATGTATAAACCGGCCAGCAAACACGGTCTACTTTAACCGTCGTAGAACAGGCGACGTTCTCTGCTTCGCCGTCCCCGCCAGAGGGCGCTTGTCTAGGGATGCGCACGCACGCCAAGAGGGATTTCTTCCTCTTTTTTTTTCCGAGTGTCTGCCTTTGAGACGGACACTGTCGAAAGAGACCTACGGACTGATTTTACGGAGGCCCTTTAAACCTGTCGAGCTGTTAGGTAACATGAAAAGAGAGAAGTCTCTCAAGTTAGCTGAACCTGGTGTAGGCTCGCGGTGGGTGGAAGATTCTCTGCCAAGCCTCTCGAGACCTTATCCCTCGTACCTGACACAATGTGACCGTCGACTCTGGAATCGAATATCCTCGATTCGAATGAGGCGAAACTCCATCCGATGACATTATAAGAGATTCCGGGAATATGCATTCGATGATTTTTGAATTATCAACTCTGAACGATGAAGGGCTCCTTGTGAGAAGTGTTCCCTTCTACGCGACGAATCTTCCTGGAGGGAAACCAAAAGAGTCGGAAGCGAACGCTCGTCTGAATGAATTGGAAAAAGCTCCATCTTCCGCATCGTTTCCACTCGATTCTGGCGTGACTTCCAAATGCCACAGAGACCATGACACGCTGAAACCTCAAAACTAGGATGAGCAAAGCGAAACAGTGCACTAAGTTGTAGTGCAGGAAGTGCTGTTACGGTTGGCATCATAATAGGCACGACAGTGGTGAAGAAGATGATGATGATGGCGATAACATGCGTGTGTTTGTGTGTGCCGAAATCCGATCCCTCACGCTCTTTTAGAGGATTAGAGTCGCTGTATTGAGGAAACATCGAAACGCTGCAAGCCAACAAACCAATAAGCGGAGCAGCCGGCCGCAGACAGCCACACAAATTGCAGCCGTGGAGATATTCGTATGTTGCTCTTTGTGAACAGAAAGTCAAGGCGACAACAGAAACTAACCCACCCGAAGCACAACCAGCCAGTGAGTCGTCTACCAGCCGACCCGCCAAGCAACCTTACATTTGGATCTCCAGCCTCATCTCACATCGAGCGAGCTGACTGGCTGGCTAGCAACAAGACATCGAGCGATGTAGCCTTCTGGCGTATGTGCGACGAATCGGTAAATCTGTCCCGGGGTCCACCGGCAGGGTGTATGTACAGCATTGGTCGCTAGTCGGCGACCATCGTTTTTGGAACATTCGTTCCGGCCGCGCACGAGAATGAACAAACGCTCTCTGTTCCATTCTGCATTGAGAGACAGAGGAACAGACGCAGAAACACGTTGGCTGGCAACCACCTAAACGAGCCACAAACCAACCGGGTTAGATGGCGAAAGTCAAGATCGTCTCCAAGTGAAGGATTCGGCGTGTGTGCCCTGTCAATCGCCCCTGAGAGCTCGACCATCAACGAGTTTTTCCCCGGGTATCCTCTGAAAACTCTCGAACAAATCAATGATAAAGCTTAGCACCCTGAATCCTTTTCTGATCGAGATCCGTCCTTTGACGAGCGGGAATTTTCCGGAGGAGACAAGATTCCAAACCTTTTAGGTCGATCTCAAACCCTGACATATGATTTCTTAACGTTTTTCGACTCTCTAGGCGGTGGTGAGATGAATCATTTTGGTTGTCGAAAGCTCGTGCACGGATGACCATGGAAATCACTTCTAGGGACTGGTCTGACCACTCAGAGCGGTATTTTATTTCTGTTCATCAAAGCAAATCGATGTCAACATATTTATGCACAACAGTTCAAGCTTAAAAGCGGCTTAGGGATCGAGCGTTCGGACCAAAATCGAGGCTCAAGGAACTCAGGAGCTTCCCCAGCATAATGCGATGTCACCTCTCATTGTGTGCATCTCTAGGCGAAACACGCAGGCAACGAAAAAAGACAGCGCTAGTTCAGTCAGCGATCCCGGCGGCGGCTGCGGCTGCGGCGGTCGAGTCAGCTCGTACGGCAGAGAACAGAGAGTGCAATTTGAGCCTTTTGCTGCATTGTCGGGAGCTGCCGACATGCTTTTGAGGTTCAGCGACTCGAGGTGTGGTCTTCTTTTGGAAAATGCCGCAACTATTGTACTCGATGAGGTGCCGATCGAGACCCCACGGATGCAGAGGACGAGAGAGTATCGCAGAGCATGAGAGGACAAAGCTAGAGAACGGAAAAGAGAGGTCGCAACCAACAACAGAGAATGAAGTCAACGCTTGCGACCAAACTATGAGTGTAGGAGTCATTCAAATGTTCGATGGATGATACAGCGAGCGACCTCCCAGCACTCGAGCGGAACGCCTTCAATGAATACCTTCGACCGACTCGAAGCAGCGGCGAGCAGAAGAGTCAGTACCGTTGACTTTTCCGCTGCGCAAGCTCTGCACAATTATTCGAAATTACAAATGACATCACATTTGTTCCAACGTCGAGGGACGCGCGATGTTAAGCTGTTTCCACGGTGTTTCGTCGTGCACCATCAAAACCGCTTGTTTGGTGAGACAGTTTCAACATGTACGAAAGTTTCGTTTCATCCATCACAGGCGTCATAGACGAAGCTTCAAACCATCACTCTATTTCGGTTTCCGCATGATTCGAGTTTTGAGGTATTCCTTACATCCGACCTTCCATGACCGTCAACGGCGACTGTCCGCAACAAGTTAGCCAACACTGAACGGACTCTTCAAAACACTCCCGTTCAACTCAACAGTGGCTTTATCTACAGTGAATACAAATGTTGGAGTCAACTCCGAGCTTGTGATGTATGCTATAAGAACGAACTCCGATCCGATGTACAAACGCCGTTTTCACAATTCCCTGAACGACCACTCATCATGCACGGAACGCCGTCGTCCACAGTCACATAAACCTGAAACGAGAATGAGGTCAGGGTTCGACTCATGCAGCGAAATGAACCGATTGTTCGCACAGAAAAGCCGTCATTTCGACTCTGAGTTGCATCACTGGATATCAAGGAGACACCGGAGCCGCGCCGACTTCAGTCGTCATCAACCCAGTTTCGTCAGAAAATAGGCTCAGTTCGGATGTCATCCGAAATAGCTAGACTGGGGGTTATAACTAACAAGTCGACGATTCGTTGATGGGATAGATGACGACAGAAGCACTGCAGTGGATGAAATAGTTTCATGCAACTTTCGAACTAACCGGATCGGATCGCCACTCTTCGCCGCAGAGAACGCTATGGCATGCGAGCTCAGAATGTACGCGAGACTGGACCGTCAACTGGCCGTAAGCCAGAAGCCAGAACTCGAATAGGGTCATGCTCCGTGCCTGTAAAGACGCATGAAATCAACTCAACGTTCAGTCTCCGGACTACATTGTGCAAGAAACCGGGCAATTTTCTGTCTCATGTCGACAAAGATGCATTAGATGTGGCGGACTTCACGAAATTTGTAGCAAGAGTCGCATTGTGCTTTCGCGTTATCTTCCCGCAGTCTGAAGTTTGACTGCGTCAACAAACCATTGAAGCGAGTTCAGGATCCATTTCTGGCAGATGAGTCATCTGGAATTCATAGTTTTCCTGCAGTCGCTCTAGCACCGATGGCGTGAAACCTTCAAAAACTCTCGCCAAACGATCGCTGCATCTCTGGATGACTATCGATGTCCATCGCTCCAGTTGCGTTGTGTTATAGGTTGTCTGGGCGTGACAAGATGACATCACTGAAATAGAGAACCTTTTCTCTTCACATCATTCGACACCCCAAAAGAATCAACACAGATTCATTCAAAGCTCAAGAAGGGATTTCAAGTAACTCTTTAGGGAGTCCTCGGTTTGATAAGTGCCCCCTTCGGAGGGACATCTCCTTTTAAACCAAGACCTGTTCGTTGTTGTGAGTTCTCGGTGGATTCATTACTCGGCTGGAAACTTGCTCAGGCTGCTCGAGAGTCGCCGATCCAAAGTCTCAAATCGAGAACTCTCTCCGCAGTCTCGCTCAGAATGGAGTGAACGCAATTCGCTTTGACCGGATCGAGATTGAATCCAGAAACATTGGTGTTCCTGTTTCCTGAACGGTACTCTTGGAGATGGCTGCGACACATCGCAAACATTGACGAAAGCCTTTGGTTACGAGAAACCAGTGACCGTAGCGCGGCGTGTCTAGCGCACACCGCAGCCGAGTTCTGAGAGGGTCAATGAGTCTTTTGAGAGGTTGAAACTCACCGGAAAAAAATCCCCAAATCGTCACAACTAGCACGAAGCGCTGGAGCATGGTTTCTCTCGTCTACAATGGCAGGCGCTCTGACACTTGTTGGTTTCGAAAGAACAAAGTGACAAACGAACGGTGGAGGAGACAACTCGTTCACAAGCGTGTGTGGTCGAACATGTCGCTCGCAATGTTCTAACCTAGTGCGACCCCGATCCGTGCCTATTGAAGCCTGATGTGAGGGTCGCCAGTGACAGAATCAAGTTCCACTTACAATCGTCGGGCGACCACCGTTTGAACATTGACAAGCGGGAGCGAGGGCAATTTGCACCGAGCGTCAATCAACAGCCTACCGGCGGATGATCCTCACATGATCACATCGATTTGCTTTAGTTGAATGGTTTCGCACGCGATCACACACTGAGTTGTACTCAAAGAAGAACGGGTCAACGCCTCCTGTGCGCACTGCAGCATGAATGGTTTCCGAGCAACTCTTCATATCAACTCTGTTTATTTATGACTGCACATTTTTCAGATCGAAATCCGATATCGCTGACTTTTTTTGTTTTTTTGCCGAAATCCAGTCCTCAGAAAGCTCATTGAATAGGGACGAAAAGTTCGCGCTTCAAAGAGATGGGAATTACTTCCAGTTTGAGCTTTCTCGGGCGGCGAAACGGGGCCCGTAATACTGAAGACTTCAGCCAAGAACGGATTCATGAATCTCGCCTGCTTTTTGACAGGTCATGACTTCGACGACGACAAATCCATGTACGGAAAACACATTCTGTGAACGCCTGCTTCTATCTAGAGCTAAGCATAGCGACTCACAGACTGACGCGTTCTGGATCGAGTTCCCACCGTCTTAGTATTCAGAATCGTTGCCTAGAGAAGTCGGAAAGAAAGTTCAGGCACCACTAATTAGAGCTAATCTCGAAGATTCCTTCCTTCGTACCTATCAATCCACGTCTGTCGTGATTGCCCCGCTTCCCGCAAAGTCCGCAGCCAGAAAACATAAAACGCAGTTGATAGACTCGAGTTTATTATGGAAACACTGCTATGCATGATACAATGAAGCTTATGATCGCGTATTTCTTCTCCACTTATTTGGTCGTCTCATTTGTCCTTCTTCAGGCTCGCTACTGATAGATTGAGAGCCACTTCGCAAGCAAAAATATTACTCATCTGTTGCCGAGCTTCTTCACAGACTCTTTTTATGACTCTTCCCTCTCTACCGAGTGAAGCATAGATTTGCCGCCCACGTGTACACTCAATGACCACGTTGACATGCAGACCTCCTGCGTCATCCAAACTCCAATCCATAACTTTTGGAGTCATATTGTAGGGAATCTGCAAAGCAAATCATGGGTTCATGAGCGGACGAGCAACATGATTGTTGACTCCATTCATCCCCTTTGACGCCCTAAATCACGGGAGTTTGAAAGGAGCAAAAAATGGAGTCCTCTTTTACACTTAGTTTAAAGCAGACCCTCACCTCTCGATCGAGATTATCCAGTAACTTGCTCTTGACGATTTCCTCAACAAGTTTCACCGGATTCTTATCGGTGACGAAATCTCTCCGGTATTTCCATACTCCTTTCCTAGCTCGACTCAGTAAGAATTCTCGCAAGTCGTCGATGCCGTCGTTATCCAAAGCGGAAATAATGAAGACTCTTTCGAAATGAGGCCATGATTCCAATCTTGGCGGATATCCCCGCTTATTGTTGCCCAAATCCGCGGCTTCTGGTGACATTTGTAATTCATCGTTCTTCTCCACGTCCAGCTGCGGCGTGTCCTTCACTTCCTTCCAAGATGAAGAATCAACTGAGTGCGAAATAAAAATGTCATGATGCAAGTTTCATCGCTGACAGTAGCTCAACCATACCTTTGACATAGCACGGCGCTCTTCTTTTTCCCAAATTTTCTGTTTCAGATCTCTATCCTTGCGAATTTCCATCTTGGGCACTTTCTGATTACCCACAGTGCCCTTGCACAATGTGTCGATACAATCCAGCAACAGTCGCTTTGATGGCACCTTATCGACCTGTAGGATATCCCTCGATTTAAATCATCGTTTTATTCTGATCACTAGGTTTGCGAAGTTCAGGCACTTTTCAATAGAGAGAAAGGCAGGCATAATCTTCATCGTTTTGATGAAGAATCAGTCATTGAGTGAAATTTTTGAACTCTTCAAAAATGAAAAAGGCATTCTAGGCACCAAGAAGCCAAAATGGGCAAAATTTAGATAAACTGGTAAAAAGACATTTCAGGCAAAATGCCTGAACTTCGCAGCCCTACTGATTAGGATGCGAGAACTATCCATCAAGGAGGCCTTGAAGTTTGATACTGGATCGATTCACTATTTGACACACCATTAAGGTGAGCCCTAACTGCTCGCGTCAGATCACGCAATACACAATATTGTCGTACATTCTACCAAAATTCTTCGGTAACAAAATTTTCACCAGATTTTGATTTGAATTTGACAGTCTTGTCACAATTCATTGGCTTGAAGAATTCCCAGAGCCACCAGTTACCTTGTTGAGTACTAGAACGCTGCACGTTTCTGGCTGGTGTTTCCGATGATCCTGCAGGAGCCTGGCCATCTGAATGCTCAAATAGTCGCGTCGGTATGTATCTGAAGCGTCGATAACAGCCACGAGGACGTCGATTTGCTGCTCCAAAGCCTTTCTCGGCGCGACAGCCATGTCGCGAGGTAAATTGTGTTTACGAGCGTGTGCGGCGTGAACAGCTCCAGGCGTGTCAACGAGAACCATTTGAAGATCATCTGAAGTGATCGCCACAGGACTGGAGTCGCGAGTCGTGTGGGGCTTGTTCGAAACCGAACAAATGTCTCTACCTGTGGCGAGTAGAACACGAAGTAAGATTTTGCTACCATTTTCTTTTACGGATTATTTGTCAACAGGGAACTGGTATGAACCTAAAAGTTTGTTGATGATCGTGCTTTTGCCCACGTTTGGATCTCCGATAAGAGCGACCCGAACTTGGTTTCCTTCTTCTCGAGACGGTTCACTCAAACGCTGCTTGAAGTCTTCGAGGGTGCGCGGTACAACTTGCGGCACTGCTCGAAGCCGATACGCGGGAGACACGTGGAGTCCCCGTATGAGCACTCGAACCAACATTTCGACCACGGAAGCACACTGGCTCTCAACTACAATAAATTCAGTTGGCGAAATATGTCAGGAACACTCAACGAGAACCTTTCATCACCGCAATTTACTCTGCGCAGATGCCGGGGAGAGGATGAATCTTGCGCCAGCTGATTTGCGTGCGATTCGGACAAGAGCTCGGCTCTTCTTTCCGGTGTTTCTCCGTGTACTGTTTCCAAGATAGGTCACAGTAGTGATGGAACAACTCGCTGAACTCCTTCCGTGAATGCCATTCTCTGATCCGGAACTCGCTGTAGCTCCTCTCGAGCTATCCGGAAAAGTGCTTCCTGCGGAGCCAAATCTGTAGCTGTATCCTCGGGATCCACATGGTAATGTTATTGTTTTCATTTTGGCATGAGCCCTCAACTCCCGGCGCAGTTGTTGCCAAGTGTGTTCGAAAGATCTAGTGTAAAAGATCAGTGGAGAGAACGAGTAGTGACTTGAATTTCGAGAGTATTATCGATCAGCTTGACACAACGAGATGGCTCGTCGACCAGAATACCAAGCTCCACCAGAAATATTTTACAACGATGATGAAGCAAAGAAATATTCGCAAAACTCGCGTATTATCGGCATTCAAACTGAGATGTCAGAAAGAGCACTCGAACTTTTGGCGTTGCCGGAGGATGTCGAAGGTTTGTTTCTCCTGGATATCGGTTGTGGATCCGGGCTGAGTGGAGAGTCCATTTCAGAACAAGGCCACCACTGGATCGGTATGGATATCAGTAGATCTATGCTGGACGTCGCTATCGGTAAGTTATTTATCGCTGGGTAGACCTCGGGCAGGTGTGCGAAAACTTTGAATGAATGAGCTGAGATCCGGAGACCATTGGTCGGTCCACCCTTCTCCTTGCGTTCGGCGGAATGTCGCCAAAAAACATGAAATGATCTCATCGATACCGCTGGTGTTCTGAAAAAAATCTCTATCTTCCCAGATCGAGAAGTTTCCGGCGATCTGATCATGGCCGACATGGGAGACGGAGTACCCTTTAGAGCCGGTACGTTCGACGGAGCCATTTCTATCTCAGCTCTGCAATGGTTGTGCAATGTCGACAAATCATATCACAATCCCGTTAGAAGGCTCGCCAAGTTCTTCAGTGGTCTGTACGCCGCGTTGTCAAGGGGCTCGAGGGCTGTCTTCCAGTTTTACCCCGAGTCAGGCGATCAGGTGGACCTGATCACACAACAGGCCATGAAAGCGGGTTTCACAGGTAAGATATACGTGTTCGTTATATGAGATCGACTCCGGGGGTGCTGGAAGAGGGATTTCCTAAGAGAGCTTCGGTTCTAGGTGGGCTCGTCGTCGACTACCCAAACAGCGCAAAAGCGAAGAAAATGTTCCTCGTTTTGTTCACCGGAGGCCAACAACGTTTACCAACAGCTCTGGGGACAGAGCAGGCAGCAACCCATGCGCAATTCACCAAACGAGAGAAGGTAATTTCGAAAAGGTGGAGCCGGATCGTTCGCAACACATACTAGAGTCGCTCCAACTCAACCATTTCGCTTCTAGGTGCTAACCGGTAAAAGAGGGGCGAAAAATGTCAAGTCTCGCCTAGAATGGATCAAAGAGAAGAAGGAAAGACGGCGGAAACAGGGCAAGGAAGCGAAGCCGGACACGAAGTATACAGGCAGGCGGAGAGCTGGTCACGGTTTTTGAAGCCTTGATGGAAAAATAAATTGTTGATCCGCTACTGACACTTTGTTCCCATTTCGGTGACTACAATCCACAACGACTCTTATTGCTGCACTGTGGAATTGAAGTTTGGCCTGATAGAGATTGGATGCAGAATGCGTAGCGATGTTCATTCAGAAAAACTTGGCCACACAAGTTTAAGTTCGTTTATTCAGTTAGGATCAGGAGGTCTTCATTGGGATTATATTTTACAGTCGATGCCCCTGCTCGTCCACAGACGAGCGGGATCAGTCCGTTCACTTATTTACAGTCTTGGCACGAGATCGTGTGCCGTTAAAAAGTAGATACAGATGGGCTGAAGCCTTTCAACTTCGCAAAGCGGATTTCTCCGCTCGACTAATCGAAGCATAAATAGCGCGGGAATGTATTGGTAACACTTGGTAGATAGTTGGGAAGATCCGAGAGGGGTTTATCAGCAGCTAGCTCGAAAGCCTGAACGAATCTCGTCCGAGGAAATCAAATCGAGGGGAATCATCGAGAAACGAGGGAGCTCTTCGTAATAGAGCGGTGCGCGTAAACTCAGTCTTCGAGCGGATCGGTTTTTTAGCCTGGGTTTCGAATGTAAACGTCACATTCGATTAAGTAGATTCAACGTCGTCGACAACAACGANCGAGATGGCTCGTCGACCAGAATACCAAGCTCCACCAGAAATATTTTACAACGATGATGAAGCAAAGAAATATTCGCAAAACTCGCGTATTATCGGCATTCAAACTGAGATGTCAGAAAGAGCACTCGAACTTTTGGCGTTGCCGGAGGATGTCGAAGGTTTGTTTCTCCTGGATATCGGTTGTGGATCCGGGCTGAGTGGAGAGTCCATTTCAGAACAAGGCCACCACTGGATCGGTATGGATATCAGTAGATCTATGCTGGACGTCGCTATCGGTAAGTTATTTATCGCTGGGTAGACCTCGGGCAGGTGTGCGAAAACTTTGAATGAATGAGCTGAGATCCGGAGACCATTGGTCGGTCCACCCTTCTCCTTGCGTTCGGCGGAATGTCGCCAAAAAACATGAAATGATCTCATCGATACCGCTGGTGTTCTGAAAAAAATCTCTATCTTCCCAGATCGAGAAGTTTCCGGCGATCTGATCATGGCCGACATGGGAGACGGAGTACCCTTTAGAGCCGGTACGTTCGACGGAGCCATTTCTATCTCAGCTCTGCAGTGGTTGTGCAATGTCGACAAATCGTATCACAATCCCGTTAGAAGGCTCGCCAAGTTCTTCAGTGGTCTGTACGCCGCGTTGTCAAGGGGCTCGAGGGCTGTCTTCCAGTTTTACCCCGAGTCAGGCGATCAGGTGGACCTGATCACACAACAGGCCATGAAAGCGGGTTTCACAGGTAAGATATACGTGTTCGTTTTATGAGATCGACTCCGGGGGTGCTGGAAGAGGGATTTCCTAAGAGAGCTTCGGTTCTAGGTGGGCTCGTCGTCGACTACCCAAACAGCGCAAAAGCGAAGAAAATGTTCCTCGTTTTGTTCACCGGAGGCCAACAACGTTTACCAACAGCTCTGGGGACAGAGCAGGCAGCAACCCATGCGCAATTCACCAAACGAGAGAAGGTAATTTCGAAAAGGTGGAGCCGGATCGTTCGCAACACATACTAGAGTCGCTCCAACTCAACCATTTCGCTTCTAGGTGCTAACCGGTAAAAGAGGGGCGAAAAATGTCAAGTCTCGCCTAGAATGGATCAAAGAGAAGAAGGAAAGACGGCGGAAACAGGGCAAGGAAGCGAAGCCGGACACGAAGTATACAGGCAGGCGGAGAGCTGGTCACGGTTTTTGAAGCCTTGATGGAAAAATAAATTGTTGATCCGCTACTGACACTTTGTTCCCATTTCGGTGACTACAATCCACAACGACTCTTATTGCTGCACTGTGGAATTGAAGTTTGGCCTGATAGAGATTGGATGCAGAATGCGTAGCGATGTTCATTCAGAAAAACTTGGCCACACAAGTTTAAGTTCGTTTATTCAGTTAGGATCAGGAGGTCTTCATTGGGATTATATTTTACAGTCGATGCCCCTGCTCGTCCACAGACGAGCGGGATCAGTCCGTTCACTTATTTACAGTCTTGGCACGAGATCGTGTGCCGTTAAAAAGTAGATACAGATGGGCTGAAGCCTTTCAACTTCGCAAAGCGGATTTCTCCGCTCGACTAATCGAAGCATAAATAGCGCGGGAATGTATTGGTAACACTTGGTAGATAGTTGGGAAGATCCGAGAGGGGTTTATCAGCAGCTAGCTCGAAAGCCTGAACGAATCTCGTCCGAGGAAATCAAATCGAGGGGAATCATCGAGAAACGAGGAAGCTCTTCGTAATAGAGCGGTGCGCGTAAACTCAGTCTTCGAGCGGATCGGTTTTTTAGCCTGGGTTTCGAATGTAAACGTCACATTCGATTAAGTAGATTCAACGTCGTCGACAACAACGAAACGTACCTAGAAACCTCAGCCGTAGCTATCGAAAACGTCTCTTTTCAAAACTCTCCTGCAGCTCCAACTGTTCTAGGACTGGTTCGCGTTAAGAGGCCGAGGATCATGCTGAAACATGAAAAAAAGATCAGAGTATGAGCGACTGTCGGAGCCTCTAGAATACAGAACAGTATGAGGGAGTTCATGACCCCGAATCACTCACCAGTATAAATAAATGAAGAACATAATGAGGTAGTATGCGAGTCGAATTACGGAGTCTCGCATGTGCACTTTAAGCGATCCTCGGTTGTGGATCTCTGTAGGATCATACACGCCGAAGTTTCCTTCCGGCACCTTCAGTATCCTACAAGTTTGTACAATATTTACATATAGTGATGGACAATGAATAAAACGCAATCGAAAAGGCAAAATACAGCAGTTGGCGAATAGCGTCAAGGTGCTCTCAGGCGGTTAATGATTTACGATCGAATAATTTGGATACGTGACACCTACCGATAAAGCAACCACGCCGTCAGGGGTGCGTTGACAAGAAACAGAATCCAGTGACCGTTGACGAGCAGAAGCATGATGTTGAGGATGGCTTGAGCGAGCAACTCGGTCCAAACCCACTGAAAAAACCCATCATTTAGGAAGAAATCCAAATAAGTTCGAGTAAATTCGGCGAAAAGGAAGCTACACTAGGAAACTCACTTTATTCAGCTTTGAGCAGCATTCCTGTGCATTCAGATAGTCACACTCGAGGTCTGACAAAGTTATCACCTGTAAAGGTTCATCATTAGATACTCAAATTCCCTTCATTTGAAGCCGGTGGAAATCGAGCTATGCTAGGCGTCTAATTATAGCTAATCAAGCCTTCGAACAACCTCGTCTATGCTAGTCAGAGTGATTCCTCCAATCTATGATTTCCTTAACATCGAACCGCTATTTCATCGACTTTTCAAGAAATGGTCAAGAAGAGTTCCATGCTCGATACACAACTCTTGACATCACGATCCGCTCAATCACGTGGGAAACATGTTTACGATCATGTTCCACGGCACGGTGCGAAGAGAAAATTTTGACTCTGACAAGCCAGCGAATAGTGAAAGACTCATTTCCGATTCCGTCATCCGTTATCCTCGACAGTTTCCCTCTCACACAGAAAAGTGTCGGGCACTCCCCATAATTTGGACATAAAACGATTCGAACCGGTCCGGGATGTGGGTACAGAAGCAAGATGCGGGGCTTATCTCCTCTGCCGCGAGTCTTATAAGGTTATATTAGCCTTCACACTGTTCGGAGCACCGCTTTCATCATTACTTACCACATAGACAGTTAAGAACAACAATCCACCTGTGTCAAACAAACTGAAAACAAACAGTCCGACGTCTCCGATCATTTTCTTCCTTCGATCAACGAAGCAAAATCCGGATGCTAATACTCTGTACTCTGTAGAGAACAGTTGCTCAGTTTTCACGAGTCTCCTGCCTCTGTAGGCAACTGCTTTGAATTTAGATTTTTAGATGATGACAAGAGGAGGAGGAGGATCTCACACTTGCTTCGCTTGTCTGAGAGAGACGCTGGTCGTCTGCTCGGGAGTCGGAAACGCTCGTTTCGCGCCTTCAAATTTATCTGGTCTCTGAACAGAACTCTCGAGATTATCTCAGATATGAGATGATTTTCAATCCCGAGGTAGTTCTTCGTCGAGTCTGAAACCTCCGTATCGCGCCGACGATGATTGAAGAGAGGAACTGCTCGGCATCGAAGCAGACAGTTGCGAGAATATTCAATACGGGCAGAATTGAATCAAAGAGATCATCAAAAACTTCATCGAGTTAATATTATAAGAGCTGAACTTTCATCAGGTCTCAAAATTCGGTCCGTTCCAAAATCGATTTTCGATGTGTTCTGGAAGGCATCGCCAAGATATAGTGAGATTTTATTGTTTACACACAGAAGCTCGAAACCCTAAACACGCGCAAACGCTGTGCTGTGTCGAGTTTGACCTCAACGACGGTCACCTTTGGTGTGTCTACGGGGCGACTGTAGATTTTGAGAAGATTCCCACGGATTCCAACCGCTGTTCAGCAACATGGCGATCGGTGACTACCCGATAGAGTACAATGCCAATGTCCACGGGCCGTACGACCCGGCCCGCTACTACGGCAAACGTAAGTATTGAGGACCTTCCGTGAGGAAATCGATCCACTGCCGCAAGGTCGCTTACGGAAACTTCACGCTCGGATCGGAATCGGCTTCTAACATATGATTGAGAACTTTGGGAAGTTCCATATGACGCCCGTAAGGGAGTCGATTCTCCGCCAGCTTGGCTCATACGATCCAATTGATTGATCCCTCCCGCAAGCTCTATGCGGCACATAGAAATCTATACTCGATCTTATTCATGAGAAAACATTCACGATATCGGTTGAGTTCTCCCCTTCAACGAGCTGTCTAGCCCTTCGCATGATACTTGTCGATGAAGCAGGCCGAGGTCAAGTTTGTTCGGAGAGCATTCGACCGTTTATCATGGGATGTTAGGAATTAACAACGCTTTTTTTTCTTCCTCAGCCGACACCCCGTTCCTCGACCTGAAGGTCTCCGAAGTGGGCGCTTGGTTCGGTCGACGCAAGAAGACTCCTGTAGCGCTTGGTCATGTGTTCGTACGAGCTTACTGGAGGTGGAGCCACAGATACATTTTTCCAAGAAGATCGAATATGTCTGCTGTCTATCAGGCGATGCTCGGGAGCTGTTTGTTCTTCTATTTCATCAACAGTAACAGGTTTGCTGAGCACCAACGGGCGAAATACCATTAAGTATCGAAGCCAACAACGCTCACAGGGAAGTTTCAAACTATCCTGGAATTCATGTGAAGTACAGACATAAAGTCCACGTATGTTTTAGTCGAGAATCGAGGTTTTCATTTAGTCCACGCTACGAGTCTTTTACGAAGAATGGATCTGGGCAGCGAGCCTTACGGCGACGGTTTTGCTGAAGATTGAGGCCGACTGTACTCGTCAAACATTGAATTGATCAATAAACTATAGTATAGAGATCAATTCATCAACTAGTACTTTATTGAACAGATTCACGCATGAACAAATGTGAAATATACAAGTCGATTCTCTTCTGAATCGAAATTGACGATCACATTTCGGTTACAAAGTGTGTACCTCTAACAAACTACGTTACTGTCTTTCTTGTCTTCTCCCTCGAATCGTTGCTGAATCCCGAACGTCAGCAGCGACTTTTGAAACTTGATTGGTCCTTGAATCCGCCAAATCATCGTCATCAAAATATGAGATGAGTTCTGACTAGATGAGAGCAGAGGAAAATTTGGAAATTTCTCACGCTTGAATAGAAGTTCCGAGACGGATAGCCGCAGATGGAAGTGAACTTCAATCTGTCATGTTTCGGATTAATCCCGAGTTCGAACGTCTCTGTAGAAAGGCTTACGATATAATGGCTGAAGTCCTTAGTTTTCGGCTAGATGTAGATGTTCTCTTAGCAAAAATCGAAAATCCTGATTTTCCCAACTTGAGTGGTAATCAAAGAGAGTAACGCGCGTCAAATTCGCAGCACTCTCACTTAGTCGGATCGGCACAATCTTAAGGCCACAAACGATCATGTGCGTTCTTGATCTGAACAGAGTTCCCACTCCAACAGCACCCTGGACGTGGGGTCGATGACATTCGGTTCCAATCGTCCGGAGCTTGGCTGGAAATGCGAGCGTATCTTCGCGAGCAGAGTATTATGATTGATTACCAACGCTACTTGTTCTCCGTATCCAGCTTGAGCGAGAGAAAATCCACATTCGACCATCAGTAGGCTGCGAATGCCTGATCACTGGCCGGCCGTGGTCATATTGCTTGTACTAATTGCAATCAACTTTCTCAGTGACATCTTTTCCATAGAAAGCATGATTCTGGTTAAGAGTTCTCGTATCGGAATGGCGCTAACATCTGGTTCTTCGCCGTCTGAGCAACAGTGGAGCCGCCTGGCAAGCATGTCTGCATGGCGATCTCGTTATCATCGAGGTACCAAACTGTTATCGCAAACCGCATCCTCTGAGCTGGGAGCACCTGGAAAATATCGACAGTTTCTTTCAGTTTTCGCACATATATCAGCCTTGTGGTGAATTCCCGGAATCGTGGTTCGAGTTCTAGATAGAAGGTTCCCATAGTAGCGTACCTCGTGAGGATTGCGTCGGTCAGACCAAAACATAACGAGACGGTCAAGTATAGGTTCGACGGTCGCAACGTGGTTCCGATGGTTCTCGGGGAAAATCCGAAGCAAACCACCGTCCCTGGATCCTTCCCAGTCTTTGTTCACGTAGTAAATGCAGGTGATTTTCCTACCGTCGAAGTTCGGGTTGTCAACATGTTTCACGTATCTGCAACAAACCTTGGCTTTCAGTTCGTTTTAGGTGAAACAATGAAAGAATCAAAAGACCACCAGAAATTTTTCAGCATCATCAGAGATACAAATTCAGGAAGTTACCTCGTTCCCCCTCCTGGGTAGCAAGCTAACATCGCTTTTGTGCGTTGAGTTATTCTATACAGCCCCATTTCTCCGGCTGAGTCCGTGTGAGCAGAACATCGAGCCACGATTGAGTCCAAGGATCGAATAAGGAATCGGATGTTGTTGCAGTATGGCTCGCTGCCCTCCAACCAAGCGATGTGATCGCCGCGAACCATCACCCCTCCGCTGCCGGCCTCGTTGACTACTTGTCCCCTCTTGAATTCAATAGGCAAAGCGTGATTTCGACCTCACCTTGATCAACAGTCAACGAGGAACGAAAAGAATCGAAATTGAAGATACCGCGCGATGATTTGGAGCTACATCAAACCTACTTGGAACAGGTCCCTGTGCCGATAGAGACGGACAACTTCGGCGTAGATTTCGTTCGATCGGTCTGATCCTAAGAAGTTGTCCACTACACAAACTCCAAAATTGTTCATATCGTGCACCACCTACAATGAATAAGCCCGTTGCTTTGTGAATGATTCAAGTCAGCTCCACAGCATGGGACCAACGCGGGATCCTCCAAACGGCTTGTTCCAAATATCTTCTGATGCGAGGAAGCTGAGACAGAAGCATGTTCTCTACAAGAACCTGAAGTTTCATCTGCTCCAACCAACTGTTCTCGGGTGGAGGTATAGTCAGTTGTACGCTGAGACTGTCGATCCATTGAGCGTGATTGTTGCATAGGTCGTTGACGATTGAACGCAATTCGTCTTCGCTCATCGAGTCGGTCCCGTTCCGGTCGGTTCCCCGATGCTCAACTGCCGGCGGCTGTGGAAATCTCAACTTGAGAACGAGAACCTCTCAGGAACACCAGCAGCCATCCTCGCAATTCCAAAATACTGATCGCGGGCATTTCCGTCACTGCAGAACTACTTTAAATATATTCCGTGAGCATTTGAAGCCACTAAGGGACTCTCTTACCGCTTGTTGCCGGGACGCTCTGCAAGCATGTTGGTGAGCGGGCCAATGTCTGACTTGATGTTCTCTGCAGCAGTACCTTGAAACCAAAATAAAATATATAATCTTCGCTGACTGGAACTGAGGTTATTTTGAAGTCACGAAATCGTAGTAAATATCGAGCACTCGGTGCACAAGCCGGACATATTCTCACATTTCATCTGTCCACCCACATTATTGAATAGAATACTCTGACCTAGCTATTTGATAGATCGGCTCCTGAGCCTGTATACAGGAGCTCTGTGAACAGCTTTGACAAATGATTATTCGCTCTCTTCCCCAATCGCACAGAGTGAATGAACTCCCCACAAATACCTCTGGAGAAATTCCTTTTGAAATCACGTGAGAGCTCACTCGGAGCACGGTTCTAGGCTGACATTACTAGAAATCGTTCCGAGTCAAGTGTCACAAAAATTATCAAACGAACAAGTTCCGCCGCAGCTTCCACGTCGCAGCGGATACCCATCCCCGATGACGTTCTTCATATTATCAAGCGTCAGCATTGATCTTTGTACTGTCAAAAGTTAGTTCTAAAAGAGGCCGAAACGGTGGTTGCGTGACACTGTCGTGCGATGACCGCTCATCGGAGAAGAGCTCTCGTTTTCTTACATCAGAGTCCAATAGGGATTCCACATCGCATATTCTGCGGTTTGAAGGGATTCAAAGTGGAATTATTCGGAATTCGTAAGAATATGAATTCACCTCTTCACAGTTATAACAGTTGTTTCATTCTTTTCTTGAGATTAATCTGGAGGAGATAGAGAGGTAATCTCTCCCATTATGGATTCTGTGAGCCGCTAATGAAAAGAGTTCGAGCGAGTATCAAGTTCAGTATGCTGCGCGAAGAAACTACGATTTAATCAGGTGAAAAGGCTCGGCGGACCTGAGCGAACATTTTTCGCAGCGATCAACTACGAGGGAACCGATGGTCATCGGAAGGATTGCTGACCCGATTTCGGTTGTTATCGTGAATTCCCGGTGGCTCGTGGAAATTTCAGCGTCCAGATATCTTTACTTGATGTCGAACGAACGGAACCGTATAGTGAGTTCTGTAGAACAGAAATATCGCCATCCTATCAGAACGATCGATGATCCTCCAGACGAGAAACGTTTCTCAGGATTCTCCGGAAGTCGAACTTTTCATCAATCTCTTCCTGGAGCCCGGCCACGAGAGAGCAAGGAAATCATGAAGATGAACAATACGATCACTTTCACAAAGATAAATTCTCCAACGAAGCAATGAAGACGAAATGTCATTCAACTGATACATGGAACCCTTCTGCACAAAGTCTCTCTCAGAGTGTCCGGGCTGGAAACCCGCCAAATCTCACTCGGAGCGAAAACCAGAAACTGATTAGGTCTACTCGTAGTCACACGATACAAGGCAACTGCTACACAGTATTCTAATCGATCCCAAACTAGAGAGTCGCGGTTCTCTTGTCAAGCTCCTCCGTTTCTCTGTATATGGATAATACGAATATGATGTTGGCACATACCAGGCAGACCTGCACGCTCCGCAACGTTTCAGATTCTGCAGTTCGCCGCAGAGGTGGCAGTATTGGAGTTGAGTGTTTGAGGCCATGCGCGAAGTGGCTTCGAGGAGCGGTGTTCCCTGGCTAACATCAACACTCACTGCTTCTCACAAAGACAGATCGCTGTGATGGAGAAGCTGAACAGCTGTTCGCAGCAGCCGTACCGCCGCGAGTGTTCGTTTTTGGCGGAGCGATGGTGGTGCAGAATGTCATGCACCCGGACATGACGTCATAAGAAGACTGTGACGAAACGGAGGCGTTTCGATGTCACGTACGCTTCTCGGGACCGCGCTTTCTTGGTTTCCATGAAGGCACAAATCGGGTATCGGAATAGTTCCGATTATTCTTCGAGATGCGGAATCACATCGAGCGCCTTCCTCGATACAATAATTTCTCGAGATTTTCGCATGTTGTACCGCGTCCTTGATAACAAGAACTTAATCGAGGTAGGGCTACCAAGCTGTCTCCCTGTATAGCAGCGAGTACGAATGCGGAGCAGAAACATACACTGGAGGAGCAAGAAAAAAAGCTGAAAACTTCTCACCTCTGAGTCTTCTCGTTATCCTGAAATTTTCGAGTTCGAGAGGACGTGGCGTCTTTTGCAGGAGCTTTTTCGATCTCATCACTCTCCAACTCGGAGTAATCCGACAGAGGGAAATCAGAGGAACAATACGCAGTTTCCATCTCAAGATCTACTTTCATTTCCTCCAATTCCTCCGGTTGCCGAGCGGGCGCCTCCTGACTGCACGAAGAGGAATAGAGGATGTAACTTTCTTGAAAACAACTGATGTCGTCCTCTCGTCATTTTAGGAGTTCCGGCTCGCTCTAACAAATTTTTTTCTTAAAGATTGATGGATCGTAATTGATGAATAATGTCTCCACGTCCTAGCTCTGGCATTGATTGATGTTCGATCTCGTTTTGAGGGTGCTCCAATCATCGAAATGTGTTGTGCATGGTAAGCACTGGGAAATCGCCTCATTCCGAGCAATATTCTTCGACGATTCTTATTTTGGATTCGACAGAAACCTGAGAATGTTTGCTCAGATGGTAATGTTAACTAAAGTGAGGAGACTATCTTCATACGAATGCGTTTAACAATTTATTCTTGCATAGATGCCGCCACGTGGTCTACAGGGGACGCGCGTCGAAATCCTTCGTCTAGGGCAGAATACATTCGCTAAGATCATCATGAGATATTCTAAGTTCAGGATAGCTTGTCTAAAATAAACGAGTGGATTCTGGTAACTCATCGCTAAGTCATTATGGTGAACCCGTTAGGATATGCGCGTACGAATCGTTGGCATCTTCAGAGCTAAGCCGATCGAGTTGGAAACATCCTCGCTGAGGGATCTCGTTCTTTCTCCCAGTCTCCCACTTTTTCAGAGAGGTGGGCTGGTGAAGCAGAAACAAACTGTCACTGTTCCGGATAATTGCACACTGAAGTTTAACAGTTCTTTTCACGACATGATAACAATAGAACAACGCAACGAGCGCAGAATTTTTGTTTGATTCAAGCTTCTTTCCGACGGGTCCATGCGAGAAGTTTCCCGCATGGAGTATCCGTAGATGAGACGACGCAATGGAGTTCAGCAGGGATTGCTTTCTCGGGAAGAGGTCGCGGTGCCCCGATCACATCGCTTTCTATGCTTTTTGGGAAATTAGTCGGGCCCGCAACAATATCCCAGAAATAAACTGGATCTACGATAATTCGAAATCGAGGCAAGTGAACGCCATTGCATCGCCTCTCAAGAAGACAGGAGACTTCCCCCTGCCACAATGGCAGACAGGCTCCGATGTCCACGTAATGCTTTGACTGGATCCCTTAGCCTGCGAGGGTTAGACTGCAAAGACTCCAGTCGTGAGCTCTGGAACATTCCGTGTGCTAAAGAAATGTCCAAGAATGCTACAGTGCTTCAGTCAGAATACGATCACCGAGAGCAATACGGCATTGCATCGAGCGTCCCTAACTCTAGAAGACCACGTCGGCACTCACGCTGTGGAGGATGTTCTTGATTTCTTCTTCCAGTAGCGCCTCACAAGACGAAATATCTCCATCGTCATCTCTATAAGAATTATATATCGTATTCACATCCAGCTCCAAATACATGTATATATATTCTCAAGGATTCTTGGTTCGCCTATAGAATTTATTGCAGGGATTTCCTCTCAGGTTTTTGTCGCTGTCGTCACTCATCACACTACTAGAGGTACTGGTCGGTCAAATCACCTCCGGTGCAGGCCTGTGTTTTGTTTGAAACTTCTTTTCAATGTTGATTCTCTGCTTCTTTCCACTGCTTTTGTTGCTGCCTCAAAAACTGCACTCATCAAATATATATATATCATATGGGTGTGTGTCTCAGTTTACAAACAGTACCTCGATGAAATGTGGGACTCGCGAGCGAGAGGATTGGGAAGAATGTGTTATTTTATGAATAAGCTCGCGTCGATCAACGCGAACCTCGGTTTTCGGTTGTTGTTCCATCGTTGTAGCAATATTCATCCACAAGAAAGACGTTTGTACATATCTACAGAATGCTTTCAACCCCCGAAGCTGAAGAAAAAGCTCATCTTATCATTCGAATCGCTGAACTCTTGTGTCGGGTTGTCGGTCAGAGAATCGGCACCAGAGCTCGTCATCCTACGAATTATTTGGCGGTTACTCTCACACATCCTGGAGCTTCAACTCGTTTCGATCAGAATTTTCTACAGTGATGCAGTTTACGGAATAAAATCTTGGCTGAGAGAGAGAGAGAGAGGATGGAACAGCAGGCCCTTGAAATCTTGCTTGAGAATCGATCACATCGGGAGCACGTGCTCTTGTTGCAGTTCGTTTCATTTGAGAGATCGAGGCAGATTGAATGCGTTGGCCACCCTTAAGATTCCAGATGAAGGAATTTTCGAGCTCAACGATGCTCCTCGGCGGCTGAATGCCGTCTGCCAAGTCATCTTCCACCACCATCTACGAGGCTTCCGAAATCTAATTTTTCCCTTTGATCCACTACACGAAAACATTTGTTCCGTGCGCTTTTCCACATCTCCTGAGGCCTGAATTTAGAAACCGGCTCATAGACTGGGAGTTTGCGAATCTTCGCAAAGAGCCCCAGAGCTCGGCAAATATCCGACTCGAACACTTATTTCAGCCGCAGTATGCCACCCGTTGTGGATCTTCCTCAGGATCAACGTACCGAGTTCCTTGTTCCCTACCGAAATTCAAATGTCTTCCTTCAGCTATTTTTCATCATTCCAGCGTTGACGGGAGGTCTTCGCCACAGTGGATGATCTCATTGAACACAACCGAAAGCTATCACCTCGACAATTCCCAATAGAGTCCAGAGCGCTTAAGCAAAAGTTTAGAAACTTCGGAACAGAAGAGAAGAGAGTCACCAACCAAATACAGGTGTGAGTTAGAAAACTGAGAAGAAAACCCAGAATAATCATCATTTCTGATCCTAAATATTCCCCGAACACCGCAATTCTTCTACCAGAGAAAGACTACGGACTGAGGAGGAAAAGAAAAAAAACTAAACGTATATATAATCTTCATATATATGCTGTATAACAATGATCCTTCGACTGATTTTGTTACTTAAAGAAAATGGAATTATGTTAGTCGCTCTAAGAACCAATCGAAAATCATATGCGAGTATACTCCACTATCGATGATGAATCTAATACAGTCGTTCTTCTACAGGTATTTGTGGGTGATATAACAGTAAATGCCAAACCCTTCCGTCCCAGCAGAACAATATCTTATTACCTAACGGTCACATCTCGAAGCAAAACTGTCACCAGCCTTCCGGGATTCCATCCGAACTGTTGTTTTGATAAATGTGCGTAAAGATCTGCCTTGCGACAGCGACGACATGGAGTGGCTGCGGGAAACAGTGGCAAGCAACACTTTCCGCAGACCGAGAAATTTCAGAAACGAAAACCTTGTCCAGACTTCATATCCCTACGATCACGTCGAAAACCTGATTCTGCTTGCTCGCCCGAGAAGCCATGGCCAGGTCAGTCGGTCACTCCATAGATCTCAGTACCCATCATATTATTATTATGTACATTAATTCGGCGATGGCAATCGTGACCAAGTCAGCTAAAACATTGTCTGTTCTAACTAAGCCCCGTGCCTCAGCCTCCATTCAACTGCAACTCCGTTCGCTTGTCGATCTCGCCGAAAGACGTGTGAGCGATAAGAATCAGTCCTGGACTCGTGATTTGAACGATTTGGAAATGAGGGACGGAAGGGGACCCCATATGGACACATTGATATCAACGTGATGCGTCGACTCTCAGCTCGATGAATGGAACGACCTTCCCAACACCGCTATCCAAGAATACATTCTCTGTCTCGATTCACAGTTCCTCTGGTTCCCAACGGTTCTCTCTGCATTTGCTCTTTGGGATCAGCTCAATCGTTCGCTACGATGAGCATCATCAGAAAGACCGATAGCAGATACTGAGAGCACATGATTCGTGTTCTGGTCCGCTTCAATTCTCAGTTGACTATCTGCTTGCGTATGTGTTCTACTCGATGATTCCCCGTGATTCCATAAAGCTCCTCACTCAAACATTGCCCCTCTGTCTCAAAACCTCCGTCTTGATCGAACACCTTGACGGGCTCATATCCTGAAGAGCTCAGCGTTTCTTTGCATCAAGTCCAATTCGATCGAATCCCATCAGAATCGATCCTTTTTGCATAGATCCCAGAATGTGACCACCCGAGTTCCTTCTTGGCCTCTTTTGACCGCCAACCCGACTCCGAGTTCGACAAGGGAGAGGTCCAAGGCATTAAACAAGTTCTATTACAATAACTACATACGTTGATTTGTTTCGTCGTTGTCACCAACGCACTGTTGTACATGCGATTACAAACCGTGAACTCAGAGATACTTGGGACGTTTATGTTGAGGGCTATCCATGATGACGTCATCGTTGGGTGATGCTCCTCGCAACAAGCCGTCTTGACTCGCACTCGCTACCGAATGGTGCCCGTGCGTTGGAAGGGGTAGCGTACGTTTGCGACCATGTCGCGCGAACTCTTCGGTGATGAAATGACTGAGATCCGCCGTCTTCGAAGCCCGAGGAGATGACGAATGATGGGCTCCGGACGCGGCTCCCACGGTGAACGCTGAGCAACAAGAATGAGGTTAGTTTGGAAATAGAGATATTGTGTATTCAGCATGGAAATTATCTTCGAGACAGTATCTAGTCCCGCTTGTTTGTTTGCAGAAACAAAATCGAATTCTCGTTCACAAACCGGATAAAGCCAGCGCTTGACGAAACGTCCCCAAATCGTCTTCGTCGATAGGTCCGTGAGACGAATGTGAAGCACCTGTCGCGTCATTGGTAGGGGGAACCGTGGTGCTCAAACTTAGGCAGGTGAGTCCGCGTTGGACGTCGAATCGTCGGGGAGATCCCCACTGTCCTCCATTCCGTCCACTTTGTCCAGGCGGTGAAAGACGCGGATTGCGTCCAGACAAGAAGGTAATCAAATCCTCCCGCCGAATACTTCTTTTACGATTGTGCGCCCACGCCAAGAGGTCCTTGAAGAGAGGTTGACATCAACAAACGTGACACACATACGACCCCGCGAGAGTTCGCAGTTCTCACATGAGGCTGTCTTCAAACGAGGTTAATGGAACCAGCGTATTATTACAAGTATCCCGAAATATGAGCAACAGATTACTTGGCACTGGACGCTACTGCACGGCTCCATGCTCCTAGAACGCGTTTTGGGAACGACGGTCAACTTGAGCCCACAAGTCGTACAGTGGATGGGGGGACTTACCTTATTTCGTCGATGGGTTCCAAATTGTACAGCTAGTTCTTGTTGTCGTTTCTGCGACTCGACGCACTCTTTGTACAGCGATGTTACAGAGGATGCTGCGTTTTGAAACGATGTCCACAGCCGAACTCCGCTTTGGCATTCTGGAAACGAAGCGGTAAACTCTTGAAACTTTGCACAAAGAGGATTCGGAGGATTTGTATTTTGCAGAAATTATAGGATTCCATGGAAGCAGGCCCATCGTCATGGTTCTCCTATCGTCAAAATTCGAATTGATCAACAATCGAAATTGAAACCATCCACCGCTGCATTGGATATTTGAAAATCCAACTTATATATTTTCGAACCTCCTCCTGGCTCAATCAAATCGATGAAAGATCTGTCAATCGATTCTCGCTATACCTAATCGATTTCAAGATGTATCATTGACCTGATATCTACGCGCACCGTATCTTGGAACCAGTGGTGACAGAGAATCAGATGCGTAAAGAGACGGCTGAGAGAAGAAATCAACAGACGCAACAGAATTCTGGAAAATTTCAAAACCTCTCATTCCGAGGCAACGTTGGCTTACGAAATCGCTCCCATAGCCGCGGCTGCGCCGTTTCCTCTCAGAAACCAGAAATTCATTTCTTCGTCTGCACCTCAGCTAAACACACGGAGCCGAAACAGCGCGTTCCTCTTGCACAAGAGCGTACGAGAAATGAACGTTAAAGAGGGGATCATCAGACCACATCTCATTCAAATGATAGCTCACGGATCAAAACTCAGTCAACTGGTTGTCAAACACTTCCATGTAGGTATGATCGACTCCAGGCAAACCCATCGATTCACTCATGAGCTCGAGAGTCCGATACCAAACTGCGTGACAAGAAATACTGATTCTGAACTATATTCTTGAAAGAACACGAAATTCTCATCGAGAATCATCTACCCCGTGTTTGAAGGACCCACTGGACGCCCACGTTCTCCCATCCTATGGGCATCCGGCCCACCCCGCAGAGATCATACCTGCTAAAAGAATATCGGGAGCAATTCTGAATCCATTGCGTCCGCGCGCAACCGCTCGTTCCCCTCGAGCAGTTCATCTAACGGACTTATCGGCAGTGATTACATCATCGGTCGTTTTCCATGTGCACGAGTCTAGGTTTGGTTCTTAGGTTTCGGCCTGGCTGTGAAATGCCCTTAACAGAACACGGACGCCCAAACGCCAACAGAGTAGTAAGAACCTGAGTCCTGAGCTGGAGCCGCCTGAGACCTTTACCTAAATAACGGAATGCAATCTACCACGAAGACTAACGAACGACGGCAACGAGCGATGCTCTTAGTTAGAACCCAAGGTCGACTTCCCAGCAGCATCGCATTCGTTCCAACTATGGCTGGATCAATCGAGAGCTGAGCTTTCCGTCGACGCAGTTATCGACATTGCGAACGATACAAGCGTTTGGAAACAGGTCATATCAATGATGTTTCGAACTTAAAACTCGACGGGGCTCTCTAGACGCGTTGAACACGTCGGTAAGAATGGCATAAAACAGAATCTGAGAGAAGCTCAGCGATCGCATAGCAGAGCCGCAACTAGTGAGTCGAAACCCAGTCCCCGTGCGGAGAAACAACACTAACACCACAGTAAAACATAGAAGGCACCTACCCTTGTACAGCTGAGCTACAGACGTCGCCGAAGTCTGGAATAGCAGGAACAGACGCTGAGCTACCGCGTCACGCTCAGCAGCAATCTGGCTCTCAATTGAAGATTCGCTTTCATCCACTAAATCCGAGCACTCTTGCTCCCAACGACTCAGTCCACGCCAATCGCCCTGGTCCGACATCTTGGGATCATGGACGACGAGCTGCTGTACGAACAATGAAGAACGATTTCTTCTTCCTTTGATGCTCTATGAGTTGAACGGTCGACGCGATCGATGAAGATCGAAGCTCACCGTGAGCTTTCAGATTCAACTTGAGAACAGCTCCCGAACTCCCGACAACGAAACACATACACAGTCTGCTTTGCTGGTTGCGATCACCACGAACCACACACCTTATACCAGCAGCACCGCAGCCGCGGCGGCCCTCGTCGAACTAGAGATGATTATCCCAGGAACGGAGGAACAGACGAACAACGGTCCTCCGGACACGAGGAACATACACTCGAAAAGCGTTCCTGAGGAGCCGCGGAACGTATGCTATGCAAAGGGACAACCCGTTCCTAAGGAACGGAAGTGAAGGAATTATAGAAACAGTGGCGAAGGTAGAAAAAACGACGACAGTGACGATGCTGATCTTTGCCGACAAGCGTAGCGGCACCGAGGCGGCTCTCCGTGCTGCCCACTTGATCGATTGAATCGGAGTCATTATTTCGTCGGCCAGTTGTTAGCGGACGGTCACCTCAAAATAGACATGCTTCGATATTTTCTCTAATTGTAAGATCTTTCGTCTGTCAAACTCTTAACCCTTCCCCGCGTTGAGGCATGGTTGCATGTCCGCGGGGAATCAACTTATTAGACCAATGCGGTGCGAATATCGGCGATGAATGCATTGATTTAGAAACTGACTATGGATTGAGATTTGAATGATTAACTCCATAATTCCTGGGGCATTCGGCCATCTGTCACAAAAGGGTGCACGTGCAAAAATCGCGTGCAAAAATCGCGGCGTTCCGCGTCACGCATTGAGCATCTGTAGAAAATTGATCAGAAAATGCAGCTGGCGCAGAGAAATCGTGGGCCACAAAAAATTGCAGCCCTGATAATTATCAGCCTTTCCTTCCATCTTCTCATTTACAATGACAGTTTTCGTCCGGGCTGTTCGCTTCTCCTCGTTCGAGTGGTAATCAGTGGAATCCGTGTTCTGCTCCTCTCGTGTACAGATTCGTCGGCTCAAGTTGCAGCTTTCCATCGGTCGTCCTCTATTGCCGGGGTTTCAAATAATTCCAGACTTATGTCCGTCATCTTGTCCAGCCAGCTTTCGTAGTTGTTGTCATACGCTGCTGTGTGCGTGTGATCGTACACTCTCATCAGGTCCTCCGTCAGCCTGCCAGTGGCAGGCTGCCACTAAGTACGTCAGTCGGTTCCTTGACGTGCGATGAGTGTCGACCGTGAGTTTGAGAAATTCTGGAACTGGACCAAACGATTCCATATCACACAATAGCGAGGATCGATCGGTGATGGAAAGTCTAAGGTTCAGACGGAGCTTCTGGCAGCGAGAAGGGAAAGTAATGATTGAGGTCATGAACCTGAATATCTTCTCAACGAGAAATGCATGAGGCGTTGAGAGACCCAATGTTGAGTTTTCTAATCTTTTACGACGAAGCTCCCATTCTCGGTCCTGTTGAGCCTTCCTATGTTCTCATCCGGGATTCTTCTGCCACAGCCATCTATTAGATCATCATTAATAGACAAAGAGGAGACGGAGAATCAGAATTTTTCCTCCGGAGCTCAGACTCCAAAGTAAATGGCTTCTCGAGTCCATCAAGAGTCAGCCCCTTGTTGACCGGATATAGATACCGCTTCTCATCTAAAATTCAAGAGGACAACGCCGCGAGAGATCGATGGAGACCGGATACGACAGCGACCTTGAAGATTGGAAGAACTGCCTCTAGATTCAAAGCTAGGAGGCATTCGGATCTCGTGTGAGCTATCCAGTTATTGTAGGGTGACGGGTTTTCAGAAGGAATATGGGATTCAAACTTTATGCCGAGCGGAAGAAAAACATGCGACCCATTTATCTAAGGAGAAAGCAGCATCAGGAATCTTAATAGGGCTCTTGCTCTGATGAAGCATGGCGACAGGAATACGCATCAGCCGAAAAATTATGATAGAGGTTCTAGTAATCGAGGCTGCGGCGGCGCAGCCAGCAGCAGAGATCATTAGAATCAGCGCCGAGGGAGGCGGTCAAGTGTCAAGTGGTGGTGTCTCTGCGACCAGACATCCGAATCTTTGGAAGCCCGTCCGCAAGTATGGGTGTCGCAAGCATTGCCTATATGCGTTCCTTCGCAACGCAAGGAACGCACGTCGAAGAGTGACTTTTATTGGTCCTGAATGCTGGAGTGAGAAATGCTCTGAGGCAGACGAGTAAAATGTTTGGAATGACGGTGATGATCTCTGCTGAAAAAGAGCGAAATATGGAAATTCTCAGACTTTTCATCACTTTTTGACGAAGGAGCAGGAATGAGGAGAAATATGAAATTTATCTTGAAGATCTCGCCGAGACGAACGATTTCGTCCATCGAGCTTTTCCTCGTATCTCGAGCCATTTTCCGGGAAAAGACGAACGAGAGTTGAAAATGAGGCGAAGTACTTGGCCAAAAAACTCGGTTTCGAAATCAGATTGCACTCTTCTCTGCTAAACTCTGCAATATTTAGAGAAAGAGATATTGATCTTTTCTGCGAAATTCATCGAACAAACAAAGAATCGTTACCTGGCAGCCAACAAACCCTGGAAATGGAATGTCTGCAGTTGCTGCGTCTTCACATACACAGCGCATCCCGAACCGTTTGTACGTCGCTTCGCGATGTGCTTTTCGGAGTTCGCGACAGGGTTTTTGGCGAAGGCGTGCTCTGATTCCAATGTCAGCTTGTCTAGGCGCTTGAATGCTTGCTGGAGCAGAGATGATTTCAGCTATAGATAGGGCTTACGAACACAATATACTACCGCTCGATCATGTTCCATGGAGCTCGAAGCATTTTTACCTGGAAAATCAGTTCAGAATCGAACAGAGATGTCTCATCTCCCTAAACTCTGCTGGATGCATCGGCCACGATTAGAGCGGCGGTATGCTCCTGACAGCCTCCATTCCCGGTTCGGAAAGTGGAAAAACTCATCTTTTCCTTCACAGTAGTGTCGGAGCAACCTTTCCGATTCGACGAACCGGTCCGACATCTTCTCCCACCGGTTGAGAAGTCGGGAATCGCAGCTAGATGTTTGAAGTTTCCGCGGTGGAAAACGCTTCCGAATTTGTCCGATTTCAGACCGCTGTGACGAAACTCTTGGAACACGCATCGTACTCCCCGAATGAGTATCCGGTGGCCGGTGTCAAAAACTTCTATCTCATTTCGGACTTCATTTCGCTCAGGAGCTGCTTCTTCTTCCCCAATTCTTCCCCCACTCTTCCCCAAGACGGATCTTCGATGATCCCAGATGTTCCGAAGCCCGAGAACCCGCACTGGAACCACCCGATGCCGTAACTGTCAGACTTCTTTCATTCAGAGTCTTCAAAACCGCCAGATGCAGCCCGTAAGCCTGACATTCTTGTTGAGGAAAAGGTCTCGCCCTATCTGTCTGGCATTCCATGGATATTATCCGAGCTAAGCTTGCCGTAGGTTCTCAAAGCTTCTTCTATCGCCATCGAGCACTGCCAACGTTGTCTTGAATCCTTTCCCGGCATGTGCAGTGATATCTTCTAAACTATTTGCGCGATATCCTCGATCTGAGTCCTGGTGAAAGTCTCATATGACATGATTGAAAAGGTACGATTTGAATTGTTGATGTTTTCGCCGAAAGCCGGAAATCCGAAGGGAACTGGCCCGTCCGAATTGAAACACGAGGCTACTTCTAGATCAGGATATTCACTCGACTTGACGGCACAAACTTTTGGTGACAAGGATTCTTGTCAACTCGAATTCGCGTCGAGATCACATCGGGACGGAGTTCGGAACGGGTGGACTTTCCGCAAGAGTCTCTCATTCCCCGCGCACGAGACGTTCCGCTTCTTGGATGGAAAGCTGTCAGGATCTCGTGCATTCCGTCGTCCTCCATAAGTTGCCGAGCGATGAATCGCTATTGAATCCGCTGATCCGCTGCTTGTTTAGGTCGTATTTTGGGGATTTTGTAGGAGACGTGGTCGATGATACTCAAGACAACGGAACGACGGGAAATACTGCTTCATGATGCGCTCGAGAAGCAATTTTCAAGAAAATCTACTTGACAAGTATTTCAAACTTCGTGGAGCTTGCTTCATGGATCCTGGAATCCACGAAGCTCCAGCTTGGAAAGCTTTATGCTGGCGCCGCCACTGTGTTCGAGAGGTATCGTTTCTGGGACATTTCTCGTCCTCGACAAGAGCCACTGCGCCTCCGAGCCAAAGTTTTTTTCTTTCCTACAACTGAGACGTCGAGTCCACGAGAGGTCTGCGGAGTTGTATTATGATCGTTCATTATTCCACGTTGCTTTTTCACTTAGCGCTTGCATCTTCCGTATAGGATATACCGCGTTCGCTTCCCTTTTCTTCTACTTCGCCATTTTCCCAACTGAGGACGATGCAATTATCCGGATGAAGATGGTGTGATTGGACTCTGAATTTGATTGACATAAAAAAGACAAGTACGAATACATTCCCAGCTCTGTCGAAGCGATGGTAAACAACATACCGATCACCACAGTCGCTGCCGGTCCGAACGAAATGGAAGCTCCAAACCCAACGAACGTCATGAATGGGATCGATGGTGACACGGTCATCCCTAAACACAGAATCGAGCCGATCGCAAAGTTAGACGCGAACAAGATAGTATTCTCCAAACGATGAAAGTATCAACAACGGATCACGAATATCTTCCGGGAACGATTTCAGAGCGATTACCTCTGCTCCTTGAAGACAGCTCATGAACGACTGCATGGGAAACCAAACTCCATCAACATTTCAGACATCTGCCTCCTCCGAGACGCATAGAACAACCGAGAGTTGTGGCCGCTGTGCAGAGTCATGGAACTTCCGGAAAATACTCCTCCAGACTTGAGATTAAGATAACCAATCTTCAGAATACCGATCGCGAAATAATACCCTCTAGAAACGATCAAAGAGAAGTTTTGCCCCCTTCCCCAGTACTCTGAGCGGTTTATATTATGGAATGGATGGATGAATCTTTATATACGAGCGGTTATGTAGAGAAGGCACTCTTCGCCATATTCAACTCAGGTTCTTTACGTTTCCCGCATCCCCCTGCGGTGGTGCCTCTGGCACAACCAACTGAAGGAAATCAATGTTTCAACTTGAGTCGACAGCAACTGATGAGCTAAAAGTCTTTGGGCTTGGAATCGAAGTTATGAACTATGACGAGTAGTCATAGCAACTGGTCGACTGTGCGTTTCTGAACGTTCACCGTGCGCTGGCCGAGTGTGCATTGCTGTACTTCGACTGCGCGATGACCCACCGTGCGTTTCTATAAGCCCACAGTGCCTTGGCCCGCAGTGCGTCTTCGTATGCTAACCCAGATCGACTTCAGAATCCCCTCCACACATTCTCAAAAAATATGGTCAGATCGAACCCAGAGTCACCTCCGCATATTGTCTTTTGCCGACCCTTCGATCCCCCATACGTATCCGCCGCTTCGATCCCCATGCGTTGCCGCCACTTCCCCCCCCCCCCCTGTCTTACCGCGGGTCATATCCCCCGCGTGTTCTCCTACGCAAAACCGAAACTATAAACGGATCCTTCGTTGAAATAGTCGGAAAGGAGAATTTTTCGAACTGATCGTGGGTAATGACTTCGCAGAGATTGGTGGCGTTTGACACAGCCGCTGATCGCCAGCATTCAATATTTACCGAAGCTTCTTGTTCTGAATTGTCCGTCTTCCGCCTTGGGCCAAACAAGCTTAACCCAGAAATGAACTAAGTTCCTATCAGAACGTCGACTTGAGTGAAAGAATGTTCAGATGATTCATCGATACTCTCATGCGACATGCTTGCATGTCTTCTGCGAACCATTGAAGACTCGTGAACTAGTTCCGTCCCAGACGCTGCTATTAATCGGGGCATCGGGGCAACGAGCCAACTGTCGTTCTATTTAGATGAACTCCACGCATTGTTTCATGCTTTCAGGAACCAGGACAGTTCATCCGTACACAATGGTATTGCGAGACTGGAGCGTCAAGGTAGTCGCCGGGGTTGCTGAAACCAGGGCTGTACGCCACGGGTGAAATCGACGGCGCCAGCGGCGGCGGCGCGCCGTGACGATCTGCGGCGGATCGAAGTTCTCGTGGCGCAGTGAGAGATTTGCTTCCGCTTCATCGGCCGGTTCGCTCCCCAACGTGGTTGCTGGGGAGAGGATGCGCAGGTTAAGGAGGGTTATCCTTCTCCTCATTTCCGTAGACGCTCTTGAGCTGGAGTTATTGGAAGATGTGTGGAAAAAAAACAGACCTCGTGACATATATCACAATGTTTATCTTATTTATTCCATCAAATGGGGAACGCCGTGAGAAAATCGGGCGGCGGCGCAGCGCCGGCGCGCCGCAGAGAAAAATGGGGCGCCTGGCGGCGCTCAATTCTACGCGGCGCGCCGACTCGCCGGCGAAGCGATGACGCAGCGCACAGCCCTGGCTGAGACTTTCATCGCGCTGCGGAATCTCCGTATCGCTTCTGTCTTTGGCAACCACGATGTGGGTACTCTGCGGAACACAGAGTCTGAGGGAGATTTCATGTGCTCCGTCACTGTGGCCATGGACCAGAGGGAATCTCTCGCTTAGTATTTCCTGGAAGAGGAGGAGTTCATAGTACGGATTGAGCTCCTCGAGTCCGAGGAAGACGATGGAACCCCCGCCTCGATCACGCTCCATGGCAACTTTGAAGCCGAATTCGCCCCAGAGTCGAATGCTGACGTCGTCGTCGGGATCTTCGAACAGGTGAGTGTTCCTCTCTATTCCTCGCTCTCTGATTGAAAACAGCGACCAGGTATAGCGAGGAGCTGCCAATGTCAAGATCCGTGGTTCTCGAAAATTGCGAATCGAGAACCGCATCTCAGAAACAAAAAAATCTCAGCATGAGGATCCGTTGAAAACGCCGTTCAATTTCAACGCACACAACGGAGGATTGGTATTGTTGTACCAATAGGGCTCGAAAAACGACACCCGCATCAGAAATCCCAGACTTCGACCACTTGGCCCTCCAAATCTTTTTCGAGAAACCGTTCATAAGCCTTCAAGGAGGCCGAAATCGAGAGCTTTTCCGATGGCGAGAGTTTCTCATTTTGAGCCGATTCACCGAACAGTGAGTCGCCGGGAACGATCCGTCGCTCGGAGGCTCACCTAAGAATCTAAGTTAAGAACTCGGATGCTTTTTGGGTGAAAAAAAAGTTGATGGATACGTACTATGCGCGTGTTCAAGCTGCTTCAAACTAATTAGACTGAAAAGCTTGTCGGAGTACATATGAGAATTTTGTCAAATGCGGATGGATCGATGCAGACGTGTGTGGGTGTCTGCGAAGGGACGTCCTCCGTGACGTGCACGTCCCCATTCCCTCAACCTAGTGAAGTGTTTCCACGAGTTCTTCGCTCGGTTCTCACGGCTATTATGATGCTCCGCAGACGCGGTCCTACGCAGTTCGGAAATCGCAAATCATCAGTGGTTCTGTTCGGTTCGGAACCGCGGAAATATCTCGCACCTAGCGGTTACCAGGAAGGAAGAGCTGCTTTAGCGCTCTCTTTCATTCTTCTGGCTCCTCTCTCCATACTCTACGCGATGACTCTTTGATCTATCGGAGGATCTTTCTTGAAATACTGGCCAGGCACCCAGAAAGGTGCATAATTTGATGCAAAATAGGGAAAGGCTAGTGGTAGCTTCCTCGATAGAGATAACTTATAGTTTCATCTAAACGCTCAGCTTACAAGGCAGCGTCTGGTCGAGGTTTCGTTCGTTGAAGTTTTCAAGCTCTCGATCGCAATGCCGCCATTGATTTTATGACTGACCACCTCGGATGATTCCGAATGATTTAAAAATTTGTGGTCCGCGGAATCGCAGGTGTTGGCTACCTTTATTCCAGAGTGACTGTCCGTTTACCCATTGACTCTCAAGCAGAGCTGTGCGCCGCGCTGCGAAAACGCCGGCGCGCCGCGCCGCCGAGGTTCCAACCCCGCCGCCGCCGCCGTCACGTCAAGATGAGCACGCCGGCACGGCGCACGCGCCACGCCGCCTGGCGCCATGAATGCACTCGAAGAACCTGATCTTGGAGTCATCAGGTCCTAATCGTCATAGCCGGAGGGAAATTCCTATCATGCTTTAGCTGAGGGATACATGAGCTGCTCGGAGCAAGAAAATACTGAACTTCCCTTCCAACATGCTCGTGTATCGGTCTCCCGAACAATAGATAGAGTTTATCTCGCAATTGAAGAGCCGAGATCCAAAACGGCACAACTTCAGAATTTTCGATTTCGTGATTTTCGCAGATTATTGTAGAACTCGACAGCCCGCACTTTGGCTATGGAGATGGACTTCGAAATCGGCTTCCCTCCGACTTTTATCTGATCTAACTCTCTCAAAAATGAGTCCAGGTGAAGAAATCATCATGCGTCATCAGCGGCTCCTTTCCTGATTTCCAACAAAAAAAAGTTTTCCAAAATCGCTCCGATCATAACAGAGTTATGGCCTCCGCAAGCTTGGTCGAAATAGTCTGTTCTTGCTTGAAACAGCCCAAATTCGAGAATTCGAGATCCAAAACGTCACAACTCCATCCTGTCAATGAGTGTTTTGCCTAGTGCCAGGTCGAATCCGTGCCTTTTTTTTCCTGATATCGAGAGAGCTCATCGAGTCTAATCTACACCTGGAATACTGGCGGTTTCCCATCGAAACATTTTTTTCCCACAGTTTTTCGCGGTTCTCTCGAAAAAGTGAAAAGTGGAGATGTGCCGTTTTGGATCTCGGCTCTCCAATTGGTACTGTGCAGTTTTTCTTTAGTATACCATATCTCTCTGACTCTCTCCGTAAAAGAGCCCCCTATTTCAGCAGACGAGGGGTCTGAAACAGTCTGAGCACCGCTCGCATGAAAGCTGAGATACGACGGGTCCCACAGCCACAGCGCCCCGGCGTTTGCGCCACGGCGGCGTAACGCGGCGCGCCGCCGCCGCTGCCATTTTTTCGAGGCGCCGCCGCCGCCGCCTAAACGGCTACGGCGCACAGCTCTGCTCTCAAGCCATTTGATCGGCCCCTTCGCCTACGTGGTGGATCGCTAGACGAAATATCGGAATGCTGTTCATGATTTGAATCCACCAAAATCATGCAACGAAAGGATTCCAAAGTGAGGGAAATAAAGCTCAAAACGCACGACTAGCAGGAAAGTGAAAAAGCACACGGGGCGCTGTGATCTCGCTTACACCAAAAGAGAAGATTGGATCTTCATTTATCTGAGGGATCAGCTTTCTGAGGGAATCGTTATCTGAGGGAGAATTTTTCGAAATCAAAGATCCTTTATACGCGGGATACACTGGAGTATTCACAGCTTTCAATCTAAGAAAGAAGCGTGCGATGGTTTTGATTTTTTCTCAAAGTTTCAAGTCATGGGGGAAAATACCCGAAGCTGCCCGCTCGGATTTTGTCCGGATCAAAATGACTCAGTTTTCATTTAATGTAACCGGTTTGTGTCCTACCAATCACTGACTTCTCCTTCGAAAACTTGAGAATCTCATCTGCACGAACTCTTCGTTGATCGTTCGGAGCAGAGCTTGAAGCCAGCGAACCAAGTATGATGTCTTCGAAATACGAGTCCTTAATTTCCTCGACCTCATCTCCTCCTTTCTCTTTAAGCGACAGCCCGGAAACTTGCGTGCGTCCTCGTGAATTCTGGAGAGTTTTCCTCCGCTCCATATTCCTCTCTGTAACGTTTGCGATCCCTATGTGGCCTTAGTGCGCGCCGTTCTCTAGCTATACAGATGACGCTGCAGGCTGTAGAAAGTGATCTTCCGAATTTTCCACTCTTCTATGATCTCCAGAACACCCGAGTTTTCGCCCAGCTATCCAGGAACCCGAACTTTCTCCTTCATGAAGAAGGAACTTTGAGCGTCCGAAGGCTCACACCTATTGCACGAAATCGGTTCCAAGTTATGAGTTGGAGACGGTTTCTAAGCTAAAGAAGTCTGAGTTATGGAGATTTCGACTAAGAGTTATGACTGACTTTTTTGTTTCAGCAGAACAGACAAAGGAGCTCGCTTCGTTTTGTCGGATGCGGTTTCGTTCTGTTGGTCCTGCTCGTCGTCGTAGTTATAGTCGCTTACGATCTCGGCGGTGACGACAAACAGAAGAACCTCCCGGATGATGTCCCTTTGCCAGAGCATCCGGTGACATCTCAGCCGGTAAGTATGATTTTTCTCATGTTTAGTACCTGAATGAAAACAACGCCCCCTCTGTCGGATAGTTGCGGAGGGAACTAGAGACTTACTTTGATGTAATTTTTCTTCAGCGATCAAATCTGGTTCTTGAAGAATAGTTTCAACTCGAACGTTCTCGGGACAGGGCATCGAAATGTCCGAGTGAAAGGGCGGAAACTCCAAGAGATTGAAAAAAGTGAAAGTCGAAGATCTCGGGTTCGAACCGAGCTCAGACCCAGCAATTTGGGTTTGTGACGCGAATCTTTCTCAAACCTCAATGGTCTTTAGTGATCAATGCCCTGATCAAGCATCCTATGTCATCGAGCGCTCGAGAACGCACTCCCTGAAAATCGTCCCGTTTCAACGATCCTTACTCTGTTAACACACAAAGCAATAGAGTACTGAATTGTGAAATAGGATTGAAAAGCTCGTCTCTCTGGGAATGCGAACGGAAAAAGTCGACTCTGCTACTGGAGATCTTTCAAAACACCATACCTTCTTACGCGTGATGAAGTAGATGTAACTGTCTCCGATTCAACATAACGTAAAAACTTTATTAAATATTGAACATCGCGAAGTGACAAAATACGACATTAGGAATCCCATGGAACGGTTATTATCAGTATTCAAGTGTGGTTACACTATGACGAATCCACCATAATTATAAATTATGATAAACATGAAACGAACGGAGTGTAAGTGTTGTCAGTCAGCTTAGGCCAGCCGGTGCCGAAACAAATCTTTGTCGTCAATCAAACTTATTCGTCAATATTCAACTGGGGGTGAGAATGCATGAAACTACGCGACTATCTGGGATAGCCTGCCCGTAGACATGGAACCAAGCGAAAGGGGAGGGGGGGAGGTAGACAAACATCTGATTCATGAGCCGAATAGGGATCTGAGACCCTTTGCTCCACGGAAATCTCTGGCATACCCCAAAATCTGCGGAAGCTAGAGCATTCTATTCCACGATTGCATCACACAGGTTCCCGCGGGGACTTCATATGACGCGGGGAAATTCACAAGTGACCATTCATCGGACACCGAATAGGCACTTCGCTGAGGTGCAATTCGAGAGAAAGTATTAGTGAGTCCATATTGAGTGATGAAACGCAAGTGCTTGGACGCGGGAGAATGCGTCATCGGGGAAAAGTCCCATGGAGCGAATTGTTCATCTCAATGAGTTCTCTACCTAAGACCTCAGGACATTTTCCTCGAGAAATCTAAACTTCTCGATTTGTTCGTGAAATTCGATTTCTGAGGCCAATTTTTTTCGCCCCTGTGATACACCGCTCCGGACGTGTAAAGATTTCGCACGGGAAGGTTTTTCCAAAATATGGGGAAACTATGAGAGATACGGGGAAAGGTCCCATGGGGTAAATTGTTCTCCTCAACGAGCTCTGCCAAAGACCTCAAGACCTTTTTCTCGAGAAATTCATACCTACTTTTCATTTCCAGCGACCCGTAGAAAAAAAACTACGGCCCCTAGTGCCGTAGTTACGGGAACGCAGTTATGGGAACGCATACCAAGAGCAATGTGGATATCCGCCGAGATGCCGAATTTATTGGAATCCGATTTCACGCCATTTACATCATGAACTTTGTCGCCCCACTGGTGCGCACGATCTAACACCAACAAATCCAATGACGTTTTCACGCGAAACTAAACGGTGGTATCTGGGATACTAAGAGCCTCGACTTTTCAGAATCGTTAAAAATGCTCCTCAGACGTTCAACTTCTCGATGGTGTTCGCGAAAAAAGCTTACCAGCGCAAGAGAACGTCTCTCACAATCAGTGTCATCTTCGAGTCGTTTCGGCTCAAATCCCGTCGATTTCTGAATCCCGATCCGCTCTCCATGCTTCTCATTTCATCCGACCCTTTTCTGAATAGTCTTCATCTGCAAGTGCCTAAGAAAGCTGTCAAGGTACACGATCCGGAGCTGCGACATCTATTGCAGCCCAATTCCAGCTCCGAACTTCCTAGATTTGAAGAGCTCCAAACTCCGAAGTTCGAAAATTCATTTCATATCTAAAACCTCGTTTTTCTGCCTGGAAGAAAATCAACAACTCCGTTGTCAGGCCATCCTAGGTCATATGGTCGTCTCTTTCGAGAACCATAACAAAGTTTAAGATACGAAATCAATTTCCGATCTTCGGAAATTGATATCTGATCAGACCAAAACGGTACATTTCTAACGAGGAGCGATCTAATTGAATTCGATGACTCTGGAAAGGGTCGTACTGTGTATTCTTTCCTCAACGGTTTTTCGTTTTTGAAAGGCTTCATCAAATGCTGCGGCTCCATGGAGACAAGAGGTTATGGAGTATGACTCTATCTGTACTTTATTCTCTCAGTAAGAGATTCATGAGCTACTCTAAATTAGTCGGTAGGTCGGTGGAAAACATGTTTTCCGATGATTACTTTTCGATACCATTAAGCAACAAGTACATCGAAGTAATAAGGTAAGTCTAACAAACAAGCACCCTGATACTCGAACGGACTTCGGATCCCTCGATTTACAAGTTTTACATATTGCTCACGGATAAGATTGGAAAGCCAGGCGTGAGAATTTTCCCACAACAATGATGTCATATTTGAACGCTTTGATACAAAAGACAAGAAGACCATGACTAACTGCATTGTCGAGATTATAGGCATGTTCTTCGAAGGTTTCACGATCATTTCTCGGAAGAGTTTGGCCGTTCAACCAATAGGAAACCAGTCGTCGTGTCTCGGGACTCGAAACATCGAGGGCTGCCTGTTGTTCCAACAGAAGCATTTGATAATCGCCAGTAGACTCCGGAGGCATACATGTCAACTGACATTCTATACTCAGGACATGTGTATCACACGCAATCTTCCATAGACATCAGGAGAGGATTGACATACTCGAAACCTTCAAACTCCGATTGATCGATCTTGCCGATGACTTTCCTGAAAGTGAAGAACATTTGCTCCAGTGATACGGCCTAGACTAACACCGATGGCAGACAAAATGATCGCGCTATTTCTGAACTTACGGATCGTCGGGAGTGAAGCACACAGGTTCCGAAGTGAATTGTGGATCAAAATGCTCAAAATCGAAATCGGTATCGAGTTTCGGTTTATACGGAGGAGTCAGCTGCTTTCGCTCCAAAAGTTCCCAGTTGATGGCTTTGAAGAACGGATGGGTACAGATGTCCGTGAATCCGGTTACACTGTGACAGCCAAGCCTGTGGAATAAAATTGTTTACCTCTGTTCAGTCATTTTTTGATCGTGGTAGTATTGAGGTGACTGTAACAACAGATGGAGTGCTGTTCCCGGACACCAACCTTTCGGCGGGGTTCTTGTTGAGGAAACCCTTCAACACGCTCTGAGCCTTGACTGAAATCGATCGCGGGATACGAATCGTTTTCTCAAGTATGGCTTGGAAGAGATAATCTTCGCAATTCTCATCAGGATTGTCCGATTGACCTGGAAGAATGCAACGTTCAACTTCGCGAATTCCTGGGAAAGTTTCTAGGGATTGATTTCAGCGAATCGGCTCACGATTCCACATAGATTGAGGACAGAATCTCACCTATGATGTCGAACGGAGAATGGCCAGCCAGCATCTCATAGAGAAGCACCCCTAAAGCCCACCAATCAACGCTGAACCGGTAATCGACACCGCGAAGTATCTCAGGCGCGATGTAATTTGGAGTCCCGCAGAATGTCGATGCAAAATCATTTTCCCGTTTGATGCCTTCTTTGCACATTCCATAATCTGTGAGTTTGATGTGGCCTTCATGATCCAAAAGCACGTTGTCTAGTTTGAGGTCCCTAAAAGAGAGAAGATATGGTACCGGTGAAGAATCACAATTCCAATCAAAACTCAGTCTGTTCTTATAATCGTCGACCAACTAAACTGAGGGCAGAGAAAACGATCTGGCTCGCAGCACCTGGGTAACGAAACATCTCTACAGCTGCCCCACCCACCTGTAAATTATGCCTCTGTCGTGAAGAAAATGCAAAGCCAGCGAGATTTCGGCAGCGTAGAATCGTGCGTGATCTTCGTTGAGTTTCCTCATACGTTGCATGTGAAACATTAGGTCTCCACCCCTGACGAATTCGATCACGAAAAACAGGCGAGATTCGTTCTGGAAGCAGGAATGCAAGCCGACGAGGAACGGATAATTTGACGCCGTTTCGAAGACATGTTTTTCGGTTTGGATCCAATCTATGTCTTCGTCGTCGTTAACAAGCGACTTTTTGATGATTTTCATCGCATAAATCCGTTGAGTCGACTTCAATTCTACCATCAGAACCTTGGCGTAGGACCCACGACCAATGACACGTATGAGTTCGAAGTCATTCAACGAGTATTGACCTCGGACTCCACCCTGGGCCGTCGGACATACATCCTGTAACGAGGGAAATTAATCATCGGAATTTCGTCTACATGAATCATGTGCGCAGTTCATTGAGAAACTTAAACACAGGCTCACGTTGATCGGGTCGTCGATGTCCTGACTGTCGCCACCGTCGTGAACAAGATGCCGCCTCTGGCTTCTGGAACCGGTGCCCGTCCTGGCTAGTCTGAGATCCAGTCCTTCTTCAGGGATAGTGTTCCCGTTCAGAGCTTGATTGTCATAGCCTCCTACGTCGTTTTTGCGATCGCACTGCAGCCGGATGGCCTTATGACACTTTTTATGAACCATCAACTTGCAATTTATGCACTTGAAGCCCTGCGAAAAGATTCCAAGTGAGTTATGCGTTGGTTCAACATCAGTTTTTCGGAAATCTGCGCAGAAGATGAACATGAAGACCCGATCATGTTTGTCGCAGGATGATTGAAGTCGTCTTAATTTCTCCGAGAGGGCGACCATGGAACTAACCTGACGTCCTAAGCCCCATATTCTATCCATGCAATATGTACAGAACGCTTTCCGATTGAAACGTTTGGCTTGGAAAATGTGTCCATTCACGCGGTACATTTTCCTCCATCTGCGAGCTCCTCTACGATAGATGGATTTATCTTCTCCAGGACAGGGCAGGCCAGGATACGTGGGAACAGACGGGAAAACTGAAAGGGGAAAGCTTCATTGACTGATTCGATCATTCAAAGATACGCGAGCTCTATAAACGGAAAACAAGAGTTCCGGAAATGCATTTCGCTTGTCGCGAGTCTCCTCTGTTTCGTGAAGATCGCACTGACCATGGATATTTATTTCGGAGTCCTTGTTGACCTCATATAGGCGAATAGCTTCGTCCAACTCTTCCTGATGCTCTATTGTACATGGATCACCTGTTCGGACACGAGAAGGAAGTAAATGTTACATGTCAACCGTGAGGCATAGCACACACAGAAACTTTGTAGTTTTTCTCGGAGAGTCGCGCACAAACCTTCTTCGTCGACCCATTTGACGGTGAACTGCTGAATCTCTGAGAAGTTGCACACCTCTCGCATTTCGCTTTGGAAACGTTCTAAGCTTATACCAGGTCCGATGTAGATGACGAAAATTTCGCTGGAATCGAAAACCGCAGGACATTAGTCGTTGTCGCTGATCTTGCGGTTCCGATGTTCGATCGCAAACCAAACCGACTGTGTTTCCTCTCGGTGCTCGGAGCGTAATTGAAACATTTTCGAATGATGAGATGAGAAATCTACGCCGAGCATTCCGTCGGGAAGCGTATGACTTGTTCTCGTGAGCATTCTACGACGCCACGGAATGTTTATGCCCGGAACGAATGACTCGGATGTGTTCTTTAGCAAATCAAGATCTGAACGAAATCGAACTGTTGCTTCGAAGAGAAATCTAGTTCCAAAGAAAATTAAAACATCGGAAGATGGGGAACACTGCGAAGCCCAGCAACCACCTGTTGGAAGCTGATACGCTGCATCTGAAGTGACGCGGCATTCCCATTCTCGAGGTCATTATTGAGATATCCCTACAAGTGTGTACACGCCAACGAACCCAATATCGACTGTGCTTGAGCTGTTCCAAAGCATTCACGGTCGGCGACATCACCGCAACGTGGAGAAGAAACAAACACTCCTCCGGAGTTCTCCGTCACAGCAAAATCACTCACCCGTTGTAAGCACATTTGAGACGAATTTCGTCGGCGCCTCCTTCGTTCTTCATGTTCGCTGGCATGAAGGTAGCTCACTGTGTCCACGGTTGTTCGATTCTCGGCCAGGCTTGACAATTATGATATCTACATATAACACGGATTGTTTCAGTGAGACCGCCTGGTCTGAACGCGTGATGGCGGCCGATGTTGACAACCGATGATAGTGGTAGTACTCCCTCGTCTCGGACGACGATGTCAACAACCGACTCTCCTCTCAACTGCTTGCTCCGATATTCGAAGCGACAGTAGAGGCACTGACAGAAGATCGGATCAAGAGCTCTACAGCTAAGACAGGGCGGTGTGTGACGCGGTCAGCGGCTGCCGTAGCCGCCAACCTTTCTCCTCCTTCCGTCTTGGGTCGCAGCGAGTGGTCGGATTCAAAATGGCGGCGCCAAACCGAATCTGAGGGAGAGAGGGCGGAATTGAGATTCAGAAACTTTAGAGCTATCAATTCTTAAAGGCGGCCACCGGTTTGCTCTCTCGTGGGCTCCCAGGTGCCATAGTAGCAAATGACACGACTCGGGAAGATGGCCTTAAGGGGAAAGACACCTTGCAGCGCCGCCAGGAACGTGCGGAACAGCACCGACGAGTGCGCTTGCGGTGACATCTTTGGTAGGTATTGGATAAAGCTACCTCTTGGAATTCCGAGGTCGATCCGACTCTCAGAGGGACGAAATGTTTCTCGAAACTTCTCTCGGGGCTTCAAATTGAGCACCTGTGATTATCTTGTATAACCACGTCACCGTGGGTCCGTAGCCACCACTGCGAAATTAATCTCTTACTCCTGATCTCGCTGGGCCCGAAAGGACCAACTTGTGTGAAGTAACTGCCGATAGAATAAATCACAACACTAGTTTGTGGTCGGGTCATTTCCTTTTATGGATCGATGGGCATTCAAGGAGCATCTTTTGCACTCGATGGCGACTCCTCATCATGATTTCGTGAATGTAAGCAAGCTCAGGACAACAACCCACTATTCTTGTGATTCTGAGAGTCCGAAGCTCACAGAGTCATCGAAAAACAGGTTGAGCTTCATGATTCGAATCAGTGGTCTCGAAATCAGCGTCGAGATCCTTCAACGCCGACGCAATTCAGAACCGTGCGCGAAGCAGAGGCTCATATGACTTTCCACCACAGCTACACCGTCGAATCCGACGAGATCGCGGTTTCTTGTTTTACCGTTGCCTCAAACATTAGGCCTCTGGCGCAGCCGATAGCAAAGCCGGGGGTCCTGTCAGTGACCTGGTGTGCTATGATAGAACCAGGAACGGTTCCCAACGCTGGCGCTGCCGCTGTCAACAAGGCGATCCTCTTTTCTCCGCCTATCCAGATCGCAGAGGTCCAATTCCTTCGACCTCAGGATCCTATCAAGAGACGAGCGAAACCTTGTAGCGATTAACGAGTATACTCTGGAAATACAGCATGCCGGTGCTGTACTGAAAAAATTGTACAATTTGTTTCACAGCCACATCGTCTCCTGTCCGTCGCAGACCCAAACGAGATCGAAAAAGAAAAGAGACGAATACAAGGGCATGCTCAAGGAAAGGGATGAGAATAAAAAACAAGTTCAGGAGCTGATCAACACCAAGGAGCGAGTTCCTGAAAATCGGGCGGTCGGACACCTCAACCTGCATCCGATGAAGCACAGTCTGAGAAACAACTCTCAAACAATGGGGCGGGTCCCCGTCAACGAAACATCCAAGAGGACCTCAACACCGGAAAAGGTGGAGGGGACAGCGCGGAGCTCAACAGCATGGGACACACTATGCCTAAGTAGACGAGCAACGGCGGGGAAGACACCGAGCGGTAAGCCGTCGCGACCCGGATGAATCAAGCACTTCTTAAGAGGGGATGTTGGATAATTCGCCGGATACACATCCTTGAGTGATGGATGACTCATGAGATCGAGGGGAGATTCGAACGGATTTCTACCGTTTCCACGCATCGCCACCATATCTACGGATGCCGCAAGGTTGGTACATGGTGCATCGAAATCGGATCTCTTCACTCCGCGAAACTAACTCCCTAATGGTGAACCCTGTCTGGCGTACGAGGGGGTCTCTTTTATTTAAATCTCCAAACCCAAGGCTATACTTCTCCTCCTGGGGTCCGAAATAGATATCCCCCAACGGTCGGCTTCCTCATGAGCCGGATGATCGCGAAAGAATATAGAACACTTTGCAATCTTTTCCGGTGCAGTTGACATTGAGTTGACATTCCCAGAAACCAACCTTCGATCACGCGATTAGTACGCGGTCAACTCTTGTAACAACGAAGACCGTTACAAAGAATTTCTCGACGCAAAAAACAAGTTCGCTCCCCCTTTGTCCAGTCTGCCATGGGACCTGATGTTTGAGGAATCTCGTTTTAAGGAATTTCGGATGGAACGAATAGATTTCGTTGGTCCCGCGGGGTTCTTCGTAACGAGAGTTTGCTGTATTCTGTGAAGCTTTCGGCCCCCCTTGCTCGTATGTTGTTCTACTATACCATCAAGTCGGGAAATGCTCCACCCACTCACGTATACAGAATTTCTCACCGGTTTCCCTCTTTCGTAACACAATGTTCGCTCTCTCTGGGTACCGTTACCGCCGCACGCCAGATGAAACGTTTTTCGCTGGCCTTACCAGATATGGACATTCCGTCGTCAATGGTTTGCTCTCAGAACAGCGCGTGAACAAAAAAGTCTTCAACGCCGTCTTACTTCACTTGTGGTGTCCCTTCAAAGCGTTTTGAATTGCACGTTGAACAAAAATGATCATGGAATAACAGCAGATAAGATATTCGTTCCGATATTGATGTGCGCTCCCTGCGGAGATGTGGATCTCATCTGAAATGCTCAGATGATGAGTCACCCAGTGCTACTTGCATTCGTGCATTCTCGAGGGTGAGTCAATCAATGCGGGAAAACTTGTTATCGGCGATCGAAACCTTTGTCGAGGATAATAATTAGACGATCTATTATAAAAAGACTTTCGTTGTTCTCTTCCTTGATGTTTCCACCCGTAAATCAAGAATTTCAAACATGGTGAGTGCAACTCGTTTTTCGGGTATTGGTATTTATGCATCTTCAAAAGTGGATGACCCCTTCGTTTCGGGGGGAGCAAGCTCAGCAGATGCCCTTGCTACGCAAACCGCAGTTTTCGGGGCCTGGTCACAGTCTTGTCACAGAGTGGACACCGTTGAAGCCACTCCCGATTTACAGTCGTCGAGTGTCAATCGATGCACTCATTTGCATGCTGCAGCGTTCGTCCGCAGACATGTTTTCTGGCGACGGGCGCACATGTGTACATTCCGCCTAACGTGCATTCCGACGGCCGTCGAGATTCGAACCGCCGCCATCGAGTTCTGGTTACAAGATTAGCCGTGTAACCACAAGACAATAGGCCGTTTGATCCCCTTTTGGGACACACGGGTTGAATTAACTCCGACCAACGGTGCCTAGGTGAAGGGAGGGTCCTGCCGGACACAGCCCGACATCAAAGGGAACGGACCGAATTGTCATTGGTGCTCCATGACGCCAGAAACTCAGCCCCGCCGAAGCACGGTTACAGTCCCATGCAAAGGGGACCGGCGTTTTAGCTGAAATCAACAAGGGCGCAGCGTTTCCCGATCTGGATCACGAACCCTGCGTGGGAGTCACGAGTGAATTTGATTGCGGGTCAGCTCCCCGTACCCTAGCTCGAGCTCTTTTGAGAATGGTTTACTCGCACTTAAGACTTGCTTGACACGGCAACCAGAGCGATGATGGCTCGAGTTGTCTGGTTCTGGGACGCCTTCAACTATTAGCTTGTCACAATGAAGGACAGTGGGGCATTAATCAAGTGATGCCAAATCAAAGGAAAACCGTAAAGTGTCGATAGAGATCATTTGGATATTTAACCCATTGTTCTCGATTTGAAGAACCTACCTGAAGGCGAGAAAGTCACAGCCGTTTAACTTAATCACATATGATTCCACGGTGAAAGCGAACCGGGATACTCAGAGTGTTCTGGGACGATTTCCAACATATGGTTTTCGCATTGCAGATGACATCTTTGAGCTCTGACGTCACGAACGCAGTCTGGCACGCGTATCATTAACATCATGAAATACTATTTGGCCACGTCTCTCGAACTAATTTGACGGTATGCGATGGGGGTCTACGCTTCACCATTCTTTTTCGATATATCTTGCTAGAACTCGCATCAGTCATTGAAAACCTATTTCAATCTTTCTCACAGAACCTGATTTCCCGTATCGGTCATGTCGTCGGCGCCCCTCTAGTGGCGCAGACTTTAACGCTCAAGCAAACCCCCCTCATGCACTTCGGTCAATTGATGTGTTTCCTCGAGAAAGAGTTGTTTGCACCGTTTCAAGCAACATGCACCATCAAATCCATGCAGCGGTGAGCAACGCATGGAATGATTTCGATTATCCAGGAGGAAGCCCGATCCACCCAACTCCGCTGTTCCCAGAACGATCTCAGGATATGTTCTCATTTTCAGAAGTCGTGATCTCATCGAGGAAGCATGCTGGCACGAATTCTCTCCCTATATTATGGAATCCCGGAAGAATGGTCATATCTTCTCCGAACGAGCGGTTTATCACTTCTTCCGAGTTTTCTGTTTCCTCGCGGAACTCAAAACGGATCCGGTGTCAGGAGCTGTCCATGTTACCATTTCCTCTGAAGAGGTAAACTCTGACTTTCGAAGGTTGAGATGTACAACAAGGATCGTCCGTGGAACGAGTCAGTCTCCCAAATATAAGCTTCGTTCGCGCAAGGCCGACCTCCCCAGATTTCTCCATCGGAACCGACTCGATACTCGAGACTCCATGGCAGTTTGTCTCTTTCTTTGCAGGCCGAAGAGCTCTGCCGCTCATTCGTGCTATCTTTGGGCGAACCATGGGATGCAAGCTTGTTGGTTTGTGATTCGTTCACGGAATCCATGAATTTAGAAAGTCTTCTGCGGTTCGTGGAGACTCGTTTGGCGGCTGGCCGTGACCAACGAGGCCTTGCTGAGGCTGCAGCGGAGCTGTTCGACGTATTCATTGGAGATGTCATCAAGAAAGGCCCGGTCAAGCGACGTATGTTCGGAATATGGTGGGAATACACAATGGTTGTGCGACCACACTTCCTGCAGTTCTACAATAACAGGGACAAAAAGGTAATTCTTGAAAGAGACTCGGAAATAGCAATATCTATCAGTTGAAATAATCCTCATTCTTGATATCTCTTCATCCTTCAGGCGAGCGAATTCCAACTGACCTCCGCATCTTACGTGAGAAGTGCATCGAACCTATCGGAATCGACATCGAACCTTTTCCCTCTGCCCGGCCTCGGTCACATAAGCAGCCGAGGTCACAAACTCCTGATAATGACGAAAGGGACGCAGGATGAGGTACCGGTCGCTTAGGTTCCATTGGAGGGGGATGGGAGGGGAAGATTCACATTTTGAACTCTTGTTTGAACGCAACTAAAATTATCTTTATGATGTTACCGACCAATGCTCGATCAGTGGAAGCCTCGTATGTGTTCCAGATGAACGGGAAAAAACTCGAAATAAGTGCTCCGTGTTACAAATCGAAACTCCAGTGGATAAGTGCAATACAGTGTGCGATCGCTCATTCTCACTCCCAGCGAAGGTATCAGAGTTATCTCGCCAGTCAGCGGAGAATACTCAGGTAATGGGAGGGAAACAAAATCCCTCCGAAGTTCTTATCAGAGTTTTCCAACGAATACATTGGCAATGCAAGATACAACGAAAACTTTCTCAGATTGATTAAGCGGCTGAATCTTTTAATTTTCTCCCTCAAAAGACACGAGGAGAGAGTCAGAGAACAAGCGAGGAAGCAAGAATTGGAACGCTCAATTTGCCTACGAATCAAGCAAGAGTTGTCGCCACTCGAAAGAGAAATCGATCTGCTCAAGCAGAAAGTAGAGGAGGAAACCAAAGCGAAACGTGACGAAGAAATCGTCCGCGGGTAAGCTCTACCTTTCTGTGCGCGGTCTACGTGTCGTGCCCTTCCGGGCTGTATCAGAGCTCGCCGGGCTCGGTTTTAACGGAGATTCCATCTTTCCAGGGCCCAATCACGCCTCTTGATGGAAGAATGGGAAAAAATGGAAAAACTTCAGCGTGAACTCGAAGCAACAAAACTTGAGTTGAAGCAAGTCAAGAGTGAAACAGTGTCTCATAGACGGTTGCGGTCACAACGGTCACCGCTATATCGAGCGAAGTCTTGGTCTGATTTAAGCGAATCTTGTGGAACACGATGATCCAGCCTCCATTTGTACAGAAGACTGCTCGTCTTGAAAAACCATTGCAACATCAAACGAGGATAAGAATCTCCTGAACATAGTCAACGGGATCGAGTGGCTCCGTAAAGGAGAAAAATTGCGATTCACACGACACAGCGTCAACTTGAGAAAGGAGTTCTGTCTCCGACGGAAAATAAAATAATCGACTTCGATCGATGGGCGTTGTTGCTCCGGTCGTCTCCGACAGCACAGAATATGTCTTCGTTCCGTTCGATTTCATCCGCCAAATATCTGAAAATGTGTGGTTTATAGGCTCAGACATCGAATTTTATTTTTGACGCAACGACGCGAGAATCGGAGCCAAAAAAACAAGGTAGCAGAAGAACGTTCTCTTTTGCTCGGAGCTCGTGAGTTGACAGAGGATGTCGAAAACTATGCTACAATCAGTTTTGATTATGATTCACGCGCCGTGGCGCACACTCCAAATTACACAAAGATCTTTGATATCGTTCGAAAGAAAATGATGGAGCCGCGAGTTTCACTCGCTACGTGCAGCCCGACAAGGTCCAGAGAATGGTTTCTGCAAGCTACGAATCGAGCCTCAGATTTCATTGCTGTGAGTCGCGCCTGCAGACCGCTGCGTTTGTCCGCCATGACCGATGCATTGTCATACGCATGGCCACGACACTTTCGGAGGTTGAGTCCATCAGATTCAATGTTCCGGAGAATCAGGTCGCTCAGATCTCTCACCAAGATCTAAAGATTCTCTCTCCGTTTCAGTTGGACCTTTTCAACTGGTCGCAGAAAACTAGAATACCTTTATATATTCTTTGAGGAATCGAGGCACAACGCAGTTCACTTATTTGATTTCACATACAATGCTCTCAATTCAAATGTTTTCGAGGGCCTTGAAAGACTGGATCCGTTTTCGCTCTCATATAATTGTCTCCCGTCAAGCCGGCAAGATCAGTGGATCTGAGGTTCAGTGAGCTCCGATTTATTGAAGGAATCTGATTCACAGATTTCTTGAAGAATTCCTTTATCTATGAGTACGCATCGAATCAGTAATCACGGATTACGGAATTCGGAAGGTTATGCACGCTTATCTTTGCCACGGTGTGGAGAAGAAAAAGACGGAGAGGTTTCTTAAAGAGTACTTTCAACTCTACGACTTCAGTCAAATCGTTCCTCTCTTGCTCAATACGCTCTATCGAATTCCGTTCGGCGAATTCCGAAATCCATTATTACAAATTTGATTGATAAAAGTATACCTGTCTATGAGCAAGCCGTTGAAGAGTCGCCTCGGAGACTCCGAAGTCTTCCAGCAGGGATCACAGCCATCAGTGTTCTTCCTAATTCATGTTTCAGATGATGACTCTCGGGCTGTCGAAAGGGTTACAGGGTCGTAGAAGGTTCAGGCTTGGGGAGGGGGAACACCGAGGAGTGGGCTAGAATTCTCAAACAGATGAAGTTCACATGAAGACGCTAACTAATTTAGAGTGATGACACTCCCGTGTGTTATGGTGGTACTGTCTCCGCGGCTCGGGGTCGTCTGCTATACCAATAACAAAAGCGATCAAATGTTGTGAGTTGTGAAGCAGCCGCATACAAGATTCCCTTGTCTGAAAGAAGCCTTGGAAGAAAAGAAATTTGAGGCTCTTTATGTGAAGGCTGCGCTGGCTCGAGACGAAAAGGGATCAGTCTCGGACATTATGTCGTACAACTATATTGTCACGGCTCACAAGCCAACAGCCGTGACGGGCTGTCTGACCGGTACGTTTGCATTGTTTTCCAGCGTGGGGTGGCGCGTTTACGTTTCGGGGTTCTTCCTGAGAATGACTCGACAAGCCTTCGATGAAATTGCGATGAACTCATATGCTCTCGGACGCTCCCTCGTCAGTTTTCCGCTCCCCGAGAGGATTAGGAGCTCTGCGGTCAGCGTGCAATAAAACTCGGGCATCCAATAACCTTCACGGCGCCGAACTGCAAAATCATTCTGAAGCCGGGAACCGCGTAATACAAAACGTCCCGTGCCTTGCGGTGCCGAGGTTGTAAAACGTTCGCAAAAGACTCAAATGAACTATGATCCTGGATGAAATGAACTATGGCTCGGTGTTAGCTGTTCGGAGTCCCTCGAAGTCCACATCGCGTTACGCAACCATTTTGAGGGCTCGAGGAGTTTGGTAACTCTGCCTTGAGTGATTGCAGTTACACCGGTTTCGAAAAAGCCCGATTCGTTCAAGTGTGGATGCGAGTTTACGATGGGTAACTTGCGCAGAATCTGCTACAAAATCTTCGTTACAATCAAGCTGCATCCTGTTTGCCTCAACGAGCGCCACTGTACTGGCAGCAAGAATTTCGGGATACAAGTCCAATTTTTCATGGCTCTCAGAATATTCGCTTCTATTTCCCACATTCTGAGCCAGAGGACGAGCTGCGTCTGATTTTTCAGTGACATCATTCTTTGTCCACCATTTTCGTCTGTGATGCGTTTAAGCATATCATCCTCAGCTAATCTCGATAAGATATGTTTCGTGTAGTTGACCCCGCCGGATGAAAACATGTCTATAGGTTCATCTGAGCTCGATGCCGAGAATCGTTATCTAACGTAACGCGATACTTCGGTTTGTGGTGATTGATTGAATATCATTGGAGCTAGAACTATAGGTATCCTTGGGTAATGCATGAGAATACCCTCGGAGCGTGAATCAACAGTCCGAGTATGCGTGATCTGACTCATGCGAAGGGTTGGTCGTGGATGGAGAAGAGCTTGTTTTCCATATTTTCGGATCGTTATACGTTCCAGGTTTCGCAGAAGAAATACAGTGCGATGCTTTGCGAGCGTCGATCACTGAGTCTCTCTGCAGATGTGGACGATGTGGACGCTGTATCCTTTCAAGATCAGATTTTCTTTTGCGGGGGGGGGGGGACAGCCAATTGAACGTCGTTCTCACGTTCGCCGAAACTTTCTATTGAATGCTCGTGAACTCCCACTGAAACTTTCTTCGGCAGAATGATACCTAACTCGTAGCTCTCTTTCCGCAGGGAATTTTACATCGCCCACGGATCGCAACCTGATCATCGCCAAGAACACCCGGTTAGAAATACTTACCATCACCGAGGAAGGTCTCAAACCAATCAAAGAAGTGAGTTGATTCAAGGAAAAAGTTTTTGAAAATCACTCCGCATGTGCTGGAACTCTCGATATACATTACCCACGTGCGCGACTCACAACTCCTCTTCGTCATTAGGTCAACATATATGGACGGATCTCGGTTATGAAAAAGTTCCGCTACCCGAATGACAACAAAGACCTTCTGTTCTTCCTCACGGACAAGTACAATGTTGCCATTCTCGAGTTCACTGCCGAGACGCCGGACACTTTTGAAGTAATCACTCGATCACATGGATGCGTATCGGATCCCTACGCTCGGCCTTCGGAAGCAGGCAATCTCGTCGTCGTCGATCAACCCAAAGCTCGAGTCATAGCTCTAAGATTGTACGATGGACTGCTCAAGGTAAACGTCGCTTCAAGGGAATGATCAGATGCTATTATTATCTCGGAAAGAAAAACGTCCGTCCACGGTTTTCATCTTGTTCCTTTGGCCGCAGATGATCCCACTGAACAGAGAAGCCAAAGAACTGCGCTCTTATAACATACGCGTGGAGGAAGCTCAAATAGTTGACATGTGCTTACTGTCGTCTTCATCACCCGATCCTGTTCTGGCCATCATTTATGAGGAGCAACAAACTCGCCACATGAAAACCCACGTTATCCCTCTTAGGTGAGGTTCTAGCGTGCAGATCCGGTCGTGGTTCATTGAAATGATTCCGGATCCATTCGTCATGGAATTCTGATCTCTGGATTATGATTTCAAACCTCTTTTTTCATTCGTTCCAGGGATAGGGAGCTCATGAAGGGTCCCTGGGGCCAACGGAATCTCGACCTTGAGGCTGACATGCTCATTCCTGTGGAAGACACAGAAACCGGTGTAATTATTGTTGGAGGGGAAACCATAGTTTATCACTATGGCCAAGATTACATCTGCATCCAGCCCTCGTTTTTGAGAACTACGAAGATCTCTTGCTATTGTCGAATCGATAACAACAGGTCGGTTTGTCTGCATTCAACCCCTCTCTGAACGTTTGATTCGTTTGCTATGTGTTGCATTTGGTCATTCCGCTCATATCATTTTGCCTTGGTTCCAGGTTCATCCTTGGCGGCATCTGCGGACGGTTGTTCATCTTGACCTTGGAACGTGATAACAAAAAGGTCCTGTCTCATTCTTTGGTGCTGTTAGGCAGTGTCAGCATAGCCGAGTGTCTGTCCTATCTCGACAACGGCGTCGTATTCGTTGGTTCGAGACTCGGGGACAGCCAACTCATCAGAATGCACGCTCAAGAACCTTTCATTGAGGTTTTGGAATCGTACACAAATCTCGGCTCCATCCTCGACATGATCGTTGTGGACCTCGAGAAACAGGGACAAGACCAACTGATCACGTGTTCGGGACAGGGAGTGTGTGGAAGTTTACGAATCATTCGCAATGGCATCGGAATTCATGAATTGGCCTGTGTGGAGCTCAGCGGTATCAAGGGAATTTGGGCTCTTCGAATGAATACAGAACCTGCTGCAGTGGACCTTCCCCAGGACGACATGTTAGTGCTGTCTTTCGTCGGACAGACTCGAGTGTTCAACTGTAGTTCAACCGAAGAATTGGAACAAGTCACATTGCCTGCTGCATTAGACATCGAAAGTCAGACATTTTGCGCGAGGAATGTAATCGCCAATCAAGTCGTCCAGGTCACAGACAAGAAAGTCAACCTCGTATCTGTCGCAACGAAAACGCGTGTGGATCAATGGGTCCCGCCGAGCGGCCACATCATAACCCAGTGTGCTTGCAACGATGTGCAGATCGCTCTGGCGCTGAAAAACGAGCTCGTTTACTTGGAAATCACTGACGGAACCCTGAAAGAGGTCAAGCGTACGACGCTCAACCACGAAATCGCCTGCATGGATTTGAATCCACTCGAGAAAGAAGGCGACCAAACGTCCATGATCACCGTCGGCCTCTGGACGGACGTATCGATACTGGTCTTGAGTTTGCCGGACCTTGAACAACTCTTCCGACAGGAGTTGCCCAAGGACGTCATTCCGCGCTCAGTTTTGAAGATTACGTTTGAAGGTCCGACAGATTACTTGTTGTGTACACTTGCCGACGGATCACTCTTTTACTATCATGTTGAGAACAATGGAGAGCTCACCGGCCAAAAGAGAGTAACGCTTGGCACTCAGCCCACGACACTGCGAAAGTTCCGCTCTCAGAGAACATGGAGCGTTTTCGCGTGCTCGGACAGGCCCACGGTTATCTATTCGTCAAACTCGAAGCTAGTCTTCAGCAAGGTGAGTTGTCTGAATCGATCACTGATCAAAGTTCCTTCCATCGTGTTTCCAGAGAGCAATTTGATTAAACACGAATGTTTCACAGGTCAACTTACGCGAAGTCAAGCACATGTGCTCCTTCAGCTCCGAAGCTTTCCCCGACTCCCTGGCTCTTGCCTCGGAGGACGAGTTCGTCATCGGTACAATTGACGCTATCCAGAAGTTGCACATCCGAACAGTGCCTCTTGGTGAATCGCCGAGACGCATTGCATACCAGGAGGAAACGGGAACCTTTGGCGTGATCGTCAGTCGTTCGGACTTGACAGGTTCAACACGATGCGCTAGTCTCGATGCTCCGAATAAATCCAACGCATCAGCCTACACCTGGCAGAAAGATTTCAGTAACTTCGGTCACCCTCAATGTGGCGACCGCGTCGACTCAGTAATCCCCTCTTGTTCAGGGACTTCTCTTCAACGTCCGCCTACCGGCTGCGAAGAAACGTTTTCGTTGCTGATCATAGATCAGAACACGTTTGAAGTTCTTCACGCCATGCAGTTCTGTCCCAATGAATACGGGGTCTCGATCTGCTCGGCCAAGCTTGGAAGTGATCCGAATCCTTACTACATCGTTGGGACAGCATTCCTCAATCAGGAAGAGTCGGATCCCAAAGTCGGTCGAATCTTTGTGCTGAGATGGCACGACGGTGAGTGCCAAATCCTTTGAGTTCGGATTGCCCCGGTGATCGAAATTCTGGAACAATGGGTCGACGCTTTCGAGTGGAGAAAATTTCCATTCCGACTTTTGATTGCAGGTAAACTCGAGACGATAGCCGAGAAAGAAACAGCCGGAGCTCCTTACTGTATCCGTGAATTCAACCAGAAGCTGGCGATTTCCATAAATTCGACAGTGAGGTTGTTTTCATGGAACTCCGAAAAAGACCTTCACAGTGAATGCACTCCATTTTTCAACATTGTCTCCATACACCTGAAGTGTCTCGGTGACTATATCCTCGTCGGTGATCTGATGCGATCGATGACGCTGCTCAACTACAACGCAGACATCACGTCGCTTGAAGAAATCGGTAGAGATTATCAAACGAACTGGACGACGGCCGTTGAAATACTCGACGAGGACACCTTCCTCGCGGCTGAGACCAACATGAATCTCTATGTGTGCAAACGAGACCCTTCGGCCGCTAACGACATCCGGCAGCACATGCATGAAGTAGCGCTCTACCATCTGGGCGAAATGGTGAACGTAATCGTCAAAGGCAGTCTCGTTATGGCTCAACCTGGTGATATGCCCTTGCCCCTGAATAAGAGTTTCCTCTACGGATCGGTTCATGGCGCAGTAGGAGTGATAGTCCCCATCAAGCAGGAGCTGTACGCAGTCTTGAATCAGATTCAGACCAACCTGGCGAAAAACATCAAGTCTGTTGGAAAAATTGAGCACGGCTTCTGGCGAACCTTCAACGCCGAGCGGAAGGTCAGTATTTTGAGTTAGACGGACTTTGTTTTGAAGAAGTGGCAGGAGTTTGCGCTTCGATGTTTCTATTCTAAATTTCTGGCTTCATCCTCCTAAGAAAGTTTGTGACGCATCTTTACAGATCGAGCCCGCGACCGGTTTCATCGATGGAGATCTTATCGAACAACTTCTAGATCTCCCAAAAGAAGCACTCGAAAGTGTGAGCCAATCGATAAAAGTCGAGGAGGACGGCGTCCAGAGGAACATGACACCAGAAGACCTCGTCAAGCTTGTCGAAGATTTGACGAGGATACACTGAACATGACAATCACATCGAGTACATGGGATGTCTGACATGGTAATCATGAGGCTCTGGGGGAACCAATTGTAAATGATCCACACCGAATCATAGAGCTTCGAGGCATTAAACCTCGTTCTGAAGCATCGAAACTTCCAAAAGTGTTACCATCTTCCTCTGAATGTTCTGAAAGTCTCGTCTCGATAGAAGCTCAAACTCCCCTGAGTTGGTTGGTCTGTATTGGTTGATCTTGGTTAGATATCGTCTCTGTTTCTTAACGCGAATGATTTGCGGGGAAACCCACGTATGGGGTGATTCTTAGCTGAAACAGAAAACTATTTGAGATATTCAGAGCGATTGTTTCTTGATGCGATGCTCCAAAGAACTCGTGAACGCTCTGAGCGACACGTGCCTCATCGAGCGTGCATATTTTTTTAATTGTACATAGAGATCGCGAAATAAAATTGTTCTGAGAAAACAAACTTCAATGATTCATGATGTCCATCCGGATTGAGACAGGTGTTCTCTCCCAATCTCTCGGAAATTTTGAATTCTGACTGCGCAACTTCTTCGGTGGCAGCCGCGACTGCATTCACTGCAATGTCGTCCAACACGATAACATTCCGAATATTTTATTGACTCATTGTTGTGATACGTGGCTTGATCCTATCTGCTACAGTCATTTTGAGTTGTCTAGAACTGGTGTCTCCTCTTAACCTAAATACTTGGTGAAAGATCGCGCTCGGGTGCTGAAGCATTCTGCTGTCTGTCGCGGAAATCGTTCACTGCGTTCAATCTGAAGCGTTATCAAGGTCAGCGTCAATTTATAGATCGGCAAAGCGATGAGATGACTTCGAAAACTAACATTGTCACAATTCAAGCAAACTGAGATAGAATACAGGTGTTCACACAAGATGTATCCTTGCTGTTTCTCGCGAGTCGGCTCGGGCTGCAACACTAGCGTCTTCGTGCGGACCTCCTATTCGGTGCCATGTCTGGAAAGTTTTGTAAAATGTCTTGATCGCTCACAGAATGACATCGAATCGAGAGATTTTTCCGGGAAAACTTCCGCTTCTTACTCTCATTGTTCTGTCGTTCAGTGTCCGCGGAGCGTAGGGCCTGTCGATCTGCTGAATTCTGGAGAGGAAGGCCCTCAGCACTTTGTACCCGAACGGCTAACGATTCAGCTGCAAAACGTCAGGCAGAGCACGACATTAAAGTCCAATACGTGGAAATTTCTCGGTCCAAACGTCTCAGATGTCTCTTACGAACAGTATAAGCTACGGCAGTCGCGTTTCTCTGAAGTTTGACTTGAGCGAGCTTACTATTCACCACAACTCCCCTCCTCAAAGTGATTTGTTTGAGTGCACGAACGGCTTTCGGTCGCGTGCTTGCTGAAAGGTGAGAAGCAGTCGCGGCTCCTCTAAGAGCTGGCGCAGCGCCTGATCTCACAAACGGGTTAGGGCTAATACCTGGAACAACTGGAATGACTCGATTTAATAGGAGCCGTCGGATTTCCCAGCTTTGTACCCCAAATGTCCCTCATACAACGATCGGAGCATCTGTGTGAGCAGCCACTCAAATAATGAACCTCCTCCTGAGCAAACTTTTCGGGGTTTGCTGCAAGGGAGAGTTCTCAACGAAGCAGTCTCATCGTTCGTTGTACGGGGTATTTTCGGTGACGTCATCTTTTTATCTGAAGTAGCGAACTTCTAAGCGGCACCTTGAAGCGTTGTGAATTTTTGTAGGGGTACGGTATGCGGTGACATCGAACTTGGAATCTTCGGAGCTAAACGAATCCAGCCTTGTCCGATTTCCTCAGGGATATGCGTATCTTCACAATTCTTTAGCTGCTGTTGTTCTTCCTGAGGATCCACGTCCATGAGTTCCGGTGAGGTTGGTTGCGCGCTGCCTCCGATTCCTGCGCCGTTTTCCAGAGGCTGGGGCGCAGGCTCCGAGCTCGATTCTTGTTTCACGTGCAGTGAGCCTATCACGGGGTCTACGGACTCTGGCGGCTTAGGTTGGGAGCTTCCAGCTGAGACTTGCTGTTCCATTTCAGTTTCTCCGGTCTTTGTCTGACCTGAGCCAGGAGATGGAGTAGCTGGTTGATCGGGAGATGCTCGCTGAAGAGTCTCGGGCGCTTTTGGAAGAGAAGGGTCGGTGGCGCTTTGAGCCATGGCTGCAGTCCCGGCATCATCTCCTTCAGGTAGGCCCAGGTCCAGGCAGTCTGCGGCCAATAATTTAAGCATGCTCTTAGCTCAGTATCCTGGTATTCGTAGTTTTGAAGTACCCAAAGTGCATCACTTCAATTTCGTGGAATATTTTCGGGAGGCCAGCAAGTCCCTCGTTCGACAGACTATGAACTAGGCCTGACCACTAAGCCCTGTCAGTGGGGCTGATCACCTTGAACCTTCTTAAAGAAGAGCCACTCCAACCCTCGCTCAAATGATCGCTCAAATCCCTCGGCTTCGGGCTACAAAATCACCGAAACGAGCTCTCTGGTGTGAAGTCTCCGGATTCGGGGAATCATTCGAGCGGAGGTCTTGGGACCCTGCTACTAGAAAGTTCAGGATATTCTAGAGGAATCGTGCTCTGTTGGAACTTCAGAATTTGAAATGTGGGGTCTTACTGAGATCGTAATGAGTGTGAGAGATCCAAATCGTATCGATGACTTCTGGCTGAGAATGTCTATCAATACGATGTATCCTGGTAGATAGTATATGAGCTTGGAAGACATCAAAATCTTTGATCTTGGGTGGTCGGCGACCCTCTAGGAAATTTGGTAGAGGGATATCTATCGGAAAGCTACCTATGCTGCCGAAATACGCTGATTTAGACGTGACGTGACAAAAAACTCTGGGATAGCGTGCTTCTCGCGGTTTCAGACATCAACTCAAACTATCGAAGCCGAGGGAGAACTCGGATGCTCTCTTTGTCGACATCGTAGCATCATGAGCAAAGTAGCCTCGTTGTTGGATCGCTCGACTTCTCCCTCTCCAGCGCGAAAACCGTGAACTCCCATATTTGGAGCTATCGCGCGATCGGGCCTCCTCTATCTGTGTTTTCGACCCGGGATGGCGTTCTAAACATCCGATACTCACTCCTACCGAAGTCAAGCATATATTGGATGATGCCTGGTTGAGTTTCTTCAAGTTTCCAGCATTGATACAGTTCGATCAGATTTTTCTCTTCAATGGTTAGAGAATGTCCCTGATTCTCGACAGCTGCAGGCTCACACTCCAGATCGGCACTCATCGCTGGAATCTTTTGCTGTGACAGCATTTAACTCGGCGACGCATTCCACGAGCATCTGTTTTTATTTTGGCCGACCGCGTTCTTCGCTGGTAGATGATGCACTTTCGTCGGATTCCTCTCTCCGAAACATTCCCTGGAGACGCATATGGCACCTCTCTTGCCTCGAAGAAGAGCGTCACGGACCCGTAGACTCGGGATCAAGAGCTCATTCAGAGCTTGTGATCTGGGAAGGAAATCTCTGGTGGGAATAAAATACCTGTGAGTTGATATCTGATCGTCTCGTCCGCAGATTACTCTCTGAGAAATCACCGATGCAGTTTGTCGTGTGTGACAGGATCAAGAAAGTGAGGGCCATGTCTAGGAACTCGACGATCCCTCGGTCAAGAGGAAATCCGGACATCGACCAATGGTGAAACAGCATAAATCAATCTTCTATTTTTAGGCATTGGTGGAGCTGGCAAAATATACTGTACCCTTGATCGTATGTTCTTTGAACCAGATTCACGGAGGAAATTTGCATGATGGCGGATTGGATAGAAAGTTCTCGATGGGGCTTCTTTCTGAAGACACTGAGCCTCAAGGGGAACTTTCAAGTCAACGCGCTATCTCAACCTTTGTGGAACACATTTCACCTATGCTGTCCTCTCAACTGGCAGCTCTATCCGTTGTTGCTTCGTCCCCAAACAATAAGAAACTTCTCAGTGAGGCTTTAGCTTTGAGAATCTCAAAGCCACAAAGAGAACTTTCGCGTCGTTACAGGGAACTCTGGACTGTTGGATGAAGACTCCTGCAAAAAACTCACCTCTCAGTTCGGTCCATCCTGAAGATATTCGTATAAGCTCGATGTTGAACGATAGGAATCTTCTCCTGACAGCCGTAGTATTGACGGGATGAAGAGAAAATTCTCGATGAGGCTTTGTGCTGATTTCCCAAAGTCTCAAAGAGAACTTTCGAGTCATTCTGCCAATTTCGGTGTATTTAGACTCTGTTGAGATCCTGTCTTTTATACTCGAAACTTGTGGAGAGGTTTTCCATCATTCTCTATGGAGGGAAGTAGACTCGTGAGAGTCTGCGATCTGAATCTTGTAATCACCGATTGAACTTCGAACCCATCAGTGATAGGCAGTGCGCGGGGAGCAAACTTTCCACAAGTTAGATGTTGGAGTTTTCTACCGGGCCAACGGATTCATCGGAACAACAATCAAACTCTATCTCCGATAGTAATGGAGTGACTGTACGATATCTGTTCCGATGCTACAAGGAGAAGATATCGAGTAAGAAGCGAATACAGCAAATTAGATTGATGCTCTTCCCACGAAAGCCCAAGAACCACGATATCCGTCGCATTCGTAACTTTTCATCATACGCATATCCGGGAAGTATTTTCTTTCTTGCGCCAAGAGAAGCATCCAATTGGGAGATCCGTATGCGAGCGATATGTGACAGAGAACTGGCATATGACTGACTGTAAGACATGTTTCGGGTCTGTTGCGAGGTAGGTATGGCGACGCAAGAAATTTCCCTCGGGTAGGAGCTGAGCAAGGTTATCAGTCTCGCGAATGCGTCGCGATAGCCGGCTCCGATATGCAAAATGGAAAGTGTCGAACGCAACTCTGGAGTTTCGGTTATCCAAATCGATACTTGCTCAGAATAAAGATTCGCGGCCATGTAGAGGGCGTTCGGTCGCTTCAAATTTCGCAGTGCCGTCTCACCGTACGGAGTCCGGATATCTCATCTTGAGATCGAGGTAATCGGATAAATGAGCTGTTTCGGAAGAATTCCTTCTCGGAACCCAAATCGGCCTCTTACGGTTTCGAGATGAACACCGACCGTTCTTCATGCGTTTACAACAGTCGTAGCCGCCTATAAGAGATTTGTGCATGGCAGAGGTTGATTTCAATTCCCCGTTTTGATGTCCATAGACTTCCATAGAGACTCGGATGAAAGAGGAATCTGCCTTTGAGAGAACTTCTCAACCACTCGTTGCCACACGATCGCGTAGGAAGCCTCGGGTATAACAGAGAGCAGAGTCGAAGGTATTTTTTGCATTCAGGTTCCAGCAATCAGATATCTCATGTCACTTTCGATGTGCTGAGTTATGATTCCTGCAATCCATCATCGATCTGTTGAAGTAGTTGAAAGTCGATCAAATCGGTGTCGGCACCTAGGATGGCTTGACGCATATAAGGGACTTCTTCAGGGGCCTTTTATTTGTGGCTTCGACTGTTTTTCAAATTACCAGTTCACGAAGTATCAAAACCGCAAGGATTGAGTTCGTCTTTACTTTGGAACTCATAAACGAGTAGAGATCTTCGTGGCGTCAGCGAAGATCCTCTTCTGCTCGAGCGTGAAATCAAGCTTTTGGATCTACTCTCTCATAATCGAGGCACGTAACGCTTCCCAATTTATTGAATATAGAATGCGGTCCACGACCGAAAAGTGGACTTTTTCTGTGGATAAATGATTCGATCAAATTTTTCCCATATTTCATCTCTTCGATCGAGAACGGCACGAGAGTGGTTCAAAATTTTTGGCGTGAGAAACTTGGAATATTTTGGAATGCATCCATCAAGTCAGAACGTCTTGAACTTGTTCACGGCCGGACAAGGAAAAAACAATAACTCCATAGTTTCAGGACATCGTCCGCTACGAGACGCGGGTCACTTTCGTCCAAGAAACGGAAGAACGGCCGGAACGGCCGGAACGGTGGCCTTGTTTGCTGGAGACGCGAGGGAGCCTGTCTCAGAGCGCTGTCACCTCTCGTTTCCTAGAAAATCATGATTTCATCGAAAAACTGCATCAAACTCTGCTAGTGACTCTGGCAGTGCCTGAAACGTGTGCCATTCGCTTCATTGTATCTTTCCACATCGACCAAGTCTAATCTCGGACCTCTTGAGCGCAATGATCAATGATGATCGCCGACATTATGATCCGCTAGATCAGGGTCTCCCAAAGTGGCGCGTGTGCCCCACCCGGCGAATTTTCGATGGGGCATGAGGACGATGATAACACGGTCAACAAGGTCATCTCGATCCAGAACTCACAGCTGAAATGAAGTTTCTCGTGTTTTTTTTTTCCCCAGCAGACCGCGGTGGGATATGGGGGAATCCTGGCTAAAAAAGGTGGGGCACGGGAAAAAACCAGTCGAGAGATCCTGCGCTAGATACTGACAGTGTTTAATACAGTCCTTTTCCATGAAATCATTTATGGAATGGTTTGAATAATTCTCAGATGATTAGAAAAAAACACATGTTTCTTCTCCAGTATGCCTTGGATGCCAATAATCTTATTAAACTTCACTGTTGCCTACTTTCGAATTCGGATCTTCCGCCTTTCCGTTACTTCCTCTTTTGTTGAGCTCGCGCCCTAGGGAAAAAACGTCTTGTAACGAGAGGAGCATGAAATAGTTGCAACAACATCAAAAGAGGGAAAGAATATGGAGAACGCATCCGTATGGTTCGCGTGTAACTCACTCAGAGATGACTTACTTTTCCGTCAAACGGCTCACGCCTGTCTTGACCATTTTCGAAGACTCTCATCGGGCATGGTGAAAGTTTGTGCTGCTTGTATATTTTGGCGCATGACAATTTCGAACCTCACATGGACCGTGCGAGAGGTCGCTTCGGAGACGAGTGAACCTGGGGAAACGAAAACAAACATCCCTCTCTTCTGGGAACTGTGTACATACGCAAATGACAACCCAAAGAAATTTCTCCACTCACGCATCAAGTCTTCCATCATGATTTGGTCCGACACGATTTGCATTTCGAGGCTTGCTAAGCTTATCTGGTCTTCGCAGAAGTTGTCACCAAAGAACAATCGAGCGCGGCCGATTCGGGGCTCGACGCCGACGTCTTGGACCCACCGCTCACGAGTCCCTTCGGGGCGTCCGTGGGGAAGTTGGAAGAACAGCGTCAACATGGACCAAATTGTTGATCCCGGCTCAATCGATATGGTTCTTGAATCTGCAAGGAAGTTTAACAAAGATAATAATCGTTCGCAGTCTCCATTGGTTCGCGAATGTAGCTCTCTAGAAATATTTGAAACGTTGAATTTGAACTGGCCACTCACTCATAAGATTCCAAACCGCTCTCCGGACCCGAGAAACGTCGCGTGGCTGTGTGCTGATTTCCAAGCTCACTGAAAGCCGCACGAAGCGGTTCCGTAGCTGTGTCGCAGTGAAATTCACATTCTCGTCCATTTTGGAACGGGGAACAAGCCTCGAGTCGGGGTGCTAGCAGATCACGGAAAATCGCGCGTGTGAGAAAAGTCAGCTGGATTCATCACACCGCTTCGTTGCGCGTAAATTCGAAACGGGCTCTATCGAAGAGAACTATTTCAAACTCATTTGCTCCTTTGACCGAAAATTTTCTTGGGATACCTCCATCTAGCCAGCAGCTCCCTGCGTCGTAGTTTCAGTGGTAAGAAACACTATCTCTCAGTCCATCCTTCGTTTGCATGATCAGTAGAGCCCGTGACTTTATGCACTAAAGAACTGGGAAATATGCATGCATTTATGCACTGAAAACAGTGCAAATATGCAATCCAAACCAAAATTATGCATTTTGAGATTTCTTCACAAATGGTCCTCACAATGTACTGTGAGGACCGTTTCCGAACTTTCGAACGTTGGAACTTGGACGGCAATCGTTCGACGTATGCTCCGATGAGTTAAGTATTCGTTTGAAGTCTTCTGAAGTTATTTGGGCGGCCTTCTGAACGATGTTCGTGTTGTGAGAAAACTATTGTGAACTTCGCATCGATACCTCAGACCGGTGACGTTTTCTCTCTGGATAGAGTGTGAACGCCCTCTGGCGGCATTTTTACTTAGAAAAGAAGAGTGTGCTCGAATACTTGAAAATACTAGAACAACCCAGATCGTGTGATAGAAAGGAGTGCGTTTTTCGTTTGCTCGTCTGTGTCCGTCGCCCGATCGTCTCTGTCCTGGTCTGCTCTGTGGGTTTGTTGTCAAGGTTGATAACAGGTTATGGGCCCAGATCGTTTGCTTGCGTAGCCGGGAGCAGAGAAGTTCGGATTGTGATCGTTAGGCCTGATCACCGAAAAGAGTGGACGGAACTGAGAAATCGGATAAGTCAAGTTGGATTTGCCGAAGAAAGATGTTCTCATCAAACGAATTCAGGATTTCTGTCGACAAACTCGAAGGTGCGTCTAATTGGGCCAAATGGAAGTGGCAGATAAACATGGTACTGCGTGCTCATGGACTGGAATCGATGATCGATGAGACCTGCTCGGCTCCGAAGGTCTCAAGTCCAGCGACCGAGACGGAGACGGAGATTTTGAGGAAATGGCAGAAAGAGGATGCAAAAACGTCGAGTTTGGTCGCGACTGCTTTGAGCAAGCCAATCGCTGAATTAGTTCTCACATGCTCGAGCGCGCGCGAAATATGGAGCAAGCTGTGCTCCAGATTCGAGCGCAGTACGTCTCAGAGGCTGAACATGCTGATCGAGTCATTCTTCCAAGTGAAACGAATCGAGTCGGAAGATATCAGCATGCATGTTGCGAAGTTACAGAAACTCTTCTCTGATCTGAACCATGAGTTGACAAGAAACAAGGAGAACGAGCTCTCCGAACGAATCCTAAACGGAAGAATCCTGTCGACGTTGGGGAAGGAGTATGACAATTTTCGTGATATCTGGGATACAATTCCATCTGAACAGCAGAGGCTGAACCTCCTTATCGAGAAACTATGTACCATCGAATCACGTGAGACGAAGACTGAAGGCGTACCCCCGGCAGCAGCGGCGTTTGTGGCTAACCATCAGAGATACTCCAAAGAAAACCGGAAAACTGCTGACAAGAAATCATCTAGTAAGAATCCTGATCGCGCGAAAAAGAAGTTTTCCTGCAGAGTTTGTAAGAAGACTGGTCATTGGGCAGCCGAATGTCCTCAGAAGACGTCGGACTCGAAGGGAGAAGCAACATCGTTCCTGGCTCATGCCTTCGGGGCATCCACGTGCGACATGGATTCTGCAGGTTGGTACTGCGATAGCGGAGCGTCAAGACATGTTACTGCGAATCCGAAATATTTCGACACATATTCGAAATATGCAACGCCTCAGAAAATTTCGCTGGGAAAGCGAGATGCTCACATGTTCGCCATGGGAGAGGGTGACGTCAAGGTTCGCACTATGGTCTACGGAGTCTCACGAGAGTTGACTCTCAAGGACGTGCTATACGTTCCGGACGCTCGAGTGTCTTTGCTCTCTGCAAGGGCAGCTGCTCGCAAGGGTTTCAGTACGACCATCGATGACGAGGGTGTGGTGGTTCGTGAACCAGTCACCGGTGCAATAGTAGTTACCGGGAAACTCAGTTGCGAGCTCTACGCTATGAATTTGGAGGTCGTGAGGCCAGCTGGAGAGATGCAGGTGAATTTGGCTACACCGGATCTTCAGGTCTTCCATGAGCGCTTCGGGCATCAAAACAAGCAGCATGTCAGGAAAGTCCTGAGACGGATGGGTATCGAGAACACACGTGGAGGCGACGAATTCTGCGACGGATGCGCCCTCGGGAAAGCTCATCGTCTACCCTACAGATCGAGAACTCAGCACGCGAGCGCTGTTGGCGAGATCATCCACACGGACGTCAACGGGCCAATGCAGACCGAATCGCTTGGCGGAGCGCGATACTTCGTGTGCTTCAAAGACGAGCATAGCAAATACCGTCGCTTGTTCTTTCTGAAGCGGAAAAGCGAGGTCTGTGATGCGGTGAAACGGTTTCTAAACGAGGCTCGTACGAACGGTCATGTTGTGAAGAAGCTACGCTCGGATCGGGGAGGAGAGTTTGAAAGTCGTGAAGTCGCTCGACTCCTTGCTGATCGCGGAATTGAACATTGTTTACCGCCGCCGCATTGTTCGGAACTCAACGGAATTGCGGAACGTGAGAATAGAACAGTTGTTGAAGCTGCTAGGTCTATGTTGCAGTCGGCACAGCTGGCGAGATTCCTGTGGGCGGAGAGCTGCAATACTGCGGCCTACATCCTGAACCGCACGGGAAGATCGTCCGAAGACGACAAGTCACCTTACGAGCTTTGGCATGGACGGTCGAGTGGGAGCCTGAATCATTTGCGTATCTTCGGCACTGGCTGCTATGTGCACATACCGAAGAAGTTTCGAGCGTTTGATGCCAAGTCCGTCTTCGGTCATGTGATCGGTTATGTCAACGAAAGGGACGGGTATGGAGTTCGGATTCCCTCCTGGCGAAAGATTGTTCTCAGTCATGATGTGAGGATGAAGCAGGAGCGTTCGTGCGGCGACAGTGTCGATATTTCGACCGAGGAGACCCACAGCGACGTCAACAATGCGGAGGATACTTCTGTGTCGGATCCAGACGAAACGGACGGTTGGCAGACACCCGACGAGGCAGCCGTGGAAGCTCACGAGCCATCCGAAGTTGGAGAGCAACAATCGGTGGCGACGGCCGGCGTTGGAGCGAGTGTTCATGATGAATCAGACGAAGAAGCTCAAACGTCAGCGGTTGGAGAGTCCGTGGTTGGAGACGAACAAGTAGCAGCACCCTCTGAGAGCAGACGGAGCGCCCGAAACAGACAGCAACCAGCGTGGATGGCGAGCGGGAACTTCGTGTGCATTGCAGATAGCGAGACGGATCAAGACAGCCTGAATCCATCATCGTTCGAGGCGGCATTGAAGTCAGTCGATAAAGATCGGTGGATGTCTGCGATGAGGAGTGAGTTAGACTCTCTCAGGGAGAACAAGACGTGGGATCTCGTGCCTCGACCAAACGGAGCAAAAGTCATCAAAAATCGCTGGGTCCTACGGAAGAAGGAGCTCGCGGATGGGAGAGTTCGACTGAAGGCTCGTCTCGTTGCTAAAGGCTATGTCCAAGAAAAAGGATTGGCGCACTCACGAAACTTTTGGAACGCGTAAAACTCGAGAAATTACGTCTAGAACTTGGTGTACTCAAATCGTAGAATCACTTATCGATGCTGTGCTCAGGAGGAAGTGTTGTGAGAAAACTATTGTGAACTTCGCATCGATACCTCAGACCGGTGACGTTTTCTCTCTGGATAGAGTGAGAACGCCCTCCGGCGGCATTTTAACTTAGAAAAGAAGAGTGTGCTCGAATCCATGAAAATGACAGAACAACCCAGATCGTGTGATAGAAAGGAGTGCGTTTTTCTTTCTGCTCGTCTGTGTCCGTCGCCCGATCGTCTCTGTCCTGGTCTGCTCTGTGGGTTTGTTGTCAAGGTTGACAACAGTTCGGGGCAGTCTCTGCAAATCCCTGAAGAGACGTCGCTGCGTTCGTCCGCTATTCTTTTCGTTTGAGAAAAGTCGAGACTCCGACCGATACCAAGTAACATTTGTCTCACATGATTGCCAACTGGTGTGTTTCTGACAACGTCGAGCGCAACTGTGGGACGCAGGTTCTCGTCCTCCATTTTTCCGATGGATGACGACACATTTCCAAACAGTGGCAGTGACCGTTGTCATTTGGCATCATCCGCACGACGTCACCGACGTACCGGGCGACCGTCCGCGCGATGAATCTCTTTTGATTCGGCGAAAATCGAAGAAGCGGATTCTTGACATCAATTCTCACCACTCGAGACAGTCCGGCAGGCCTCCTTGAGGCATCTCGAGGGTACAGACGAGGTTCGAGAAGCCGGTGAGTGACCCATCGACCAGCGGCGTAACTAGGGTGGGAGGGGGGGCGTCTAGGGGGCGGCTTTTCCGGGAAATCACACTTTCCGCCCCGGGCGGCACTTTACCTAGTCACTCCTCTCCCTTCGACCCATTCGATTACCTACGGGCTCTAGTGATCAGTGATCAGGAATTGGTACTGAGGTCTATTCGGCTTCTACGTGCCAAAGTACGTCCTCAAAATGGCATTGAAAAAAACTGAGCCGCCCGGGGAAATTCATGCCTCTGATCAAATCAAAAGTCATTGTCAACGATAGGAAAGAAGTAGAGGCGGTCTACGATAGTGGGTCAAATGGGACGTTGATGATGCCTCGTTTCGGGTATCCCTTGTTCTCAGCGCGGAAATAGGATCGAGAAACTTTTAGCTGCAGATTTTCGAATTGACGCAGGCTCCCTCGAACTCCTCACTATATGCTGTAACGTGGTTACGGAGCGCTCCCCTTCGAATCGCCGCATGCGAACCATCTGTCGCTTTTCAAAGAAGCGCGCGTCCCCGCTCACACGGGTAGCCGCTCATCTCCTCGAAACAAAATGGCCGACTGGCGGTTTGGGTCTATGACTAGGGAATGAAATATTGGAACGGAGGAACGGCGTTCCTTTGGAACGAAGGAACGTATGCTGAAGTTTACCGTTCCAGTGGAACGGGGAACGCTATAGGAATCCTATAGGTTTCGTTCCAAAGGAACGGGCCTCTCACTATGGTGGGAATGTTTCCAACCCTGGAAACATGGCGGCGTGGATGATGATGATGATCTTTGGGCAATGCGGGATCCGCTCTGGCGCGATTCACCAATAAGAGCAATGCGGACAGCGGGAAAAGTCACCGTTCCTTTGAAACGGAGACATGCATGCTGATTATACCGTTCTTGTGTAACGGGGAACGCTATGGCAATTACTAGAGGTTCCGTTCCGAAGGAACGGACATGCGAAAATCGTGCAAATGCAAAATAATGAAAACATTAGAACACAACACTCTGAGTTCATGAGGATTTCGATGGCAGAACGAATTACAAGCGTATTCGACGGCAAGTGGCTCCTCTTTTATTGGACTTCCATTGGTAGACTCAGGAGCTTCATCGATGCAGTTTCATGGCGCCCGCTTCCGTTTTCCTCTGTTGCGTCTTGGCTTGAGCTTCCTATTTTGGGTGGGAAGAGTTCCAAGTTAAACAGAGGGCGTAGGGTAAGGTGGGGCGTATCCGCCAGTGGGGCGTATCCGCCACCTCCCCGGATCTCGGCTTTGAGACATTTTCTGAAATCGGCGACTGTGGCACTCGAAAGCTCTTGCCACCGTGACAATTTGGAGATATGGCTCGGTCCTATAGCTGCGTTGCTGTTTTCACAATCCACGTTTTCGCGCTGCGTCATGTTGGACACACGATTCTTGTAAGATTGACGCTCCACGGAAAATCTACTGGCGGCGTCCCGTTCCTCCGGGAAAATCCAGACTTGTTTTGCTATGATAGCCTAGCACCTGTGTCACAACATGACAGCGTGGGTTTCGAATTTTTCCCCCTCCGAGTGGAAAACACACGATTTTCCAAAAATAACTGCTGTTGGGGCGTATCCGCCATCTCTGAAAATCGCGCGATTCGATTTGTTTCAACGTGGAATCGAACGGCGTTGTAGTTTCTGTATTCCTTATTACAATGGTTTCGAGTTTGGCGCTTCTTCGAGGTTTAATTCGTTCATTCAATAAAAATTCTGTCTCTCAACTATCCGATCGGTGGTTCAAGGCCATGGGTTTTCATTGTGATTCTTGCGCTTCTCTTCCCCTCGAAAATCTGAATTGAACCAAATCGGACCGACCCGAGAAAATTCTACGCATTCGAGATTCTACATCCAGATACGGGCCTCTTCAACAAGATTGAAAGTTGTTCCACGTTGAAACGGAGCAATTGGAGCGATTCCCGGGGGTGGCGGATACGCCCCACGGGGGTGGCCGATCCGCCTCACCCTTCTTCGTCGCAGCCGAAATCGACGCCAATCTCTTTCGCACTCGTTCGGTAGGCAAACGACGCTTAACATTTTTTTTTGTGGTGTAACCTGTAGAAAAATGCTTCGTCTACACATCCCAGCGCTTATCAAACGAAAAAATCGCATCAGAGCGCTTCAATTCCCGAAAGCGTTTAGAGTGGCGGATACGCCCCACCTTACCCTATATAGCAGACCGGGGGAAGCATGCAACATCATCAAACTGAAGTTCGAAAAGACACAACGGCGTGAAAGAGAAGGGAAACGGCGTGTTCCACGCACGCCACAACGGCCAGAAGGGAGAGGAGGGTGGAGGAGGGAAGCACGCTGAACACTAACACGTGAAACATGGCGGAAGGCGGTGCGCGAAACCTGTTCAGCTACTTTGGTATTTTTGCTTTAGGCGGGTTGCGGGTTGGAGCGAGGACTCGGCAACACGCCAGAGCGGCGACTTGAGCAGCCTTTAGGTGTGCTTGTTTCCAGGAATCTGCTGGTGCGTGCCGCTCGCTACGCTCGCGGGATCAGATGATTCCAACTGCATCAGCTGCAGCTTCCGGAGGCCCATAAATTAAGCCGAAATTATTTTCACTGTAGTCGCCATCGCCATGTTTACGTTGAGAGACAACTCGCCACCCGCCTAAGAGTGAAGAACCGCTACTTTTTTCGAGACCGTTGCACACCTTACCAAGAAAGACTCGACATGCGGATCAGCGCGGATCAGTGGGTATTTGTCATTTGAAAGAAAACGTAGCTGCGTCGTTTTCAAGCTGAAACGTCAATTTTGCTGAAATTTGGCTGGGCCATACTTGCTGGTGCCAGCTGCGTGCGATAGGGTCGGGGTTAGCCTGCGAGCAAATTATCAACCCATTTCATACTTCTCAAGTATCGCCCATAGAACGCCCATGCTGCCCGCCAAAACTTCGAATCCGCGAAAGCATATGATCGCATGCTCGGAGGCAGACTCCGCCCGAAGCATAGATCATCAGTGACATCAGCTACCTCCGAGAGCGCTTTCAGGGACGAGGCTCAACTCTTTCCCCCCGTTCTTTTTCCCATTGAGGTGATACCGTTCCTCCGTTCCTCTCCAGGAACGGCGTTCTTCCGTTCCGCACGTTCCAGAAAAGTTCATACCTACTCTGTAGGTTGCCGGAGTCGTTCAGATTTCGCGCCCTGCTCGAGCTCCGCCGGCCAGTCGCCAGAGCTGCCCTGTCGCGTGTGCCGGCGGCTCAAAGCGCGCCGGCTTTGCTTGGAGGTCGCCAAACCCACAAGTACCAGCTTTTTTTCAAACGATTTTTTCGCTGCCCTTGAATCGCAAGCCATCACAACGTTTGCCGTTTAGCGCCCTGTAGATTTTGAATTTGGCGCACTCCGCCGAGCTTCCGTCGACCGCCCGAAAGCATCCATCCGTGTGCGAGTCCGGAGCATTTGACGTCCATCGATGGCGTGTACCCGATCGTTCAGCTCGGCTGCTATCGAAATTCACGGAGCCGCGCATCAAACAATAAGGTCTATTCCAGACTTTTGAGCAACCGTTCCTGCCGTTCCAGCGGATCCGATGCCTTATCCGAACCTTCCGGCGAGAGAAGCATTTTTATAATGAACGACAACAATCTCCCGGGGGAGTCCAAGGATTCGAGGAACATCTTCGAATATCCACTTCTCGAATCGTTCAGCCGTTCCATGCCTTTCGCAGTATCAAAACCCTGGGTTCGTAAATTCAACTGTCGAGCTTGCGTGAATATTTGCAACGATGCATATGTCCCAATGTGAATGAACGACATCGTCTCCCCTGAGACTTGAATCTAACGACTATTTCCAGGAGGTGCCTGGAGAAAAAGCGTCGGACGGGAACAACGATGAGCACGGGGCACAAGATCAAGGTATGACGGGTAAAATCACAGCTTGCTTATGCAGCTTACACAAAATATATGTACGTAGGTACATCTATGTATATGTATGAATGTGTTTTTTATGTACATAGCTCATGAGAAGTTATCAGTCCTCTAACAGTCACCCAATTCGTGGTCGATATTAGATGATGAGGAGCCCTACAAGAGAACCTTGGGACCCGGACAACGAACGATGGAGGAGTCGAGGAGAGCTCTGGAAGCTTCCTATAGAGGCTTGCGGCATTGTGAAGATTCGATGAAGAGATCGGAGGAAACTCTGGAAAGATTGAAGAGAGCGGTACAGGAGTCGCATAGAGCTTATTTGGATGCGCGTGATGTCACAAAAGAATGCGCTCAAGCTCAAATATTATCGAGAATAGCTGCGAACGTTTTGGAAGATATCATGAACGGAGAGAACAAAGATCAGGAAGCGATGAGAAAAGCTGTGAAGGACACGTTTGATGCTTTGAGGCATTCAAAGGACACTTTGAGAGAGCTGAACGAGCTCACGAAAAAATTAGCGAAAGCTGTTGAGCCGTTGAGGAAGCCTGCGTCAGAACTGAATCAAACTATGGAGGAAATCGGTGCCGTTCGGGGGAAGTCGAACGAGGCTGGGAGATATTCGAATGAAGAAGTGTCGGAAACATTTTTTGACAGCAGTATGCAAGCATCGTGGACGCTCATGGATATAGAACAGAGAGATGAGGTCACGGACGACGCGCTAAGCTTTGAGAAAGCTCAGGAGGAAGCACAGCGGTTGTTCACAGTCCTCGAAGAGCGACGGGAGCTTCTTCACAACGTTCTCGGAGATCTGAGTGGAGAGATTGTGGAAATGTTCCGCCTGTGTAAGAACTGCGAGTTCTTCCGTGATAGGATTACTGAGCGGAATCTCCATTTGCAACGGTTAGAAAAAGAATTGGAAGAAATTCATCAGAAGCCGGAGAAGATCTCACAGGAAAGTCCGGGATGTGCCTTCGAGAAATCGTAATAAAGCTCCATGATTGGCGGTTAGAATGATGATTCGAGGTCCAGGATTCCTGGACTGTCAATTTACTGTCATCAGAATTGCTCGGAGGACGCTTCTTTCTCGCGTTTGAGGCGATTTTAAGGAAAAAATCTGGCCTTTGGGCACGAAAAGAGCCCGATTTGGCAGATGTTGCTCAAAGCTCAAAAGGGCGCTGGTGAACTTTCGCTAGTACCATCTCGAAGCTCCTTCTCTCAGCTACAAGATGAGACCGAAACCAAGGCTCCATTTTTCACAAAATGCGAGCTCTTCCAAGAAGTCGACCTAATGAAGGCGAGAACGATGCTTTCTACAGGCCTACGCGTGCTTGTTCCCTCCCTCCAATTGATGGTACTCAGCCAATCAAACAACGCGGGGATTAGTGTGTACTCAGGAATATTTTTATTCATAATGATTCTTATAAGATACTTTTGGAGCGATGAAATTGTTTTCTGAACTCTGCTGATTCCACGTGTTCCCACTTCGTATTCAACTTGACATCGGTCATGCTTTGATCGACTCGTTTCTTCTGGCTCTTTTTCGAGTGCCACATAGAGTCTTGTTTCCACGGTGTTCTTAGCTCGGAGACTGTGTCACAATATTCTTATAATTTATTGGAGGCGAATGAAACGACGCGATCGATTTCATAATTTCCGGATAATCGAATAAATAACACTCGGTCGGCTTTGATGGGGTCCGGAACCTTCTCTATTGGAGAGCTGCATGGCTCACGCAGATTTCGAAAAAAAAAATGAGCGCGCCTAAGGGCGCCTATCGATGTTTCCCAGGATTGTAAAGTTTGTCGATTTTCATCGATATTTCAAAGAATTCGACATTCATCCAGAGAACCCGAGGAGTGAAAATGTTGTACCGCTGGAACGTTGAGTAGCTGTCTCTTGGTCTGCAGAGTCGGGAAAAAATCATTTACCAAAACCCGATCAGCTCCATGTTTTCGTTTCCCGCGCCAGACCGCGATTGACCGAATTCTGGTGGTCTTGACTATCAATTTTTTGGTATGTTCAGTGCTTTCTCTCAGCTATTGGATAAGCGCCAAGAGCATCGCGGTGTATTGGGATCGTGTTTCCCGCCATCTGAGAACACGATGCGAGGTAGGCCTTCCAAAAACCCGCAAACTTTACAGAGAACGATGTCTCTTCCGCTAGGACTCGTCGTAAGCGGGCCCGGGAACACATGTGGGCCTGTATCTTGAAGCTCGAAGGAACCAGGAAATGATTCAATTGAGAACAGATTCTGGGAGGGAATGAGAACTCTGTGCGCTCGGGATGACCTGAGTGGGTGTTGAACGAGTGATTTGGAAGTATCGGTTTGTATTCGTTCAATAAATGATCCAGACTCGGATCGAACGGTAAATATAGGTGCCGGTGTTGCGTGGAGAGTTTCCCCGAAACTTGCTTTTCGGCAAGAAAGTAGCGTTGATGTAAACGAAAACTGAAAATTCCTCGAAAACAAAGTTACGGTGCGCAATCAGTATCAGATAAAGAGATTCGTAGAATCAATGTATCCCATTGTGCAGATATGGAACAAAACTTATCCGCTTCTGAACACACGCGGAAGTTGAAGTCCGAAGCGAAAGTTATTTGGGAGTCATTCACTCCAAACTGATATGTACAAGGTAATTGTTTTATGAAAATACACATTGCAGTCTCTCAAATGATCCGAGGATTGTCTGGAACTCGCTGCGAGCTCACTGCTAGCTTCCCCAGAGTTTGGAAAAACATATTTAAGCAGGTCGGAACGTCCTCTTCCGACCATTGATGACTGATTTAACGAAACTGCATGCAGAAACCGAGGACGAACGTGATGAATTGCCACCACTAGGGTGACTTCCTCAAGGAGCTTAAAATTCGAAGGCTCTCCTCAGCATGAGAATATTTTTGAGGTTTCAAGTTCTCTCCAAGTAAGAGCTTGACGGCACAGATTCCACGTACATCGACATCATTGCGCGCGGCATCGGCGGTGTGATGAGATGAGTCTCAATAGCTACCTACCCATCGCTAGCGAGACGTTCGAGAGCAGAAAAATCTTGTCTGTATTTGCATGATAAAGTTACTCTGTGCTCCATGGTGCGCAACTTGATATCGAGGGCCAGATCCATCGGAAGTTTTTTAAGCGGTTCCTTGCGGGTCAGAACCGCGAAAATATTGCGGTTCCTTGCGGGTCAGAACCGCGGTTTTGGAACCGCTGGAAGGCCTAGATGCAAGTTACCCGGAGTCGGAACTAGAGATCGACTTTTGTCCACCTATTTTGCCAAAATTGACCACTGTGCGCCCTCTCGAAGAATGAGGAACCGAGAAGACGAAACTTCGAACACAATGTTCGAAAATATGAAGCCGGGAGTCTTCAAGGGGGGCAATGCCCCAATGTGGCTACGCCACTACACACACATTATTTTCTCCGCAGCTGCCATCCTTGTGTTTAGGCGCAGGGATAAGTCGCCAGGGGACCAACCGAAGTAGAACCTTTTTTTCGTTTCAAGCCCGCGGTTTCGGCCAACCTGCGTCAGTCAGCCCATCCTCCGATGTTAAGCACCAAAGCAGAGAATAGAACTTGAACTCAGACCTCTGCCGGAGCTCTTCACCGACCCGGACGACCCGGACGAGACATTCAACCCAGTTCTAGCTACCCAAAACCAACTCTGGGATTCCGTTCCTCTTAACTCAAATGATCGCAGAAAATAACTCGGGGCTCTGCTGACTGAATGAACTTTCGATTGCACCGAAGGGCAGTCCTTGCCCAATTTACGCACGGAGCGGTGCTACATTGGGGGGTCAATTTCGGCATCCCGGTGCCCCTATAGTATTTTTCTGATGCATGAAAGCAAAGTGTTTCCTCTCGCACCAGAGCATTATCCGGTGTTTGAGTTATACTTTCCGCCTCCTTCCTGTTACGTTTTTAAATTAAGCGCGTTGTAAGTTCCATCTCAATGACAATAATAACAAAGCCAGACGACAGAATAAAACTTCACTTGTAGCTTTGCAAGCCACCTGACAAGTCATTGCGTCCAGATATCTTTACATGGTGTCAGAAAGTTGTGGAAATGACGACAGTTCGACCACCCGCCGCGTTCGCTATCGATTCCAAGTGGAATCCCGCGGAGACATTTGCTCGTTGGAAAGACGGATTCGAAGTTTTCTTCGAGGCCGCCGAACTAGGAAGGAAACCCATCACGCAACAGCGTCGGATTGCCGACGTCCGTGTCGCCCCCGCGTCCCAAACGTAAGAAGCGAGCTGGGTCATCGTCGACGATGCCAGAAATTTGCAGCGCGATACGGCAACTGAAGAGCATCTCAGACAACCCCCGACAGGTCACTGAGTTCGACCTCTTCTGTGAGAGCCTTGCGGTGCAGCTGAACGCCATGCCCCTGCACACCGCGCTGCTGTGCCAGCAGGAGCTGCAACAGGTCATGACGGATGCTCGTCTCCGGAATTTGCTCGCCTCGTCGTCGTCTTCTCCCACTGCGCTCATCTTGGAAAGCGACGACGACGGGCAGTCCCCTGTGAGCCCGTTGTGAGATTTCCTTTCACCCTAACTTATACATACATAATACTCATGCTCATTCTCATACTCTGATAAAACGTCGTCGATACTTCCGCCCTCTTCCATGACTCTTCGTACCAGAAGCTTGTGGGCTCACCTGAAGGAATTCTTCCAGCGCGTTGTAGATAGCGTCACAAACTTGTGGCAGGAATCCTGAGAAGGTATTCCGCGGGACTCTGTACAGGGCGCTCAGAGTGCCAATATTGTCCCCCGTTGCCAGATATCGCAGCGTCATTTCGAGTTTCAGCTTCGGTGGGAGCGCCCGTCTGAACGACGTATCTTTCTTCCGGATTCTCGGGGCCACTTTATCCAATAGGAAAGAGAATTGATTCTCCGTCAGCCTCAGATGATTGAGGAAGTCTTCGGGGTTCTCGACGGCCCACTCGCCGATCAACGTAGTCGACGCTCCTCGACGCTGCCGACTCTCCACCCAGGGTTTCACCCACCAGCGCCGCGGCCTTCGCTTTTTCGATTCCAATTTTCCAGTGAGCTCCTGCCGTAAAGCTCGCGCGATGCTTGCTACGGTAGCCTGCACTGCGTACTTTTTCCGAAGTGAGAAAGACATTTTCGTTTACGAAACTTGTCGCTGCAACGATTGCACTGAACTGCTGCTCCCAACATTTACCCCGAGTGTTTACTTTCATCGATAAATAATATTATTTGAATTCCGCTAACAACGGTTTCTCTTGGAGGCGCATCCGCTCCGCCTCTTCCTTCTGGAGGTGCATCCTGGAGGCACACTGCGGACGCGCCTCCAAAACGCAGCAGTGTGAATGCGCCTTTAGAATACTTTGTCGTCTTCATCCGTCGGATTCGTTTCTGAATAGCCAAGAAAAAAAACAACTAAAAGGCGACCGATGCCGCCATCCGACAAGATTGAATTAGCTTGTAGGAATAAAGATATCTTCACGAAAGTTCGATGCATCGAAACAAAATATATTCATGCAACCGACGACTTTTCGATTCAAGCCCATCGCCCGGAGTCTGACGAGGGAGCAGTTTTGGAGCATTAGAGAGCTGGAACGCGAGTTTTTAGGTTGGGTCTTTCAAGCGCCAGTTTTCAGGAGATTTCTCTTCAATCAGACAACTACGAGAATCATCGAGATGCATCAAACTCTCCTCGCGACAGATTGCTTGATCAGCGGAGTTTGAACTCCAACGTAGTTGAAAGAAAGCGCAGAGTCGCGAACATCGTTGTCGTTTCCGCTGAATATTTATCCGGAGAACCGTCTGCAAGGGCGAAAACATTGCCGAGCTCACCCAGAAGGGCCACCACTAAGTTTCGCGGACACACTGACGGAGCCTGGAAGCGAACAGACAGATGGACCGACAGACAGACAGACCGACGGACGGAGGGACGGACCCACGGACAGATAGACGTAAAAGACGACCACGTAAGATAGGAGAATATGGAGAAAGGGCCCACGTCGAGGGCAGCGCGTCTTCGGTCTGTGCTGCTCGCTGGCTGTCCGATGGCGCGACCCGAATGGCGGCCCAGGAGCCTGACTCCGCCTATAGCTGGCACGGGCTGCTGCAGGCTGCGCTAAGCCACGCCTCGACAAGATGGCGCTGGTCGTGAGCTCTGTCTGGATTCACCGACATTATTACTGCGGCTATCCTATCCTATGTAGGAACGGGCGCTCGTCAGTCTCCTTCGATTGGAACTAACCGACGAGCCCAGCAACCCACACACCTACCTACTATACACACGACAGTCGGTTGCCGTCAGCAGAGCCGTCAGTGACTCGGCCAGTAAATTATCAATCAGTTCGTCAAGTTTCTGGAATAAAGTGTTTCATCGAATTATTGTTTTCGACGTTCGTGGACGCGCGGAATCAAGGTCTGTAAAATTTCCGTTCAGTGTTGTAGCCAATCGAATCAGTGCAAAGCATGTGCGAAATATATCATCATTCCACCATGGTTCAGAATGAGAACTTCGTGCTTCTGCTTAGAGAACAGGAGTCAAAGTCATAGAATTTCGATTCGGTCGCGCGGACTGTTGATGAATTCTTGAGCGGGACAATTGCTAGAATCAGAAAGTTGGAACTGTTTGAAATCAACTCAATTGGCAACATCATGTTCTTTTTTCTTCGTCGATTCAATGAATGCACTCGGACGTTTCTAGCTAGAAATAGCGCGACAGAAACCGCTATCCCAACTTCTTCGATCAGAATTCGGAATTTGTTCCGCAACGGTTCATGGCTGAAGACGACAGCAAGATCCAAATTGCTTTCAATTTTAGTATGAAACACGGCCACCGATTCATCGGATATTCACGGTAGAAAGAACAACGTATTTGAATTTCGTTTAACGTCGGATGGAGATTTGTCTCCCGACTGACTCGGGATTCGATTTTCGTTCTTCTCGTGGCACCGCAGAAGAGATCGATGACATGAAGAATGCCACGCACTGGAGCCCTATGGTTTTTCAAAATGAAAATTCAACCTGCCTTGAATTCGTATGACACAAACAAAGTCCAATTGAATCGCTGCGGCTGAATTGTCACTCGGCTAAAAGAGCAAAAATTCCACGTACAATGAGCGTTCATCGAACACGACCCTGTCCGAAAATACAACTATTGTTGCATTGTCACGTGAACCTCACCTGCTGCTGTACAAGAGAAAGATTCTTTGAGATCGAGATAATGTCAGAACAGATGATAACGTTCCGGAGCGCAATTTTCTCCGATAGAATTGATGCTCCTGCTTTCTCAGTTATTTCGGATTCCCGAAATCGTTATTCCTTTCCGTGGTATCGAAGTCGAGGAACAATATAAAGAAATTTTCGGTTCCAAAAACTCGGTCCAAAAATTTTCTCCTTTCTCGTATGTGATCAGCATGATGTACTCATAGCATCTCTAACACTTCGATTCTACCGTCTTGCGTATTGTAGCAGACGGTATCGAAACTGAACGGTGAGCTTCCGGAACGGCCGGAAGTTTTTGTCTCGAATACCCAACTCGAGAATGTTGGGCATCGAGCCAGGACAAGATCTTGAGAGTTCTCGATATCAGATACCCCCAAAAGATGCCCGGGAACGCCTGTTGGAGATCAAGAAGCCTGTCATCCAATCGCTCCACGTAGCGAGGTCTTATCCCGAGAGTAAGGGCTCCATCAATGCTATAGACTTCACCAACGATGGAACCCGACTCATTTCAACATGTAATAATCTGATTCGGATCTATGATTGCGTGACAGGTGAGCACAATCTCCCAATCAATGTCAATCTTAGGGATTACAATCAGATACTGCTTCTGTGATGTTCAATCGAGGATGTGCCTTTGTCTCCTCCAGGATCATACGGATGTACGATGAAGAGTCACAAATCCGGAGCGGATCTCATTCAGTTCACACACGTTCCTGACACGGCACTTCATACTTCACTGGTGGCTGATCACGATATTCGGTAATTTCTTCGATCCTCAGCGAATGCTCATGCGTACCAGATATACAAGCAAGTTTGCAATGAGAGCCTCAGATCTCACTATTTCTGCTGACTGCACTTGTGGAGCTCAAACTCTCGGGTTACGTGCTCATTCGACTTCGGGAATGGGGCTCACGTTTCATTCTACGACTCGTTTTCGCAAGGAAAAACTTCGTTCTCTGCAGACACTTCTCCGTCGAAACCTGTTGTTATATTGGACACTTCAAGGGGCACGGAGATCGGATAACCACGCTCAGGGCATCCGCCACGACCAACTTGTTCATTTCAACCTCATTTGACCGAACTTTGCGACTGTGGGACTTGCGCACACCATTGAGCTGCCAAGGTGTCATGACCACAAACGGTAGGCTACCCTCTAGCGTACCCCGAAAATGCTTTAGAGGGATTTCATGGTTAACAAGTCCCCCCCATTAAGAGGGCTCTTCTGAGAACATGGGTATTTGGAGAGTTGCAAAGTCTAACCTGCCCGTCCACTGTAGACGCTCGAGGGGACTCATTGTCACCGCTGAAACACTTTTCCCAAGAGAATTCAAAAAAGTAACGAGAGTTCAAATACATATCGGGGCGTCTCGTGAAAGCACTGCATGGCGTTCCAGGGCTCCCGGTTGCCGATTTCGATCCTCCGACTGTGTCATTCGCAGTTGGCGTGATTTCGAGGTTCATCAAGTTGTACGATGTTCGGATGTTCGAGAAAGGGCCTTTCAGTGAATTTGACATCCGTAAAAAGGACAAACGCGTGGAGTGGGCTGCCCTCAAATTCTCACCAGACGGGAAAAAGATACTGATCTCGACTTATTCATCTCAAATTCTCCTTGTTGATGCATTCACCGGGAAACTCCTGCGTAAATTCAACGGTCAGTTCCTCTGAGTGCACTAACGAACGGAGGGATCTCTCGAGCTTCTTCTGACATTCAATGTTCACAGATTACCACAATGAGGGCAATACAACTCTTGAAGCTTCATTCAGCCCAGACGGCCAGTTCGTGTTTTCGGGATCGTCTGACAGCGTCCTCCATGTGTGGGACGCGGAAAAAGGAGACAAACTGGTTGAACTTCGTGCTAAGAAGGACAGCGGACCTGTGAAGAACGTGAAATTCAATCCCCGAGCGATGATGTTGGCATCCACTTGTGTAGGGCGTATAAATTTGTGGACTCCCACGAGAGACGTTTGACAAGGAGCGAGAACGATCTCACTGAGTGACCGGAGAGTCGATTACAACGATAGTCAAAGCACCAAACGCCTGAATTTAAGACGAATTACCGTCATTTTCCTCTTGTGAACCCTATTTACGCTTTGTGAGGGACAGCAAGTTGTTGATAATATTCTCATTTTATAATGCGCACAATTATTCCTGGCGTGACGTCGATCACGGGCCAACGAAAGTCTTAATTTTCTCAAACTTCCTCATATCATTGGAACTCTCGTGTTTCTCCCTCATTCATCACCATTAAGTTCTGTGATGAAGAAAATAACACAAACCGATACAACGCATTATTAGGACGAGCTGGTGATCAATAACATTGAATTCGAGGATTTCCATAAGTTTTCGATTCGCCGAAAAACAGAGGCAAATTATTGATGGTGAATTCCGACAAGCGAGAACGATTATAAAATCTATGATTCTCACAATGAATGTGGACCGCTTTTCATTTTCGACAAGCAGTTGGAGTTTTCGGTCAGATCTTTCTTGCTCATACCGATTCGTACATCTCGATGGCGACAATTGCTGAGAGCGTGCGCTGTTCACTCCCGCCAACGAAGATGATATAAAGGGTGTTTCCGGTAAGGAGGGAGTGATCGGTTGCCTCCCTTATTTTGGCCATAACTTGGTCAAAAAAACGACCGATCTGGGTTCTTTTTTTTTTGATGGATAGCCCTCGAAAAGGCGCATCTTTTCCTTTTCTATTCTCCCAAATCGGTCGCTTATTAGCAGTTTCAGGGCATTTCAAAGTCGGCTCTCTTTTTTTTCGACCCCTCGCAAATCGCCCACATTTGAGCTAGCGAGCCCGTTCGAGTTTCATTCGATTCGTCTCGAAGCCCTCTTCGATATGCACCCATTAGCGATCAAATACATTCCGAACTCGAAAGGAGGCACCTGATGCAAAAACCGCCAGAAGTCACCCCTCGACCGGCTCGATTTCAGCTTTTCTGCATAACCGCCCGTAACTTTCTTGGGAGGCCGACTTCGGAATTCTTCTGATGAGGAAATCTTCTTGTTTTGATCCCATCTCTTTGGGAAAAAACTTTCCGCACCGATTTTGTCATTTTGGTTTTTCAATTCCCAGGCTGCGAGATGTCGAATTTCATTCGAAAAACCAAAATGACAAAATCGGTGCGGAAAAATCGGTTTTTTGACCGAGTTATGGCCAGAATAAGGAAGGCAACCGATCCTTACGGCGAACACCCTGTACACACATCATGACTCATATAATGGATGACTCAATAAATTCCTCTCTTCCATAGAGGCAAAGTCATACAGGCTGCCTGGGAATATTCCAAACGTTTGAATGAGCGCGGCGGCGATGCTATCACCTCCCGCCAAAGAGAACTCGTCGCGTATCTCTGATTTGAAACAATGTCGTTTATTATAATAATTAGTGACAGAGATCGAGGGCATCGACTCGAGACTGAGAGCTCGAGACGGATTTTATACTTCGTCCGTTTTCTCTGAGCCGGAGAAAGAATCGCCATTGATTCGTTTAAGAACAAACTTCAAGCAATCACCCTGAAGAATACTTCGAAGTACCCAGAGATCCGAACAAGTGCCCCATCTGCTCCTGTGATCTGAAACAGAGCTTCAACAAATAGCCTGTAAAACTCCTCTTGAGAATTTTTTGATCGTTTTGACTTGAGAGTAAGGGAAAAAGAGTCCGATCTTAGAGCCTCTTGATTCTCTTTCCACTGACGCCAACATTATTTAAAGCACGGGAATATAAGTCTCACTATTCAGGACATTCCAACTTAGGCTTGGCACTGATTTCAAGTTACACGCCGCAACTCATGACTGTCCTCTTCCAAGATTGCATTTTTCATTGCGTAGCTTCGAAGCTCTTAACTATATACTGAATAAAACCCGCAGTCGTCTCTGTCACCATACTCGGTCTCTCGGTGTCATCTGAAAACATGTGAGGACTGACGACTGTGACGAAGTTGTATATTCTGACGAGTCCGTTTCGACCGATGATCTCTTGTTGACTCTTGACTCCGTTGTTGTCGTCTTTGCAGGAGTTGGTGCACTTGCTGAGAAATCCGTGCTCACCGGAGCAACTGAGCCGTGCGGAAGCTTGACGATTCGCGGTCGATTTTTCGAATTGATGATATTTTTGTATTTCGTTAATGACGCAGTCTTCGGTAATTTTGACGACGAGAAAGTTGGCGTTGGAACCAGAGGAATATGCCGCTTTCTGGAGTTCTCACTCTGCATCAATGCTCCCGGTTGACTGTTGGAGGACGTTGACGTCGATGAAGTCGACGTGACTGGCACTGAGGACACCGAAGGCGGACCATTTCGCTGTTTCGTCGCCTGGTGGTATGATTGTGGAAGCGTCAACAAATCCGAGATTCTAAGCACAGATGGCTTCTCGGAACCAGTACGTTGGGGCTGGAGACTGCTTGGTGAAACTGCGCTGGATGGTGCCACGGGTGGAACACGAGAACTAACACTTGGGGCTGTCGAAATTCTAGCAGGGGTTTGCGTTTTCCCAGGAGCGACTATAGGTTGACTCTCTCTCGATGAAACAAGGGCCGAATGATTGGGGAAGCTCGATGTAAATGGTGGGAGAGTGGTCGTGTTTCTGCCGAGATTCTGGACCGAACTATGCTCGGCGAAGAGTTGACTTTGAAGTGACTCGATCCTGGGGTGGACCTTGCCTTTGACTGAGTCGATCCTGGTGTGGACCTTGCTTTTGACTGAGTCGATCTGGCTGAAGACTTGACTCTCAACTGACTCACTATCGGTGAAGATTTGACTCTCAACTGACTGAATATCGGTGAAGGCTCGACCCTTCACCGAATCATCCGTGGCAAAGATTTGATTCCGTACAGTCTCAATCTCGGGGGAAACTGGCCTCTGAACCAAGTCCTTAGCAGCGGAGACTTGTTTCTGACTCGAGACAATCTCGGGACTTACTCCATTCTGCACTGAGCTGTCCGTGGCGGTGTCCCGCGATCGAACAGAGCCATTTGCGGGAAAGACTCTCGGGTCTGCGTCCTTCTTACGATTAGCTATCGGTATCAGTGGAGGGATGGGCGGAAGTCGTGGCGCCTTCGATGCTTGTTGTTCTGTCCTTTCATCTGATGACGGTCGCGGTTGTTCCGCAGGTAAAACCCGGAGGTTCGATTCGTCCGCTGGAACTGAACTTGTCTCTTGAGTAACCGATGGTGCTTTTGTGCGGTATGATGCTTGTGCAGTGCTTTCTAAAGCGGTCGGTAAGTGTGGAGTCGTCTGTATACCGTACCTCGGCTGTGGAGGGAGCGTATTTTGCAAAAAATGGGAGGGATTGAAATAAGGAGCTTGGTTCGCCGGAACTGTTAGCGACGTGCTGATTCCTTTCGAAGTTTCTAGCTGTGATGCCGGCAGTATATTGGATTCCGGTGCAGATCTCAGACCCGGCAGGACATTCGACTCTGCTGGAGACGAATACGGGATCTGTGCAGTCATAACAGGAGCAGGCGACACAAGATTCTGAGGCATCGAGGGGATCGGGGCCGCTTGGGACTCTGAGATCAACACTGGTGACATCAAATCACGACTCAACGGTAGATTGCTGTACGCCCATGGCTCCAGGAGCCCTGAGACGGCGGAAAACCTCGAGTTGGTGTTCCATGGAAATAGCGGTAACAGCATCGGCATCTTTTGAGGAATCTGTGGGATATGGTTTCGAATGAGGATCCGTCCCTAGACTGACAGTCGAACAATTTTGAGTGTATGTCCTGCCGGGCCACTCACCAACTTTGAATAACCGCCTCCTTCCTGTTCCTCCAGAAGCTCGATCGAGAAGCTCGGAGCCTGTTGAACGTCGTCATTCGACCATCGAGGCACCGATAGAGTAATAGGAACGCGAATCAGCGGTTTCTTCAATTCCTTTGGGAGAATACGAAATTAAGGCAAAGGCAATCGAAGCGCCTGCTATAACCCGAGACGACAATGAGATTTCTACGCTTACCTCTGGGTCCACTTGGGACACGTATTCGAGTCGAAGGTCTGTGTCCTTCTTTTCAGGACCCCACACCGGCACAAGCAGTTCCATGGCACTGAAAGAGGTAATCAAGATGTTCAGATCTCCTTCAACTTTTATCTCAGAATACCGAAGTTGGGATATTGTTTGAACTAGTGAGAAGGGCAATCAATTGAGATTCATTGAATTTCCGCCGAGTTTCGCATTATTTGAACAAAACATCGAGTCTTCTGTTGGGAACAGACACGCTGAGGAGTTTGGTGAGCCCCGAGATGCTGGAGGCAAGCGAATAGACGCTCATGGATGTTTATATCGAACACGATCAAACAAACAACGACGAAACGATGAGTTATCCTCCAATGGAATCATAGAACACGGAATCGTTCAATCGTTTCGCGATTCTCCGATTCTGAGGATGTAAGGCTTCCTATGCATCCGACGTATTCTTGCTCGTGGCTTCGAAATCAGAATTGAGGTCGAGCATACATCCGAGTAAAAGAGAATCAGTTGGAGCTGAGCCCCCGGTTTCTACGGGGAAATGGAGTAAGTTCACCACGGGTGGAACTCCGCTCGCCGCTTTGGAATGCCAGCGAACGATTTCTTTGGCGGTTGCTGAGAGTAACAGCGAGTTACAGGCAACTCTGTCGAGACGTGGCCTTCGACCGTGGCTTCCTGCGGCAGCATCGGCATTCTAACGCGCATCGAGCAATCTGGATCGAAATCATACTCGAAAACGTACATTCCAATCCTCTCTCTCCTGATAAAGCAAACAGAAAATTGTGGAAACATCTCGGAGCGGTAGAGGAAAACATAGTGAATTCACCGAGATCCCCACCACTCAAAACTTCGACAATCTCGCTGCCCTGGGGCAAAGAGGGCATCGGTCAATCTGGCTCCAGAATGAGACCCAAACGGAAGCACCAGCTCACATCCTGACGAATTCAGGATGCATCAAGAGTCGTAGATTGCAATGGCGTATATTAGAGAATTTCACGGTAGATCATGCGGAGCAGCTCGACCTCAATGGAAATCACGGAGCAAAAATCGCAGCGTTAATGGAAACTCTCACATGGGTACCACTTGTTCGCGCTACTGTGATGGAATGCTCTGTGCCATCCCAAGAGCCGAAGCCGAAGTACGAACCGTCTTCGCGTGCAACTCCTTGATATGATCAACGTGTTCGCACAGTTTTCATTTTAGAGACTCTCCGACCAATGCTGAAACTCTGAAGCATTCCGCAGAACGAAAAAAATCACCTGCTCCTGTTTCGTAGTATTAAGAGCTGTCGACGCCAAAGTTAAGGAATGAAAATTTTTGCACTCACTCAATAAACGGGATCAGAAAGGAGCTGATCCGTTGATTAGTTTCCGATTATGATACTCTTCAAACTTTCGGGAGAATCGCCTGGAAACTGTTGATTCGAACAGCGCAACTCCGTGATCACATGGCGTCTGCTCAGACTCGGTGTTCTAACGATATTCACTGGAGACTGGACGCCCGTTGCTGGCCAGAATGTTTTCATTCACTTCGGGCACAGTGGCGCCCTCCAGGGGCAATGAGCGCAAGTATTCATGGCGTGAAAGGTTCATTCTCAGAAGGTCGGGCCAGAGTTAGCTGAATGTTAGGATATTGCTTCGAGGTCATCATTTATAATTAGGGCTGGGAATTCTATGCACTTAAAAAACGAAGTTGAAATCTAAAATATCCCCCTGAGGTCGCACGGTTGTTTGAGAACAACGAAGTTGTCAGCATAGTTGTCCCGAAGTTGTTTTCGGCAACTTCGTTGTTCTAAAACATACGTAGCAGTTTAAGTGGGCCTTCCAACTGTTAACTTCGTTTTTTAAGTGCATAGAATTCCCAGCCCTATTTATAATTGATCTGATCTGATGGTTTTGCTAATATTGAAGGAGAAACGAAGTTATCGGATTCGAGTTGCGACGGAGTTGTCGAGATCGGATTGTTTTATTTCTTCTCATGATTTGTGTAGCGTTGGTTACCATCCCACAGTTTTCCGACAGCAAGTACCACGGGAGAGATTCTTTAAAATGAATTCTCGGTGGAAGTAGCCGAACGGATTGAACGAGAAGAACCTGGTGGAAAGACTAGCGTGCCAGGGCGACGGTTCCACGTGCCGTAGTTTCATCGGCCGTTATTCTACGGTTCTTCATGTTGGAGGAAGGAAAAGGTTAGGAACGAACGAGAATCTTGAAAACAAAGAAGAGTTCCGACCGAGAAGAAAGAGAAACCTGAAAGAATCAAGATTCCGAGGAAAATGAGAAATTTTGGTGGAAATCGAGAATTTCGATAACGATGAAAATTTTCGAGAGGGAAGGGCGAAAGAATGCAAATCATTGTTTTTCAAAAGCTTTTATTTTTTGTCGAATGCAAAACAACAAGTGCAACCACGGCTTGTTGAACCCCCAAAAATCAAGGGATGCTTACCTACTCGTGACCTCAGTTTGAAACTCCGCTAAAAAGAGACGTCTCCGTTCACTGGATGGTGAGATGCTCTCCTCGCCGAATGAATTGAGAGATACCGTATTCTATCTATCATATACGGGCTGCCCGTTTATTTTTTTCGGAGTTCCCAAAACCTGCCCACAATCAACGATCGGACTCTCCGACAATTACAACTTTTGCGTATTTTCGCGCACAGGAGATGTCTTCAACGGGTATTTTCTTTCGTCCTCTACGATTTCTATCGTCCGTTCATGATGATTTCAATTCCAATTCATATATTGCTCGACGTTGCCGAGCGTTCCGTCTATTGGAAACTGCCCGTTAATCAGAGAGTGCGCGTTAATTCTCTCAAGTTTCTCAAGCATGCCCGTCTATTGGAGACTGCCCGTCTATCAGAGACTGTCCGTTTATTTGAGAAAAAAAATATGGTATTGAAGGCTAGGACATCCGCTCCTGTAGCCGGAAATCTTTCGAGATCGCTTGAGAAATTGAAGTCTCAACTCGAGGTCGGTTCAATTGTAACTGTGGACACGTTTTCTTTCCGAACACAATCGCGATATTGAGGATTTCTGGATGCTCGTGGCGCTGAGTAATATCGAGGTCGGCCCCCTTCGTGCGTAAGAAGAGCTCAATGGGTAAAAAATGTGTGTTCAACTGCAGGGCTTCAATAACTCGAATCATATTCGCTCCTTCACAACATTGCTTTGCTATTGGTCAATGTAATCCTCTTGCTCACACGTAGTGTCAAGTTCGATATAGCGTAGTTTGACTCACATCGCAGCGAATCTCGATGACACGCTCCTTCTTCGTGGCGGCTTTGGTGGTTTTCATCCTGAATGATTCGCAGGAGTTGCTCCTGCAAAACATTCGGAAATGTGGTGAATACTCCGACTTTGTTTTTCAACACTTTTTGAGCTGAGAACCGCTTGCCAATTTGGACGTTTCTTTCATCCTCGGACTCCACGCATTAACCGTGATGCGACGCAGCAGCAGTTCGTCCGGGTGCATGGAAGTACCTCGTCCAGTACCTAGCTATACGAAATCAGCATGCGAGCGTGGAAATAGCTCATGGAGTTTCGATTCCCGCAGGAGGTGACGGCTTATTGGAATGGGTGAAGGCGACGCCTTGTTCGAAAGAGCCTTGTGCTTTCAACAAACCTACACTGATAAACGTCTCTTTCTCCGCGGCAGCAAGTTCGTGCTCTTAGCGATCCTATTACAGAAAAGCCGTCATTTGATGAGATCGGAGCCGAAAGGAAGGCATTCATAACATAGGATCGGTTGTCATGCACGATGACGATGATTGCAATACAGCTGATACGAGGATGAATGAAGTGTCTCAAATGATTGCAGGTAAACCATCGAAGACTTTGAAATTGCGGTCCTACGCCGAGATTAATGGGAACAATTTGAGCCTCCCAGGAGTGCCCCAGGACTTGTGCAGGTACACACCCTGCCCGGTGGGAGGCCTGAGTAATGTGCGTGAAATCAGCTTCTCAATTCCAATCAAGGCTTTCTACCCATCGGTGAGTTTTCGTTGTGAATCTCTAACGCTTCTTCACCGCTCGAGAGAGTAACTCCAGACGGTGCTCTTGAACGCCGACCAAACCCACCGATTCTGCTTACAGACAAACTATAGTCTGGCGTTCTACGCTTACGGGGACAACGGACTGGAATTTTGCGGCAAAACCGACATGAGGATACTTTGAGAACTTCATTCGGATCTCGATCGACATCAGAGAACTTGAAATCCAGCATGGAAGCCCAACGGTCTTTGTATGCGATCCACATCCTCTGCGGAGTCAAAGTGAATAGCAATAAAGATTCCCATTCTGAATTCCTGGTACTCCTATATCGGTCAGCGAGCTCGTCAGAGACCCACCCTCCTTCTCGAAGAATCCTCATCCCCAGGGTTTCGCTCACACACTCCCATCTGTGATCCAGGGTGTGTTATCATTTATCATGTGCTACCGCTTGCAAACATTTTGTCACATAGCAAAGCGCGCAGAGTAGAACTCAGAAAGCTCCTCGAAAGCTTGTTGATCATTCCGGTGCACAACCTTCGGAGGCAACGCTCGGCTGTTGGCGACTCTCAAAACAAGAGGAAGTCGGGTGCACTAACCGCAGCCTCGCCGCGAAAGCACAAGCTTTTTTTACTGTTTTTCGATCGACCCAATAAGTTAATTGCGCCTCTTTCTACCCAGACTTTTTCGAAACCGTTCATGAACTCTTTGAAGGTTCTGAAGGGAGATGTCTACCTAATTACTCGGTAATTTCTGCGGTTTCAGCGGACTCCGATTTTCTTCTGAACTCTGAAGCAGTTGATATCGAAATCCATATCGATAGAGCTCTCGACCTGCTCCATGTTCTGGAACAACCGATTGCAACAGAGGGTAACATGATGCTTCAGTGGGCTCTGCAGGGCGCAATAGTTTTATAGTGAGTGTTGAGAGTTCATCAGAGATAAGCATATCGACATCGCCGCGGGGAATCGAAAAGCTCTCCTATTTTCTTTCCGGAATCCGAAACCAAACCCATTCTACATGGGTCAATATCATCAAATTTTACGCCATTCCGGCTCTGGAAAAGGTGGGACACTGTCGTGCAGCTCCTTGCTTCCCATTATGTTCGGTCGACATTCGTCTTGGATTCGTCAACACGAGACCATTGCAACAATTCTCGAATACTCCGATTTCTGGAAGCTTCGATCTGTCTGAGATGTCCCGCATGAAAATATAGCGGTGCGGACGAGAAGGTTAGTGTGACATCTGCTGCTTTGGAGTCGAGTGCAAGAACCGCCAGGCAGCGTGGCAGAGCGGTTAGCGCGCTTGTTTCAAACACGAGTGGCTATGGTCACCGGGAGGACCGGGATCAATTCCAGCTTCGGGCATCTTTATAAGGCATTCAAAAGATGATGGATGGAAAAAAAAGTCGAGTGCAAGTGCTCTTCCGAGGAACGCGTATTCGATCTCGCACCGTCCATATATCTCCATCTTCGCGTCCAGAAATCCTCTGATTGGGAAGGGCTTCGAGGTTGAGATTAAAGGGAGCGGCAGCCGAGACGAGTCAGACTGTCGACCTCGAATCATGAGTCAAACTCAGAGACATTGGCGTTGATATTTGACTCTTCAATCAATATCATACGACAGATGAAGAAATCAATATATGATGCCTGCAGTCCTATTGTCCAGTCATGACTTCCTCGAATGTCCAATTTCTAATCATGTTCTTGAGAAGCTTCTGAGATATGAATAATCAAAGGAGAGTCGAGATCAGGCTTCCCGCGATGCCAAAACAAGGGAATCCTCAAAGTGCGCTCATTTTGCAACACCTAGATTCCGGATTCGATTCCGTAGCGCAAAACGAAAGTCAGCGATTCTAGGATATCCCGAGTTAATTTCGATTATTCCGGTCGAAGCCGAAGTCGAGGCTCCGAGATTATTCACGATCTGAATCAACGGAACTCTTCTGAAATCGGAGCTCGAAACATTGCCAGTAGAGCTACAATGCAGTTGTTTAATTGTATCGATCTGTACCCCCGTCTGGTTCGTCTGACCATGAAACATGACCGACAGGAGGCTGTGTGTCTCGAGGACGCCCACCTTACCCGAAAGCGAGAGACTAGTATGCTGCGTCGCCAAAAGAGCATCATTCCTGCATTCTAAAAAAAGCGTCAATGAGACGGATGTTTTTAGCATGCTTTCATGCGATTTGCTTCGAAACATATCACCTCGAGTGCTTGGAAAAAAACATCCAGATATTCGGTTATTCTTAAATGGAGCGATCCGTCGCGAAGACTTTCAATGACTACAACAGAATTTCGCCTCAACGTCGATAGCAGCGCCCGTGATTCTCCAGTGAACCCAGTTGGAGTTGAGATGAACCATAACTAACATAACATGATTCAAGCTGAGAGTTTCAACGTATCTCCACGCTCTCCACTTGAAATCTGAAAATTATCGGGCCCACCGTATTCAAGGGATTGGTTGTAATAAACGCCGCGCTCTGACTCGTGGATAGAGTTGGAGAATGGGAATACCACGCACTCTCGAAGAACGCCACGTAATGAAGTCCTTGTGTATGAAGAACATTCCATATGAAAGCATACTTCTTTATATCCAAAGTTCTTCCATGTGAGCTCTCTCATACACGGAACGATTCCCCGATGTTTGGGGTTCTCAGTACGCGCGATCCCAGGATGATGGAAATCCGGGTACGCGCTTCTCGCCTTGACAGAAACAGCTCGGAAATCACCACTGAAATCGGAAACTGGACTGTTGTCCAGATTATTTCGATCGCTCCACTGACTCTCTTCTGGTTTTTGTGATGATCTGGATCACGCTTCATCTTATATTTAAAAGTATTCTCGTATTCCTCGATCATCTGCACGTGGTCTAGAGTTCTGGTAAGAGTGATCTTGAGTGTCGTCGTCAAGCTGCGTATGCACGTGTATTGACCACGACACTGTTCCTCAACGTCTTCGCACTGGTCGAGAGGCAATAGCTTGCGATAATTTGAGGAAGGTCAGGATTTCACGGCTTGGAGAGAAGTCCTGGCACGGGAAATAACGAGAGATCGCTGTAATGTTTGGAGGCGTAATCCAGTTTCGTGTTTATTTCATGAAAGTCCACCGACGAATCTCAAGGAATTAGTGTATTTGGTAGCAATGCTGGCTTCGCCCAGGGAGTCTGAAGAAAAGAAGTCTTATCAAGGCTTCCGTTGCATCCTTCTTATCCTGGTGGACATCGTAGGATCGTGCATCGGTTGAGAAAGAACCCGCGATAGCGGCACTAGGTCTTTCATTTGACTTTGTTCGACGGCAGAAATATCTCATTATGAAGAACGCAATGGAAGCAGCAATTCCAAGTGTTAGAATACTGAAATGGGCTTTAAAGTCCTTCAAGCGGAGAACGCGAGCTTTCGCCTGGCTCTGCGATTTCAATCCGTTACGGCCGAGAGCGTCTTGTAGATATTTCTCCATGAGTCCTCCCGCCTGTAATCGTAATATGCTGCGAAAAGAAATGAAGAGGTTATCACGATCCTTGTGATCATTCAGGTCAGCCCGAAGTTGAGTCCGCTAATTCCGCTAATTTGATCTCATCGCTAACTGAGAAGTTGAGCCGCAATGAGCGTAAAGACGGGTATAAAATATCCTAACTCAATCCGAGTGTTGATAAACAGGACAGGACGCTCAAGCCATTCTCCATCGAAGTACACGCCGAAAGAGGCTGCTTGAGCTACTCCAGTCTAAACAGTCTGGAATCAGACCAGTCTGCATATCCGGCACCCTTTATCACTCACGTTTGATCGATTTTCGGTTTCAAGAAACATTTCTTCTGACTGTGTATCGTCGTCAAGCTGATCGTGAAGAAATCATCCGCCGGCGTCAGCTTATCGGTGAGATGGAGCTCAGCTGCACCGCTCAACAAGGCACTTTTGGTGTCGATGTATGCGTACCTGTGGGTAGGAATAGCTGTAGGAGATCTGCATTGTCACCGATATTGAAAGAAGGATCCTGTGAGCATTTATACCTCTTTTGGAGCGATCTCGTGATTCCGTGTCTCCACGTGGGAACCAACAGCTCTGGCCTCCGTGAGGTTTGATCTTTCAGGAGAGTGAGTACTTTGTGCCCCATGGGCTCCTGAAATGTCGGGGGTCGTCAGCGACTTTGGAGAGGAAAGTTTTCCATCCAACTGCGACATCATTGGCTCGGACGGAAGAAACGAAAGCATTCTATTCGCGAGCACGGAGATTCACTTACATCTATCATGGCTGACATGGAAGTATCTCGCATCGTGCCTCCCGTAAATCTATTCGCATGCAGAGCAGTCTCCAGAGCGAGCATGTTCTCGACCCCCGTGTCGTACAGACGGACGTTCATGAAAGCCAATATGCATCCCGAGAAGGAATTTCCAAGAAGGAAACAGAACACCGTCCAGTTTATCAACAAAATACGATAACTGGCGGTCGAGAACTCTTCATATCCATCGTGAGCTGCCAGACAAACGGGAAAAAATCGGGAAACTAGCTGAGAGCTCATAAGGTCGCTGAGCAAGGGTTATGGCCGGGGAAATAGTCAAGTTCGTGTCCATCAATCATAGAGATAGTATTCGAGATGATAGCTATTCCTCACTTTGTTTCAGAAACAGTGCCACAACCAGCAGGTAGTCGGGACTCTGCTTCCCTGGTGAAGTCAAAGGATTCTGTGATGATAATAAATGAGCACTCGCAGATACCACAACGAGTGATACGAATACCAAGCTCCAACCCTGCAAATCGATGAAGGATCGTCCCGTGTGAGCGAAAAAACACAAAGTGTTGGTAGAACTTTTCATTCGTTCCTCCAGAGAAGCTATCCGAATGTCAAAGCCACTGCTGAGATTAATTGTTGCACTCGCCAAGGGTACTCGCCCAAATGTCGAAGGTCCACGCCATGGTATACATCGCACTCTTCTCCTGAGGTCGCCTCGAAATGAAGGTAATCACATCGACGTAGTAGATTTTGGAGCAATCGGTCACCGCCGTCCTTGGCAGTGTGCAGGAAATATCCGACACCGAGAAATCCATCTCCTGCCCGAGCATAGAAAAGTCAGAGTGCTGCGAAACAAACAATTCGGAAATCGGAGCAGTAAATTGGTAAATAATAGTCTGTGATAGCTTCTCGACCTTATTCCAGACGTCTGCCAACATGCCGACCCATTTCTTCGAGGTCGCGTTGAAACTCCCGTAAGCCTCATCAGGCTGCGCGGTCAGCTCGAACCTATGGAATGACCAGGAAGTAATTTGAATGATCCGTGTCGCGTAAAATACTTGTTGGATATGAAAACGAGAGTGAATACTGGCTCTCCGCATGCATCCTATCCACCATCATGGAGAGGTCACTGTTATGAACACTCCGATTCCCCTGAATCTGGGTCGACACTTAGCTCATGATCGAATCCCGAAGTATCATCGGAATCCTGTGCGGAAATGCGCGGATCAGCAGTTCGGATTCGTACCCGCGTCGCTGTGATCACAAATCATGAAACGGTGATATCTCTAGATCAGCACATTTCCTCAGGACATCTCAGTGTTGTTTCACTCCTTCGATCATGAGCCCAAGGTGAAGCAGGTTCTCGCGAAATCGTAGTGTTCACACCAGGGACCTCTCTTGTCAGTTTGATGACGAGTGTATGCAAACATACGATGTATTCAGTTCGTTGCAAATGTCATTCAAGAGTAAATAGTCGTTCCCAGAGAAGCGAGGAGCTTTTCCGGATGAATTGTACACCCTAAGGTGGGGATTCCTCTGTGAAGATGTTGTCAAATTAGTCGATCGGAGCGGAAACCTCAGTCATGAAATACGAATTCGAGAAAGGGTGGGATGGTCACACTTTGCGTCGGAGCTCTTGGGGAATTCCGGCATATCGCCACAGATAGGAGTTAAGTAATTGAAGAAAGCACTTCAGTCAGAAATTGATCTCGTCATCGCCTATGACTCACAGGCACGTAGGTCCATCTCAGAGAGATCTCGTGAGGCTGTAACAGGCTGAAGAAATGTTCCTGTTTCCGAACCATGCCACATTCGCAACAGATTGTTACGTAGTCGTTGAGCAATTCGACTTCGAAATTGTAAGCTCCGACTTCTCGAGAGAAAAACTGTAACGATGGAATAGAGTCACGATAATACTCCATCGAACTAAGCCCGGTTTCTTTACGCTTCGAGACAACATTCCTCTTACGAAGCTGGGTTTTAAGTTTTATCCCTCTCCAGGTCTGAATCAGTGGCATGATGATCGTTTCAGCATATGTCAAATCACGAATCAACCCACCCTCAAAGGAAAATGCTCCTCGATTCTGTCGATCTCCAACGTTGAGAAGAGAAACCCTTGGCAACAATTCACATCGAAGTACATTTCTATCGAGGCCTCAAGTCTCTCCATGTTCCGGAATGACCAAGTGCACCAGACGTCAACATGACGTTTCAGGGGGCTCTGAGGAGGGCAAAAGTGAAGGATGTCGTGTTAGGATTCATCGTCGTGAACAAATGTATCTTCCACGCCTTGGAAGCTCGATGCATCCGTTGTCGCGAAGCTACGAACTCGTAACAAGCTATCTCAAAACGACCAAGACGCGTTGATACACATTTCGAGAGATTCTGACAGAGGGACGTCAGTTCGTTGGTCGAAACTCCACTTAGTGTTAGTATGAGACTAGTACTTCCCTGGGGGAGGAGAGAGCGATTGTACTTCGGGCGTTTCTCGTCTGATCAGGTCGATCATTCGTTCATGTTGACTGTACAGCACGGCAATATATTGAGTGTATTGTCCACCCAGCTTCTCCTCTAACGACTACTCGCCAGCATCACTCACGCCACTGCCGACCAACGTCTGGTGTGAAACCAGCACATTCAAACTAGCTGCAAGTCTCCAACCAGCTGTTTCCAAATCTTGCCGAAAAGGTGCCATATCTCGGAGGCTTTCGAGTTTGCACTCGGAACAGTTGTACCTCAACATTCCCTGTGTTCTAAGGTATCTGAATGACAATGAACGACCTCCCGCGTAAGCNTCGCAACAGATTGTTACGTAGTCGTTGAGCAATTCGACTTCGAAATTGTAAGCTCCGACTTCTCGAGAGAAAAACTGTAACGATGGAATAGAGTCTAGATTCTAGATAAAACTCCGTTGAACTGATTGTGAGCCCGGTTTCTTTAGGCTTCAAAACAACATTCCTCTTACGAAGCTGGGTGTAAAGTTTCATCGCTCTCCGGGTCTGAATCAGTGGCATGATGATCGTTTCAGCAGATGTCAAATCACGAATCAACCCACCCTCAAAGGAAAATGCTCCTCGATTCTGTCGATATCCAACGTTGAGAAGAGAAACCCTTGGCAACAATTCACTTCGAAGTACATTTCTATCGAGGCCTCAAGTCTCTCCATGTTCCGGAATGACCAAGTGCACCAGACGTCAACATGACGTTTCAGGGGTCTCTGAGGAGGGCAAAAGTGAAGGATGTCGTGTTAGGATTCATCGTCGTGAACAAATGTATCTTCCACGCCTTAGGAGCTCGATGCATCCGTTGTCGCGAAGCTACAAACTCGTAACAAGCTATCTCGAAACGACCAAGACGCGCTGATATACTTTTCGAGAGATTCGGACGGAGGGACGAAAGTTCGTTGGTCGAAACTCCTCTTGGTATGAGAAACGCGCGCTTCCCTGGGGGAGGGGGGAGCGATTGTACTTCGGGCGTTTCTCGTCTGATCAGGTCGATCATTCGTTCATGTTGACTGTACAGCACGGCAATATATTGAGTGTCTTGTCCACCCAGCTTCTCCTCTGACGACTACCCGCCAGGGTCATTCACGCCACCGCCGACCGACGACTGGTGTGAAACCAGCACGCCTCGGGCCAGCGAGGCATTCAAACTAGCTGCAAGTCTCTAACCAGCTGTCTCCAAATCTTGCCGAAAAGGTGCCATATTGACGGGAAAACGTCTTTATTGTGACCGCGGGGCACTTAGGTAGTACTTCGTCATCTAATCCTAGAATTTTGAAGGTCTATGAGGGACTCAAACTTTTTTCGTGCTGGACCAACTCGTTTACTTTTTGTTGTAGGAGGTTGGAAATTTATGGGGCAAGCCGCTGTTCAAATTTGGTTGGGCGTTGATTCCGGAAAGGGTGGAATTGTGCAATTCTTTGAGACCCCCGAAAAGCTAAGAATTCCGCATAAATAGTCGTTTTGTCTGGTTATAAAACCACGTAAACTTGTCCGGTTTTCGCCCGACGGTGCTTCATTCGACAGTCATCCCGGAGCGCCGCTCGATCCCGGCTCAGGGCGTTGCATGAATGTACAATTCACTGAAAAGTGATCGGGTTTTGGTGCACCATACCGAAACCATCGGCTCTTCATTCGTCCATTTGCGAAACAACGAAACTTCCAGTCCGGCGCGGTCGTGTGTCGATCTAGAATATCGTGAAAATTCGCCTAAAATCGTCTCAAGGCGGCCACTATTCGAATAGCTACTTACTTGAGTTCACATTTCCCAAACGAGGATACCTCAGGTTTCAGGTTTCAGACTGTGCAGTGAGTGCTTTGTGGTTTGTGGAAACATCAGAGTTCCATTCATGAGCAAGAGTAATGGTCATAAATATCCACCGGAACCGCCGAACTTGCCGAAGCTAGATGTCTTGACAAAGCGACTAATTCCCCCTCCAATCCCTTTCATGCAAATTCGGCGGTTACGGTGTGAGGGAAATTACGGTAGAATTGGTCAGGTGACTACAATAAGAATGATATTTTCAACCACAAGCGAGAGATGGCTCTGTTGCTATTCCCCTTCCGGAATGAGCTCCTTGGCATCATTGATCGAGACAATTTCCTCCATGTTTACGAGGAACACGAACGTGAAAGTCTCGAAAATCGAAAAGAGTTCGAAGCCAACATCAGCATCGACGAAATCATTCGTGAGATAGAGGCAATCTGCATCGCGAATGAACGAGTCGACGATGCGGTCCTCACTGAACAAAACAATACTCTAACAAGCTCTATGATGCAACCTAATGATGATGACCTGACTGAGTCATCATCAGGTCATCATCACTCGCAGACAACACAGACTACGTCAACATAAACAATACTGGTAGCGGCTGTAGAGCACTCTCCAATGGGACAAGGGTCCCCCGGACTGGGGCTGATGAAAACACAGTGATGCCGGCCCCAGCACCGCGGCAAAAAAGGAGGATTTTGTATATGATGCGAACCATAATAAACTCCTATCACCTTGTACCTGACTGAGTACACTAACGCACCTTCCGTGAGTGCCATATGACCGAGAACGAATGTTATGGTAGTGGAAAAACATTCACACTGAAAGCTCGAATGGAAACATACAATCAGTACGCACAGCAGCATAGCTCCATGAACAACGCCTATATCGCCGCCGCAACAACAGGGAAAGCTGCGGTCGGAATCAGTGGAAGGACAGTTCATGCTGCGTTTCGTCTCACGATATAAAAACAAACATCACAATTATCCCTGAACTGCATCCCTAAGACGCGGATGACGTTTTCCCGCGAAACACGACGGTAGTCTCGTAGAGACTACCCTCTTAATTTTTTTTCGGAGGCTTTCGAGTTTGCACTCGGAACAGTTGTACCTCAACATTCCCTGTGTTCTAAGGTATCTGAATGACAATGAACGACCTCCCGCGTAAGCAACGCCGACGCAAGCTTAAATCAAGATTGCGCCCGATCAGACTCGGTCTCGAAATTATTCCCCACCGCGAGAATCGAGCTTCGGATCAAAAATTATCGTTTTCCTCGAACGAAACGAGCCCTAACCGAGCGACGATTTAAACCGTCTTCGAAATTACTCAACTTCAGCGTGAAAAGTCACATTTTGAAGCGATTTCATGATGCTCCAGAATTAAGTCGTAGTCCACCACGATCTCGCCGGTTCATCGAAGTATCATTCCGCGTAAGGAAAATGCCTTCCGAGCTTACGTATACGTTTAGCGCTTGTCTCAAATCCCCGAGCGGCAATCCCATAGCGATCACTTTATAGTCAATATGCGGCAGTTGTCGAGAAGTATCCCATTCCGGGAGTGATTCGATTGTTCGAATTTCATAATCACTTTCCATGCGTTTCACGGCAGCGACCATCGCCTGAGTGAAATGTCTCAATCTACTCGTCAAGATCATCCAACGGAACGGCGCACCCGAAGAGGAAGTCTTTGATGAAGAAACTACTTTCAAAAGATCGCCGACACTCCGAAAATGCGCACAGTCAGCCGATAAGCTTAACATCACTAAAACCATCAAAATTGTAGCAACCTCGGATACTGCCACACTTTGCATTGTTGGCGTGGACGAAGTCATCGGAAGTGTTCGGATGAGTCGCGTCCTCAGACTGTTTGTTTGGTCTAGGACTCGGACTCGAGCTGAAGCTTGCACACGAACGTGTCGTGTCATGGACTCATTCCGCTCCGAAATCTTCGCGGCAAAAAGCAATGCCAAACTCCTGTCGGAAGTGGCTGAAAAATAAGATTCACAGGAGCCTCGAATGTTCACTCCACGGAGATCTAGTATAATCGAAAATGAACCGTTCACCAAGCATACCCGACGTAATGTGTAGAGCTGATCCGGTATTCACGTGATCTGAAACCCAGAAGCACTCAATTGCTACCTCTCCCACCTGAATTCTTAGACGATCAAGGTCAGTCCTGATTATCACCTAGGACGTTACGATCACAACAATCGTCGCGGCTCTGAGCCTTCCTCACGCCGCCCGGATGCCAAGAGGCGAAGAGCATCCATTTACTCTGACCGTCCACGGCTGAACATGAAAATCTCACGAGAGCTACATATTTATGCTCTACATTAGCAGCGAACCTACAAAGCAGACGCACGTTAGATTCCGGTTTCCGTACCGGAAAACTTTGTCTCGCTGAGGCTAAACTCACTCGGAAAAGATCGCCTTTGCTCCGTTTTTTCGTCTCATGCGAGTGGCCCTTCAAGCTTATCGAGCCGAACACTGAAAACTTGTTTTCTTGGTCTGAGGAATTACCTCCCGCAGAAGACCTTTGTTTAAGACGAGGAAACGGAAAACGATTCTCACCTTGGAATCCGAACCCGCGGAGTGACTCGTTCGTGAATCCTCACGAGAATCAAATACTCATCGACGTATAAACACGTTCCTATTCCCATCCGACGAAAGTATGTTTAAGTGATTCATGTCCTATCAATTATTTTCTGAATTTACTGCGGACGAAGCCCGCAATTGCAAGACATACAAGTCCATCATCAATATTGAAAGATTCTGCGCATGACCGACTCGGGGTTTTCGTCTTCTACCACAGTATAGATGAAAAAATAAAAAACATCTTTGTCAGCCTAGCGCAGCTGATTGTGAGAGCTTGACGTGTTTTCGCTGTTTGTCTCCTCAAAATCTAAGAAATATCGCCTCTCATTTCTCATTAGATGTTGAATTTTCCCTTAATGTCGCACGATTTCAGCAGCTTCCGAATGATGGATAATATCTCCAGGATTGCTTAGAGCCTTGAGAAGCCGGAGCTTTTCGATTCGTGCATTTTCTCGCGAATGGCCAAGCCGACATAAATAGAAGAGCACTGATTTTATTATCATTAGATACGAACAAAACCTCTCCGAACGAAAAATTTCATTCACATCATAGTATGGGCGTGGAAAAACCCAGAGCTCAAAATCCAGAGAATCGCGAGTCGTACGCTGCAGTTTTGAATCTGCAGGATTGCCGTTTCCGTCAGGACATATTTGTGGCGGGGATTTCGGTTGAAATTCGTAGAAATGACTTAGGCGTATGGCATGATGACAGTACTGACTGAAGGATGCCCCTGTTTAGTATGATCAGGGTCCTCCTTGAATCATAAATTTTACTTATTTTAAATACGATCACTGTGACTGAGGCCGCGATCAAAGTTTCGCTGTTCAGCGTCAACAACATCGCTTCAGAAAGCTCTCCGAAGCTCTAAAGGGGGGAATCAGTGCTGGTAACAACAAAAACAAAATTGTGACTTTGTAGAATATCAACCAAGGAGCCAGATGAGCATCGGGGAATCTTTCCCTGGCTCATCACTAGATTGGAAACGCTACCATAGAAATGATTGGACCGTTGGAAATCTTTTTGGAGTGCTGAATTCTGGGCTCCAAGTCGTACAATGGTGATCGACTCGAGATCAATGTCCGTATCCCGCGATAGAAACTAGAAGCATTTCTCATTTGGTTTCGACTCCCTGCGAGAACATGATGTGAATCACTGTGGAAGGGTGATTGTCGTGTGACGGAGAATTTCAAAATCGAAATTCGGAAGGTGATTAAGTTTGCGTTTTTTTTTTGTTCGGGAACAGAGTCAAGTACGAAGCATCACGATCAGGTCGGAACCTGTGCGGCCACCTGACTACCTTGAGAGCTTCGAATCGAGAACTGAACTTCGTATCCATTTCCACAGCGAGACTCCGGCCTTATCGTCTCAGATGGATGACTCGCGATGTTGGAATCGCCGCCATGGTCATTGCTATGGTTGTCGGGAGCGCTGTGTCGGCGAATACAGTGAAGCATCAGAGTGCTGCCGAGGGAGAAGTCTAAATCACACCGAGAGCAAGCAAAACGCGTCAGCTTGTGCAAATCGGCGTGAGATTCAAGACCATCTTCGGTAACAAACATTGCGTTGCATTCCTCACAAGCATACTGATTGGAACCGGTGTGAGTTTGCTGATGAGCTTCCAGTTTCTTCTCATCCTCGAAAGAAACATCGCATTCAGTGCAAGTGAGGTGGCTTTTGCGGTGGATGCGGAACATTCGCGGAGTCCATTCGTTATTCCCGGAATGATGTGTTTCGCAGTGTTTTTGGAGATGATATTTCATCGTGAACTTGATATTGCACAATTCGCAAAGATGCATTTCGCTGGGGAAGTGGTGGGGAGCGTTGACAGCCATGATCTTCGCCGTATTCTGCGATTTCCTCCTTTGGGTATGAACGCGGCGAGCGTGTTAGGCTTCTTCCCACTTCCGAAGTTGCGAAACTCGACCAGTGGTCTAAATACTGGAAAAGAGAAAAGCCATCAACCTTTCCATTGGGGATCCGGTACAAACGATGCAGCGTTGAAGAACAAAGTTTCCAGAAATCGTCATTGACCATTCCGATCACTGACGACTTCAATCAAGCAGCACTTGGAGACAGAAATGATCGAGACTCGAGACTTTATAGTAAGATCTGAATCGAGAAAAAAACCATTGAGCTTTGGAGATCCGTGGCAATTAAATTGAGAACTGTGGAGACTTTTCGAATGCATTCATGGTCATGTGAGCAGACCGCGCCAGATGTTCTCCGAGTTCAAGTACTTCATAGCACCGAGTCCGTAACGAAGTTTCGAGTAGACCACGAAAATGTATCCAAACTTGAAACCGGCAGCTGATCTTGATACTTGTTCCTCGACCTCCGGCAAGAGTGTGACAAAGAGATCCGAACTGCATAATTTCATCGTGGAACGAGCAATCGTATGATTCACAGCTGATGGGTCTCAAGTCACAGAGAATTTGTTCTCGCAGGAAGATTACGGAGAGTCTAGATCGTCAACTCGACACGAATTTCTGCACGGGACTGAAATCCTCATTCTGCACCGCCGTTGCTGCACAAACGCTCCAATGCCGTGAGCAAAACATGTACAGTTCTGTGGAAGTTCTCGATCCACAGCATTCTAGCATATCTTGGCCAGACGAAGACTCAAACAACAATGCTGGACGAAATTTGGCTCCATGAGCGGAAAACTCACCAGATTCTTTGTTGAACCTCTATTGGAGACAGGTTTTGCACCAGGTTAGTATACTCTGAGAAAGCTCTGCAGTGAAAGCTTGTGTTCGATCCGCGTTCTTACTTTGATTTCAGCAAAGCTTGAATAGGCGAGGAGGTGCAGGGTGCACGATCTTCCCAATGAAACAAAGCTCTCCGAGGAGGTTTGTGCGTTGTGGAATGTTCTGCAAAACAATGCACTGCCCTCTCACGCTCTCCGACAAGGGTCCCACCGCCTTCGCGCGGAGTTGTGGGTCACTTCGAGAGGGGTTCAAAGAGTTCTTCTCAGAGAACAAAGGATCATGGAGCCTTGGCTTTTCGAGTGATTTGTTTGAATAACGGCACCATAACGAAGAGCTCTAAAAACATCGCACAACGTCAAGTTTGAGACATGTCTGTTATGTCATTCCTACGAACGTTTCTTTAGGGGTCGATTATCGTTGGGAGTTATTCTTCGAAAAGCTTCTCGGTGTAGGGCATGGTAGCGATACCTCAAACGCACATTTTGGGAGATCACAAGATGTAGCGGCGGCTTCAATATCTACATATACATACATATGTGAGCGAGTATTGAAACCCAGCTGTGATTGTCGTGGGAACACGGGTTCTGAAACAGAATGACTTTTGTTTCCGGATGCAGTGTGCGAGCTCTGGAACCGAGGAATCTTCTAGACCCAGGCAGCCGAGGGATTGCTGTTGATCGGGCGACCAGTCTACTCGTCTTCGGTAATGAGAGGATTTATTTGTGCACTTCTTCGAGACTGGGTAGATGCGAGGCTCATGCTGATTTCAACTTCCAACCGAACAGAGCACGAAAGCCAGGGTTTCTTCAAAATCGTGACACGATTAATTTCAGGAAAGTTTAGGTTCTTTCGATTCTCGAAGACGATCCCACCACGTCTATCCGATTTCGTTCGTAAAGTGTGTTGATTGATCCACCGGATGTTTCATCGAGACAAGTTGAGCATCTGTTACAATCATCGAGTCATCAGACTCTTTCTTGGTTCGTGAGCAATTACGACTTCATTCAATTTTATTGATTGTGTTCCCGTCGGAATCAAACTGCTGTCACCGGAGTTGTTTCATTTCTAATAGCACCAGACAGCTGCCTCAGGTTTTCCCGAGTATGCGACGGCATCAATCGACCCCTCTCACACTCTAAGCGTCGGCATTCATTCATTGCAACATCCATTCCAAACGATTCACTTCAGAGGATACCATGAAAAGGAGGAGGAACGGTTGTTAAATGATATACTGCTGGCCGCCAGCGGAAAGATTGGTCTTGATTTGAAGCGCTAACAGCTAATGGATCTCAATTCCTACATTTGGATCGCAGTTTCCACGTTTATCCATGTAGCCATCTGACATACGGAAGACGGGAACCCACAAGACGATTTCAGGCAACGTGAGGTTTCTGTGGACAAAACTTTTTTCGCGGTCTTTGGGAGCCGAACGTTTCAAGGGCACGGGTTAGTGAGAGAAGACAAGGCCTGTCGCTCAGCTGAATGGCAATGAGCTCAAAAATATATTCATTATGTGCATAACATTACAAACGCACGGATTGACATCTGACGCTCTTTGGATACTCTGATATTGTCCGTTGTACTACGAACGATGTCGTCGACGGAAGATTCAATGATGGATTAATAACAACCATCCTTGGTGGAAATCAGTCCGCGGAGGAGAGGGAATCGCAACACCGTGGATTTGCTTCCTTTCCCACTCCCTTTCATACTTCGACTTCCTTCGATCCTATTCTTCCCAGCAAGTGAACGGAAGCTCTCCTCTCAGAAACACCCGGTTGGCATACGATCGAGCACGTCGAGTGGAAGCAGGGTTCCGAATGGGATGCTTGGCACTGATCACACGCTCGGATCGTCCGGCTCGAGACCCGCAAGAATCTCCATCCACTGAGATATAACATGGAGAGTATACTGGGCTCCACTACCGACCCAAGTACTATATGAAGAACGATGCTGTTAGAAAGGAAAATCGAATTTTTCGGAGGTTATTTCAAAGTCGAGGAACTAACGGAATTATTTCGTGATCGACGCGATCAAATCCTCTTTTTCAGCGGCAGCGGAGATGATTTCAGATCAATCCTCATTTCTGGGAGAGGGTGAGGTGATTTCGGAGTGGATCAGATTATCCGTTTTCGAGAGGTTAGGAGGCGACTCCGTATCGATTGGATCAGTGAAAGTGAGGATACTCCGAGGTGATTCCGACAATACTTGAGAGAATGCTGGGAGCGATCAGGGTGTGGAGTTCATTCCGAAGTCGACCTAACCACATTCTTTGACGATCTAAGGATACATTCTGATTCTTATACTTACCAATTAACCATCCAAATTCTATAAATTATGACCATACTTCGAAGGCGACTTGATCTCAATCCACCTGACAAAGGACATCCCGAACAGAAACCGATACGGCGGAGGAAACACTGGCGAGGAACAGACCAGACCAGAACAGAACCTTACCGAGAGAGGAACCTCACCGGGGATGAAAGCTACCCGAGGGAAAAGAGAAGCGGGAGCCTGCCCAGAAAGGAACTCATCGTATGAGGAACTTGACTGAGGAAAGAACCTAACCGAGGCGGGAACCTCCTTGGAACCTGAGAAACTCAAGAGGATCCAGCTAACCGTAGTCGTTCGTAGGCTGGTGCTGAATGGATCAATCAATTGTTGAGAATGTAAATGATTCAATTAATCGATTTCACAAAGCTCTCCTTCGCCCATCGAGTAATGTTGTGACAACTGTTTGTCTTCGGTAGCAAGCAAAAATGCTTTGACAGAAGAATTTGAGGTTTCAGAAACTCGTGTTCTTGTCCTCAATGTGAGGACAGGTTCGTAACTCAAAATTTCTGACTGTTGCCGGAGACTACGACAAGAACAGCGATGAACAACTGATGATATATTTATAGTAATTCGGAACAACTGTATACAGTAACGATTCACGTTCTATGATGAGTTTGTGAATTCTCATGACTTTCATGGCAAGGATCCATGAGAGCCAAAATCTGCTCCGATGCGGCGATATCTCCCTTAATACAATACTGTGCGCTGTTCGAGTCGATGTGTTCGAGGAAGTATCTGTAGTTCACCATCAGAGAGCAGGAATTTTTCAACCCTCGAAGAGAAGTGTCAGCCATCCAATTTATTCGCCACAGGGTTGCTCCATTCTTCAAATGGAAATTGGCTGAAACAAAGAGCATTCTAGATACGGGTCTAGATCAGCTTCTTTTCTTACATCGCTTGCTGACTGCTGGGCACAATGATTTTCACATAGGACGGTCGAAGTTTGAGTTTATCAAAATAACTTGGACAACTCACCCACTCCGTTGAGTGCAAACCCGCGATGTTTTTCTTTGAAGAGATACTCTGAACAGAGTCTCGTCAACGGTAGCCTGAGACGATCCTTCAGTACTTCATTCTTGTACCACATATGGTTCTTGATCATCTCGTACACCATCGCCATCGCTTCATCCCTATCAGTTTCTTCAGTAATCATCTCGAGCTCCGACGAGGTAAACGGACACTCTCGATCCTTACGGGAAGCCTGTGAATGAGGACGTTTATCAAAAACTGTTGCTCTCTAAACAAAACGGCTGACGACTGATGGAGTGGACGATAGGTTTCTGGAGCACGAACTTGGGAATCGATATACGGTGGACTCCGTTCAATCCGTGCATATGATGATCGGATTATCCACCTGTTCTGACTTAATGTCTATTCTATCGAAAACTGATAGTTCATCATGATGAACAACGTGGATAGCGAGGCCTGATTAGTCCGAGGACACGCGAATCACCGTTCTCATGGCTAGACGTAATGGCGACCACCTTCTACCCAATAACCTTCCATGCGTCCTCATTTGAGTTTGATCAACCATTCCCGAGTCGACGAAGAAAACACAAGAGTCGAATCGCAGCTTCGACTCATAGCAACACGGATTGGGCAATCCGTGTTCCGTTCCAAAGGAATTTCATCATTCAAGTATGCATTTTCTGAGCTCCGCTTACGCGGATCAGAAGACTCCAGTCCAAATGTGATCCGATCAAGCGGAATTCACTGTACTATGTGCTAACTCGGCCGCATTTGTTGCGAAATAAAACCTCTTCATGTGCTAGTGCCAACTTCCCCAATGGAAAATATGATGAATCATGAGCTACTGGAACTAAACAGAGAGGAACAGTCTCATGGAGGAAGATCGAAGCTTTGAGAGAGAAGAGCAGTGAACCCCCAAGGTATCGGTAGGCCTACCTGAACCAAACACGTCAACAACCAATCCCTGAAACCAGGGATTGGCGATAACGTTGAAAACATCGAAATGGATGGATGTTCTGCTTGTAAGTCCTGTACAGCACTTTTGATGAGATATTTTCCGAGCTCTATGCCTTGAAGACCATTCTGAGTGGATGTTATGGAATAGAAGACGGCTGCGTTTATTTGTGAAGAGTCTTCGAGGTTTTCGATAGATGGAGAAAGGGACATGTTTTGTAACGAGCTCAATGATTCCACTGACTGTTGCTGCTGAACAATTTCCTGCGGAACGGAGACCATAATCAGAGCTCGGCGACAAGAGTTACCTCACGAAGAATTCTAGAACCATTCATTGTATATGTACAATACATTATCAAATATAGAGACCCACCTTGATACTTTCCGCAATGTGCTGCATTAGCGCGGTGTGAAAGACTACTATGGGCTCATTGGGCATGGATGAATGACAAAACACGAAACATCTCCGATAAGATCCTACCCTACGCTTCAAGTCAAGCCATCCCCGCACTGGGTGCACCGCTTCGTATTCCGATATCTGCAAGTGAAAGAATAAGTCGATCAATTCTCCTATTGGATTCACGGTTCTGCATCACTAGCAGGAATCATAGATGGAGAAAATGGGATCTCACCTTCTGGAGCATCTGGCAAGAGCTTTGCCATGTGATTCTCTCGACCTTCATCAAACCCGCAGAAAACCACACAGAAAGCAGCTCCTTGAGTTGATTGCTCATTGTCCGCAAACCTGCCAAATCAGTACTTGCGTTTTTCGCTAGCACTTCCTGGGGAAGAACTTCAATTCGGTCTTATATCCGTCTATTTTCCGAAAGATGCGCGAGAGCCTCTAAGCCGAAGACTCGATCAGATAGATTAAGACTTGGAAGATCAAGAAGCGTTACCATCATGTGACCTCGGAGGTCGACCAGGAACTTCACTCCGCCTTCCACTTTGCCGATTTGTTGGAATAAATCCATATATTTCGGCGTCAATGTCTGCCTGAGTTTCTCTTCCAGACGAACTATTGGAATGTCCTGTGGTTGCAATCAGCAGTCCCGGAAAAAGGAGAAGCGCGGTCTTTAAAGTTTTAGCCTCGGCGAATTCAGGACCCGAAAGCAGAACAGTCTGGCGTTTTTCGTTCGACATACCTGAGAGTTTTCATTTTTGGTCGAATCGAGATAGCTTTGAGCTGCACAGCGAACACTTCGACGATCCACATCGAAGTCGGAAGCCAGTTTTCGCATGAAGACCACTTGATCATCCTCGGACAATGTCAAGTAACGTTTGCAAAGCTCTGCCACAACCTGGTGAAAGTTGACAATTAACCATTTGCCCATCCGTGAACACAAAGGCAAGAGTTGATTCATTTCTGATGAAAAATTTTATCGACCAACGAACCAGATAAAGGGTCCCGGACAGGCCACCGATACGACTCCGTGTAAGTTATCCCATGACTTACCTGCGAGTTCTGCGGCGCTCTGGGATCTTTCGACGAAAGTGTATCTTTCAGAAGTCGTTCAATACTTGAAGACATCAACCGATCCATGGGTCTACGAATAGGAACCCTGAGTAAAAACAGCGATCCCTGTAACGGACCTTATTCATATAAATTCATCCTAAGGAGAGTCCGCCACAGGCAAGGGCGTGCTCAGGGGGGGGGGGGGGGAATTGCCTGGAAGGAAGGAAGGAAGGAGAACGTAAAGCAAAATCGCCCTGAATAACAAATATCCTATCCCTTTTTGCAGAGACATGGCTGTGTTTCATGGCAAGGGCGTGGGGGGGGGGGGGGGGGGGCGAGGGGGCCATGCCCCATCAAAATTCAAATCAATGGTACCCAGGGACCAAAAAACCCCTACGGATGACTTCAGGTATCCCAATATCCAGATAGAAAAGATAGCTGGAAAACCGTTTTCATCTGACACATTCGGGTGGAATGCGAAGACGGCAGCTGTTTTTTTAAGACGATGCCGCAATCATGGACGGAGAACACGCACGAGGTCGCTTGTTCATCAATAACTACTTCAGGCACTCTGACACCCGCCGGTGGTTCCGGTATTCGAGAGTCGCCCAAGAGGCTTTAAAGTGAATTTAAGTTCGGATCGGACATTCGCATCTTCGAATAGATATCGGGAAACTTACTATTCAATCTGATCGTCACAGGCTTTGATACATTTGGCGATCGAGGTGGAATTAGAATGCCCAGGTTTCTCAAGCACTTAGGAAGAGGACCGTTCAAAAAATTTCATGGTCCCAGTTCTATCCCACTAAAACCACACCAATGTTTTAGAGCAGCTTTTAGATCAGCTCTACTCTCAGTCTCACCTTCAGCATACTGCTCTGACTCTAGCGGAGGGCGCTGCTCTACGGAAAACACTGGCTGTTTTCAAACAGTATCGAGTTACTGCGTTGACAATTCAACGATGCGGAGGCCACCGGCAAACAACGCAGGAATGTAGTACAACCGGTAATAAACACTTTCGGAAAGTGAGGCAGGCACGTTGCGGGGAAGCTTCTCAGTTGATATCGCCCGTAATCTTCTTGAGACTCGGCGCTGTCTATCAACCAGTGACCGACATCCGAGTGGTGCTTACTCCAAAGAAAGAAAAACAATCAGCTGTTCGCGCTTCAAGATCAGCTGTTTAGACACATCTGATTCTTAGCGAGTGCAACCTCATCTATCACGATGCTTGCAGTTGCATTTTCATTCTCGCAGCCATTCACTTATATATGATAAAACCAACGTGATTCTGCGCACAAAATTTTCAAAAAAGACTTCATTCCTTAACTACGACGAGTTTGAATTTCGAATGACATCCACCTATAGATATGAATTTCTGCGGATTGGAAGAACGTCAGGTAAAAACACCGCACAAAAGAGCTTTGTGAACCCTCATTGACTCCGTTATAAGAGAACAGGGGCTCAGGAATTGTAAAATTAAGTTTGCCGATGGTGGGACGAAGGAAATGATGACCATGATCTTTGCTGACTAGAGGGACAGAATCCGGGCGTCGTTTCAACTTTCTTGCGGGCTAACTTTTTGAAAAGGCATGTCGCCGTGGCACAGCAGCCGAATAACGCCGAAATTGCATGGGATCACACTCTATCCAATCTCGAGCATTGCAAGAAGCCGTGATGCCATTCAAGGTCACGTGCAAGGTCCATGGCATCACGGCTTGGCGAGAGCAACACTTCACGGGTCATCTAGAGACGGATATATCTCCGTCACGGCGCTCAATTACTCTCAAGTTCACTTCGATGCCTCCGCTCTGTTTCCATGATTGGCAACTGACAACTTCTGCGTCACCGTTAATCGACACGCAAGGAAGGGCAGCGAGACCATCTGTGACACTTCCCAAGATGACATCATTTCCTTCTTTCCGGATCAGCAGTTCGATCACTCCGGAGCACTCATTCATTGACGCGCACTGGAGCGCCATATCGCTGTCCCCAGATTCTACCGGGTTCAAATCGATTTCCTCCTTCTGCAAAAGCGATTCGACAATCTCCGCATGAATTCTGGTCGACGCTGAATAGGGAGCGGGCGTCCGCGCGGAGCGCCAATTGATCTCGATTCTCACTGTCTGGAGAAGCAACTCGACAACTTCCCCGTCGCGATTTTCAGGAGCGAGGTGTGTAGGAGGATTTTCGCCGTTGTCTTTCAGGTTCACCTTGGTGTGTGGCTCCTCCAGCAAGAGTTTCAATTCGATTTCGACCGTTCCCGTATCAAGATCCACATCGCGCTACGAGGACCGCGAGAGATCAGCCGATCTGCAACCTCGTGGTTGAGTCATGGGTAAGATGAACATTTCACACTGTTGAAGTTATGCCTTCAGGAGAGAAATGGCGAGCGGCCAAAATGGCCAATCATGGAATTCAGAAATTTTCAAGGTTTCTTCTGAACTCTAATCATCCGCGATTTGATTTTTTGGGAAAATCGTTCTCGGTGATAATTTCACGACGTCGAGAACACGTGAGGCTGCTCCTCGTGCCAATCAAGTTGCTAACGAGTGCTTCTACATTATCTGGACTGTGAGAATGCCTGATGCAAACACCAGAATAACTCCATGCCTCGATTTGTCCCGAGGATTGGTGCGTGGGGTACGGCTACGGGTGGTCGAGCAAGAGACTCAACGTCGTGGTGACCAGAAGTTTCGACAAGTCGAATCCAGGCTGACTCGTGGCCGATAGAGTGCGTCTATGCAGCTGGTGGTCCCACTCCCTGTTCGATGTTGGATGATGCCTAAGAAAGAAAATGGCATTGCCTAGTGTACTCCAGTGCTGCCACTAGCATTCTGATCGCTCTCGTTGCATCGGTAGAAACGTGAGCGAGTGTAGAACGGCTAAGTATGAGATAAATGGACAGAATGGTAGCAGCACTAATCCGTTAGAATTGGATCGTTCGAATTACTGTTATCACGGAACAGCAAAATTAACAGTGAATTCCAGGCCGTTGCGCTCCAGATTGGCAAGCGAAGAGGACTTTATATGCAATTATCTATCAGGCGGTATGACCGAGTTATCTGACGGCATCACAAGCTTCTGGACTCTGGGAGGGATTTGTTTTCAAGAAATTCTGGATGAAATCCGTCTACCAGGGCTCACCGCTATGCGATAGAGAAACATCTCATGGTTTTCCTGCTGCTATCCTTTCTTGCGGGAATATCCATAGGTTTGGAGCGAGCCAGAGCACTGGAGATTCATTTCCCGACGAAAATATTCAAGTGATCCGATCATTCTCCCAATTTGGCGATGAAGGCTTGGTGAATCGGAGCATCCGTTTCCGATACCGTCATCTGTGATGAAATGGATCACTCTTGATTCGATGTCTTCGTGGTTCATCCCGCAAAGAACATCGAGTCAACTTCCAAGCCTCGAATGACTATGTTGAGTATCATCAACTCACCGACAAGAAAGCAGAGTGCTCTAAGCGATATACAAGCCACGTGCAGATTTGCGCCTGGATGTGGATTGGGTACTACATCACATAATATGTCGTGTTGACTCATGGTAACACAGTCTTGAATCGCATGTTCGATGCCCGGCTTTCCTCGGTCTCCACTAAGAAGAAACTCGAGACTATTTTCGTTTCACTCTGTTTGGAGCGAAGCAGGATTCCTTTGGTGACCATTTGACACCCCGCGCGTATATACATATACTCCACAAAAAGGGTGAATGACTCCCCCCCGGCGCCACCAGATTCATCACCGGGAATTTTCAGAAAAACCTCTATTCGATTCGAACGATCGGGTTGGCTCTCTAAAGCCACGGAACCGATGGAAATCAAAGGCTCATGCCCACTGGGCACCCCAAGCTCCATGCCCATTCCGCGCGAATTAGTTTGCGCGAGAATCGAAATACGAAAAAACTGGGAGGAGACTTCGTCGCTTTCCTAGAGTTCAGAACCTGAGTTTTTTCTTGAGATGAATTCATCCGAAATCGCTTCCGGGAAGCTTGGTCTTTTGGGTCTCCTGCCTATTAAGTAAAGACTTCGGTTGGATGAGTGGATGATTGCGATGACTAGACCTCGATTCAGTCAGAAAACTCCTCCGAGAAAGGCTAAACCTTTTCGGAGAGAGGGCTAACTTCCTATGCTGACCATCTTTTCACCCTGGGTAAGCGCTTTGATGCTGCAATTCGATGCATGTTTTGCTGTTGGCGTTGCAGCTCTTGGTCAGCCGGAGTTCCTCACACCTCTCTGCTGAGGCTATTCTTTCCATAAGGCACGTAGGTTTTCATCCACAACTCTTCGATCTCTTCGATTGAACTGCGCATACAAGCACGCGAGCATGCGAATGTTGCACATAACGTCGTCGTTGCAAAAAGTTGCGTAGCGTCTCGAAATACTTCGCTTACCGACCGCATACAGTTTTTGGAGAGACTTCATAGACTCATGGGCACAGAGCGCAGAGCAGATTTGCCACACCGACTTCCGCGCGTTATCTATATTTTTTCGCCGCTACCTTCATTCCGAGTTTGATTGAAGTACATTGATTTCGTCCGAACCAGTGGTGCTCACGATATTTTTGTTCGATTCTGGTAGTCTTGACCACGTCAGCGTAGACCGAAGTTAGTTCATTCCGAGACGATTTGTCTCTTAAGGGGGTTCCCTACTCAATTTTCGATTTTCTATGGTTGTGAAGATACGGTTGATATAGTATCACCAATCGAGAGCGCATCCACGAATTACCACGCATACCACAACAGAACGCCTATGATTTTCGTTGTTTTCTCTTGATGACAGAAGTAATGTCGAAAAAGGCGGCCCCGGCAGTGTACCTGTTTCCTGGAAACGGCTCAACGGATTTTCGCGAAGCTGGTGCAGAATCTTAGAGCAAGGATGGGACCACAATTTGTGCTGTATGGATCAGAATCAAATCCTCACTTCTCCTGAAGCAATGTCGTGAACTTCGTATTTCGGAAAAAGACTCGTTTTTTCGCTTCAATTTCGACTTTGATCACTTCATACCAGCAGTAGTGACAATTTGATTATGATCCTATACACCTTAAGTTGTGGTCCCATCTTTGCTCTAATATTCCGCAACAGCTTCAAAAGACTCCGTTGAGTCGTTTTCAGGGATCAGGTACACTGCCGGGGCCGCCTTCATTCTATGATCAAAAGAAAACAACGAAGTTCCTTGGCGTTCTGTTGTGGTATGCGTGGTAATTCGTGGATGCACTCTCGATTGGTGATACTATATCAACAGTATCTTCACAACCATAGAAAATCCAAAATTGAGTAGGGAACCCCCTTAAAGGCCGATCGGATAACGAAGCATGCAGCGTGGTCATGCGCACTCCCAACAATTTTCGCAGAGACACACCCGATATCCACGCAGAATATTTTCTTCAGGATGGGGGGGAGGAGGGACAGCATGCTGGTCGTTAGCGAAGATCTTAACAACAGTCAAGATTCATTCACGGAACTCCGACGTTAACTGGACAACTTGGTAATGCTCGTTATTGGCAGACGGAGGAGATCATCCGAGTGGCCGTCTGCAAGTGACTGCTTGCCTTTGATAAGTTTTGTTGCTGAGAACGCTTGTTGGCAACAGCAAGTGGTTCTGAAGCGGCAGACTTGCCGTTGCACGGATGCTCGTATGTTTGAATATTGATCTTTGGGGAACTTTTTCGAGTAGCTAATTATCTCATCGGAATCCATAACAAATGTCATCAAAGACGGTTCACAGAGGAATGTTGCATTTGAGATCTATGATTTCGAGCTATAGGATCTGTAGGGTATTCAGGAAGTTTTGTTTTCGGGACAGCGAACAGATTTGTATTGTCAATTTGGAACGAATATTTCAGAGACCTCGGATTGAGTGGCGCAATAGAATCCTTTACCCAACAGCGTTCAATGCGTCCATCGGACTGCCCTTCTGCGATTCCAATTCCTATTCGAATTCTATTGCGACGAAAGCTTCGAGTATGTTGACTTGATGAATCCCCAAACCGAAGAAGAATATGTCGAGAAAAACGGATCCGGCGCCGCGTGCGAAAATTGGTGTTTCCTCCTAATTTTGAGTGTGCATCAAGTCAATGTCGTCAGCCTGGGCGTCACCCAAACTCCGTGCCCATCGATCGACCATCGGCCTCAGCACAGCTCCGACACACAGCTCGTATATTCGTTGCCTCAAGTTCGAAAAGCAGCATTCGGAACCTGCACGGGTCGAAACTCCGACAGAATAAATCCTGTATGCTGAGTCAGTTGTTTGCTAATTTGTGTTGAGGAAATTATTTCGAACGTTTGGATATTGAAACATAGGGATGAAGGGGGAATCGGAAAATATTACACACATGTGATACACACGGTGGGGAAATATTGGGAGTTTCAGCCCCTTCACGAACTTGACCGCCATCATGGTTACGCTCTCAATTCGCAGAGTGGAAGCTTAACTTCTAGCCTATATGTAATCCTATTTTGCGCGTCTGACGCCGAGCGATTACTTGAAATTCATGCGCCCAGTTCGCCATTTCTCAGTCCGCGCACTCAAGGTTCGGGCATTGACTCCGTAAATCTCTCAGCCCACGTCCTGGTCACTGAAATTCGCACCGAGCGTAACAAATGGAGGCTCTTCTGATTCGATCGAGCGGGACATCGAAAAATCGAGTGATTTCAGCTCAGATGAAGCACTATGATGGGGATTGTCATCGCAGGTTCTCCACAGAGGCAGAATCGGCTCTGTGGCTTTTCGTGTTTTCGAGAAGTTCTCGAGCTTGTGTAGAAAGATTCGTTCCTTGATCGGATTGTTGGCGAAACCCAAGCCGTGAGCCAAATGGCAAATGAATATTGAATCTCGTAATTCGGAGGCTCTGAGGTCGTTATGAAAAAGCTCACTATGCAGCATTCTCATAATCACGAGATACATTCGACGAGCTCACTTTCGATGCTCAATTCATTCCGGTTGCATTTCACCCAAACCGATTTCTGTGGACGAGATTGTGAGAAGATTCGTACCCACGAGTTTGTGATTCCCGTCATCGAGCTTCCTGTGGGTTACATTCATGACGATAGGGAGTTAGGAAGACACTGTCCATTGATTCTCGGAATCATTAATATAGATTCATTGAAAAATGTTGAATCCGGAATCGAGGAATGATAGAAAGTCCTCGAAGGCACCATTTTGTGGGACGCAGTACGCATTTTAACTTTCATTTTCTCTCAGCAACGATAACCAAGCGGCTCGAGGTCCGCGGTCAGGTTCGCAACTCTTATTGGTAGTGAGGAACCTCGCGCTGATGAATTTTCATTCCATCTCGCAAACGGTCTCAACAGCTCCGAGAAAACATCCCCTGCAGTCGAGAATTGGGCGAAGAGGGATCGTTGCAGCACTCATTCTAACTTAGAAAATAGATTGCCACAACAGATGGGTTTCAAGCGGGTTTGTTTCGAAGATTTCTGCATTCCTTCCTAGAAGTTACCCAGACCCCAACGGATCGCTTTCTCGAATCGAGGATTCTCTGAGAATATCTTTGAGCGGGTCTCGGATCTGAACCCGATCCAGGTACGGCATCGCCTCCGAAAGTAATCGAAATATGGAATCGTCTCCCACGACCTGCAGATCGTTTCTGAGCGAGTTCGATCGCTTTCTCGGTGCTGGCTTTCTACTGATGTTTCTTTACGTATCAACGAATGCGGCTTTTTGAGCGGTCAGCTCTTCTTTATTGAGAGTGATTATCTGAGAGAAAGTCTGCGGAAAAGGGCTGATTATTCGTTGTGGAATGTCAACGAATGGATTCGGGGCTGGACTGCTCCCGCGGGGGATTTCCTGTCGAAGCGAATCAATGTCGATTGCCCTTCACAGCGCTAAAAGAGCCATTTTGGAAGAAGCTCGCCGCGGAAATCGAAATCCGCTAATGCTCAGCTCAAGTAGGAAAACGCTCACCCGTCTGAGCGAAGTTTTCAATTGGGCGAGATTTCCGTTGTTCGACGGAGCTAAAGAAATATCCTATCCAGCTTGTATTGACCGAGAAAGCGATAATGGAGCTACAAAATATAGCGATCATCGATTCCAACACTCCGCTCAAAGAGGGAGACCGCATAATAGCCAGAAGGCACTTACGACGTATCTTTCGAAAGCCACCCATGGTTGCGGAACATCAACCTCTTATCTAATCGAGCGAATTGCCAATCACTCTTATGGATATTAAGATTACAACACGGCCTTGGAAGATAACCTTAGGAGAAACCCCCGGAAAACAAGCGAATATTTTGTTATGGACCATAACTTTCAAAGATGTTCTCGAGGGCCATCTTCCGGAGGTGATAAGAGAACATTCCCTAAAAGGGAGCTGCATAAGCACTTTCTGCTCAAAGCATCCTGGAAGAATGGCTCAGTATCTGTTCAGATATCTGCATTAAAACGACTCGTGGAGACAGTCACGCTCCAGTACGGTATCAACGGGAGTCTTCCATTAAAAGAAAGCGATATGCTCCTCGTGCGTCGAAAATGGCAGATGTCGGCGGAATCGAAGAATGAGATGAAATTCTCGTTCGTTAAAAACTTTGTGAGAGAGTAAGCGCAGTCGAACTCCGGTCCGCGCACTCAGGGCTTCTGTTCTGCAAAGAATCAGGCCAATGTTGATTCTTGTATTTTGTTCAAAATAAAACACAGTGTTTATTGGTAGAGGGCCGAAGTTACGCGAATTCGAGGCAACAAATGGAGCTCCACGACGGGCAAAGGCAGCCCAATTCAATTGTGTGACTAAAGCCTCCATCTGACAATTGGGAGACCTTCCACATAAATGTTACCTAAAGTCACAAACATGGAATATGAGCTGGGACATGATTATCTCATCTAAAAAAGTTCATTGAGCTCGAGGTCATGAGAATCGTTATGACGCGCCAGAGTTCCGCTTGAGAACTCCCTTTGAATGAGAAAGTTCCTCTAAAAACTTATCCAACAGACTACAAATTGTATCTACATTCTCCTTTGTGAAAACCATTGGAGGCTTCAACTTGAGGACATTGTTCCATTCACCTTCGGTGCTCACGAGGCAATGTTCCTCCTTGAATCGTCTCGAAATATAACTCGCTTCGTCGGAGGCCGGCTCTTTGGTGACTCGGTCCTTCACCAGATCAATGCCGACGAAAAGTCCGATTCCGCGTACATCACCGATCGTCGGCCAGCGCTGTTGGATTTTGCAGAGCTCGTCAATGAGATACTGACCGACATCTTGCGCGTGCTCCTGAAGTTTTTCATTTTCGATGACGTCCAGCACCGCATTCGCGATAGCGACAGACACTGGGTTGCCTCCGTATGTGTTGAAGTATTCCGCGCCTTGAGCTTCGAAGGCTCGCGCCACGTCCGGGGTGGTGACGACGCACGCTATTGGATGACCGTTGCCAATGGGTTTCCCAATGGTGACTATATCAGGAACGACGTCTTGTAGCTCGAAAGCCCAAAACTTTGAGCCGACACGACCGAAACCGGTTTGTACCTCGTCCGCGATGCACAAGCCCCCGGCTTCTCGAACGTATTGGTAAACGTTTTTCAAGTAGTTTTCCGGCAGGGGGAACTGTCCGCCGCAGGAAACAAGGCTTTCGCAAATGAAACAAGCGAGCTCACGTTCTTTGCTCCTCAGATCCGTGATGATATCACGAACCTCATCGGCGTAAAGCTTCCCGATGTCCACAGTCTTGTCGTTGATTTGGGACAGCTGATATTTTCCTCGGTATGAGCAGGGTATGGGAGCAACGTGAACAGATTTCTTCTGCTTGTAGCCCTTGATCCGGTTGAACTTGTACGGACTGATCGAAACTGTCGATTGCAAATGACCGTGGTAGGCAGCTTGCAGGCAAATAACATCCTTGTTTCCTGTTTTCGCCTTGGCGAGTCGCATTGCCAAGTCGTTCGCTTCAGATCCCGAGTTGAGAAAGTAAACAACCGACAACTCTGGCGGGAAATATCGCAGAAGTCGTTGTGCGTAAAGAACAAGATTGTCATGAAGATACCTGGAATTCGTGGATAGGAGCTGCATTTGTCTCGAGCCCGCTTCGACCACATGCGGATGACAGTGTCCGACGTGCGCGACGTTGTTGATGCAGTCCAGGTAGGAGACGCCGTTCTCGTCGTAAAGGTACTGCTTCTCTCCGCGGACGATTTTGAGAGCTCCACTCGATTTGAAGAACACAGTGCAGTTCTTCCCTATGTGAAGATCTCGCAGGCGCATTGTTTCTTCCTTGGAGATCTTCTCTAGGGGAGACTTCACTCCGTTCGACATGGCTGTACTCATCGCGAATGAGGTTTCTGCTGTGCCGGTTGTCACCTAAACACCACTCCGAATCGGCTCCTACAACAAGCAACTTTGTATCAATGACACTGAGGCCAATTTGCCACACCGGTGGTATTCAAACAAACAGACTACCTAGACCTGCGCGAGAGAATGACTCGAGCTCTCCCATAGCATTCGCTCTTATGTCGGCTGACTGAGCGTAGTAAACAGCTCTCCACTTGAGCTCCCTCTCTCTCCCGTCCACCTCTGCAGAGAGCACTCGCGACGGCGGCAGCGGCGGCGGCCTCGCAGTGGACCCCAGAACTCAAATAATTCGGATTCTTCGGTTTTGTTTGGACGTCTGATATAATTCGCGTTGGAAACTGTTCCGAAAAGGGAACATTGTGTTTGAGAAGGGGCTCATGCTTCGCGGATCGGCACCCGAGAATCTGTAAAGAACACGGGGGCGAGGCTTGCCGATGAATCCACGAAAATCTCAATATTTAAAGTTCAATACGAGGCAGGAGAGCAGTGTACTTGCTCTTTCAGCTCCTCAAAGAGAGGTTATGCTGATTGACAACTAATTTCCGCTCGAGCGACGGCCTCTGTGTTTTTCCCTCGATGTCTTCCTTGTTTCGGACTGACAAGAGAAAACGATATTCTCACATTTCTGAAGTTTCTCTTGCACCAAGCGATGAAGTGCCGACCTCAGACAGGGTTCCTCAGTCAAATGCTTCCGAGAATCTCATTTCTCTCGGAGGCTGCATTTGGAATCCTGAGGCATCGCGCAAAAAGGCTCGCGCGCGTCTCCTGGGAGGCGTTTCGCAGTTTCTCAAGAGCGGGAAACAGGATTCAGGGAACGAATGCATGATTTTTATATAAATAATAATTCATATCCTATGCATTCATTCTGTACTGATTTCAATGGCATCTGCATCCTCTCACTTGAAAAGCCCACTGAGTAATCCTTCACGCCGGAACCTCTCACAATCAGTTCCGATTCTTCTTGAATTATGAAAAATAAACTCGCAGCAGGATGACGGCCGATTTTGCTCCGCGGTCCGGGCACTCGGCTGTTTCAGCGCTGCGTCGGTTTTGCCGAGAGCCAGAGATACACTTCAAGAATTCGCAACTTTCCTGAAATATCGACTCGCTTGAACTGCGCTGCGACGGTGAATACTCTGAGCGACATCGCAAATACGTAGTGGTTATAGGCAACGATCAGGAACGACTCGATGAATTCCTACTTGTACATATCTATCTTACGAATCTCTGCGTGGCGGTCTCAAGAGGTCACTCGAAGCGAGGCATAGAGAGCCGTTTTCCAGTGCTACTTGGATAGAAGGGAGAACAGTTGATGCATGGAGGAAGAAACGTGGGCGCTGCCTCTCAGACTTGATTCTTCCTGTATCTTGAGAACTGCTCAAATCTTGTGCAAGTCGCCCGCATGCTGGAAGCCGCGGCGCTGCTCTCGATGAGTCGTTGATATTCAGCTCCAAGGGTTATCGCGGCTTCCTATCATATCTTTTCCGTCTCAGGAGCAATATCCCTGGTCGCTTCTAGTCCACGATATAAGAAGCTTTGGAAAATTTTGCAAAACTTTGAAAAGCGGAGATTTTCATTCGAATTCTGTCGGCTCGCCGATTCAGACAACGCCAGGGACAAAAGAGGTTCGCATGCGACGAGCTTCCAAGAGACACTTTCGCGTGCTCCTGCGGTGGGAATGCTGGTCGGCGCCCTCCTAGCGCATTCAGATATCAAGGAAGTTCTGAATTCCTCAAACTTGAAACCAATTTACGCCGAGAGTACGAAAATTGCGTCAAGGAAACTTCCTCGAGCAGGAACTCGAAACTCGAAATATGTCTTCTCGACTCTCGCTCGACTCAACGAAGGAACAGTCGATGATTTCAATTTCAGACTTCTCGCGGACTTCGAGATTGGTCAACTCAAGTTGGCACATCGAGACCATAATGAGAAAAGTCAACCAGCGTATTTTGCGCCAAATTAGGGTTGATAAAACTCTTGATGGAAAACATATGATTGATCACGATTTCGCTTATGCGTCAAGCGGCTATTCGCATCAGCATCCGTACAAGAGGACCATCACTTCGTGACCTCATTCATCAACTACATATTTCGAGTTTAAGTTGGCCAGCCGTGAACGTCCTTTAAGATATTTGACGGATATAATCTTTTCTACATAAATTCTGTTTTAGAGTGGACGGCCGCTGACTTACCGACCGAACTTCCTTTTGTGTATCATGAAGATCGATAAGCGTGCTACACGGCTATCTGATACGATGGTATTTCGCCTGTCTGGCGAATTCCCGGCGCCCTCTCTCAAGTTATCTACGAAGATGATGGACCGAAACCTCGGGATGGAACTCAGGATGCATGGTACTTGTGTAGGATACGACCCAACAAGATAACGAGATTCACATAAGAAGGAGCAAAATTATAATTTTATATTCCAGCGAATCGGTACTTAGCGGAGTCTGGTGTCAAAGTCTGCATAAGATCCGGCGCGCAGAGAGATCCATATCGTTGAAGCAACATTGCAGTAAAATCACGGTGGAATTCCCTCAATTCTGAATGAAATAGCTAATAATGTAGCCACGTACCAGCCCAAAATATGAAGAAGAACGATCAATTTGCTCAGATGAGATTCCCATCCAGACGACAGTCAATCCTCTTGTTCACCACCGACGAACTTCTCTCTACAGCTGTTTGGCGTCCGTGAGCGTGTGCTGCGTGTTATCCATACGCATGCCTGCTCGGCCTGCTGCACGGCGATTCGATGTTTACAAATGTTTCTCTCGGCTGCTTTGATTGGTGCAGGCTCCCTTGTGATCTAAATGATCATCATCTAAGTAGTGAGTGTCTCTTCATTGACACTTGAGCGAGGCTTCGGGTTTTCCTGAAAACACAGGGTTCTGCACGATTTCGAAAAGAAAAGCTGGATAGATTTTGTTGTTCAAACGCTATGGAGAGTTATCAACATTTCATGCACTCTTTTGATGAACGAGTCTCTTTCTTGGAGCGTGGGCGCGCACGGTCTCCGATGTGATTCTCGTTCCATAGCGAACGCTCGTTAACTGAAGATCGAGCATCGGAACGATTGGACACCGATACATAAGAAACCCAGAGTGAGATCGTCCTCGATGCTGGTAGGATCCGTCAGAGAGCGTCTTTGTCTCATATACTCACTCATAAATCCCACTCAGAAGTGTTCCACAGTACTTTCTTCTACTTGCTTTCAATTTTCCAGCAAATAATTTCAACATGGATACGACGTTGATATCCGACGAGGAGGTTGATAGTTCCCGATGGTTTCAGCTTGACGCTCCACAGCAGGAATCGTCAGCAACATCTGAGCCCTTGGAAAACGAGGCTGGAACGGTGACTGTGACTGAACCATCTCCCGAGTCACTGACTCCTGGATATGATCCATCACTTCCAGTGAGCGAAAGAGGTGACGATGCGCAAGGAACACATGCGACTACGCCTACAACGGCCGAGGGAATCTTCAGTGCAGCTCAGCTCGGACTGCTACTCAGTGATTCTGATTCGGAGGATGAAACAACAAGTCCCAATCCCAAGGCACCGTTGCCTGATTTAGAACCATCCTCCGTCATTCCTGACGACAATTCAATGCCGCTGCTCCAATCACTTCTTGCGACCTCGCCGCCTTTACAACCCGGGCCCTGCCCCGACCTGCTGGCGGAAGCCGTTAGGGTCCTCGAACAAACATTCGATCCAAATCCAATCGAAACAGTCGAGCCAACGGAAGTCGTGGCGATTCCTCATGAAGACGAGTTCGCATCTGACGTCCGCAGGGAGAGCGTGACACGGTCTTTGGATGAGGAAACGTCACTTGCAGTACCTAACCAGGACTCGATGCCCTCGATCGAGGATTTACTGACCGCCAAATGCACTCAGCCAAGGAGCATCGGAGAAGAGCAAGCGATTCCCAAATCAGATAAGACCACTGAGCAACAAAAAGCTGCTGAATCTAGAGATCCAGCAGCAGCGGTTCCCATCGGTCGGTCTGCGGTCGCTGCTGGGAAAGTTGAGCGGCGTGCAGCTCCAGTTGCCGTTTCCACCCACGCTCAGCCCATTCATCACTCATCCGAAGCCGAGCGGTTGGTTTCGAATGCTCGCTCGTCGGCGCTGTCTCGAGTCGCGTCCGCGCAACCTGACCTTCCCGATGAGAGAAACGGAAAGTCCTGTGTGGTCTGCGGCGATTTTGCAGCAAGAGAAAGATTCGGCGTTTTATGCTGTGGCGGCTGCAAAAGTTTCTTCAATAATTTCTTGAGGGAAACGAGGGGAATGTACGCCTGCCGATACGGCTCTTCGTGTTCTGTCACCGTCAAGACTCGCAACAGCTGCCGAGCTTGTCGACTGAAGAAGTGCCTCACCGAGGGCATGTGTACACCACGTGAGTGATTTGCATGAGAAATTGATCTCGTGTTAGGAGGGAGATGATCATGGTCTCTTTTGATAGAGATTTCTTCCTCGCAGCTCTAGAAATGCTCCTCAAGAATCAAAGAAAGCGTCGTAGAGAACTCGAAAACGACTCCGATCGGACGAAAAGGGTACCGCCCGCTCCAATTTGCACCCTAGGCTCTGTGAGTTTCATTTGCAAACTGCGTGAGTTCCCCAGATGAATTAGTTGACGAATTTCGTCAACAACTCTCCCCCGGTGGAAATAGTCAACATGAATCTTTGATTCGTTCCTTGCACTTCTCGATCTAGCTCGGGAATGTGTGTCTATGTAGAAATCGAAGTTTTTCCCTTGATTCAGGAGCCGAGTTCCGAGTTGCATGAGGTCACCGATGCCCGGAGTGGATCACCAACCGGAGCTCCACTCGAGAAAGCGGGCCCGCAGTCCGTAAGTAGTTCATCCGATTGATCAGGGAATCATTACCGAAACGTTTCTTTTCTGATTTTTTTCCGAAGGAACGATTACACGCCCACGTCCGCCCCGAGAAACCGTAGTTTCGAGAAACGTATCGATTACTCAGTGTGTTTTATTGCCTTCAGGTGAGAAGCGGTGCATTCGAAACAGATCCAAATATCGAAGAAATCACTTCAATGCGAGACTTGAACGTCATCTACGGAAGATGGCTGGAAAACTTTGGAGAATGGGCTCGAAATATTCCGATGCATCGGGATTTCAACGATTCGGATCGATCCATTCTACTCAATGAAACCGCGAACGAGCGTTTCATCTTGGGTATTCTCAGCCGTTCGCAGGGCAAAGAACACTTCGAGTTGTATGACGATTCCCGGTACACGGGTCTGCATGGCGCGACTTCTGCTGAATTCCCCGTCGCAACGTTCTTTGAGATCTTACGGCCAGCGTTGGTCCAGGTCAACCACCTCGCTCCGACGAGAGAAGAGTACAAACTGCTTGATATGATGCTTTACATTAGGAAGAGTAAGTTTTCCCTGCCGGCCATGCTTCTCCCTCTGACAGATTCCACCGGGATGGAATCTTTCGAATCTGGACCCGAAATTTGAATCCTCGATTATTCGCTCATGCGACGCAAAGTAACAGATCTATGCTCTGTTGAAGGATTCAACGGTCTGCAAGACAGGACGGCTTTCGAATACCATGTGGGATATTGCACGGCGAGTCTCGGAGAGTCCAGGATCAGTATAGAACGCCTACAAAGAGGTCGATATGAAGGATTGGAATCAATCTTACAATCGGTTTTGGTCGCATCTCAACAGCTACAGAACATCATACAAATATACCACGCAAACTCATTCCCAGGTCTTAAATAGACTTCATGTTGAAGGAAAGCTTCAGAAGGCCGGCCGCAACGATTGATAATTTTAAGGAGTTCTCTTGTAATATCTCCGCACATTTCTTCGTTTTTGGTTTTCGCAGCATTCCATCCAGCCTGACGATTGCATTCGATTTCTTGATCTGATCACTTCTCGTTGTGGAAACGTGTGGGATATCCACGGGAAATGGCAGACATCGAACGATCGCTTAGATGGAATGCTGTCAGACAATGAAGGGGAGCATCGTAAAAATTATTCCCAGCCCCCACACCGATCATATTCAAGCTGTCATCATTGATACATGAACTTCTACGCTTTTATTCCACATCATCATCGAAATTTCGGAAGACCCGCCCACTGAAATGCTAGATCTCACGATACCACGCTCGGAACTCCAAGTTTACGGAGCCCTACGTACACGAATATCTTCTGTTGTTCCCGTTGTGTATTGCGAATGGCGGTCAATGAATGACAGGTCACAGATACCGAAAAATTTATAAATATACATATATTTCATGCATGGAAATTGCCGTGCCTTCGCTCATTATGGCTTTGCTCGAAAAATTCGGTTCCTGACGTCCCAGCGACTGCGGTCCGCTCTGATGGACTGTGTCTGACACTGACGTGAGAGGATACTTCATTACAGGTCGTCGACGCGTCGTTTTGACGACATATTTTCCCGCGGAGGAATTTCGAAGATTTCAGCTCGGGGAATTTCGGAACACAAAGTTTTTTAGCTGCGGGATTCTTCTTGCGGGATTCCCGGCGCGGAATTTTTTCGTAGACCCGTTCACTGCTGATCCGAGCTTGGCCTTTTCTGGTGCCAGAAGGCCTGGGGAACCTCCTTCAAAACTCGCCCTACGGACCGAAAACCACCTAGTACGGAGTACAGATTGTACCCCACTCAAGAGTACCGACAAAGATGGCAAACGAACGGAATTTCATCAACGACTAAAATCATTGGATAAAATTCCGTGGCTCAGTTGCACCCGAGATCTCTGTTCGTTGGCTGTTCTCGGTCGTTCTTGTGTCCGCGGTCGGCAATTTGCAGCTCATCGAAAGACCCCTAGACTCCCAGCATACCGTTCTCTTCAGCTTACCGTTCGGACCCACATTCTCTCTTATTCGATCACGGGTGAACTCGAGCCCCGCTTAATTGGAGTGCACGCGAATGAAATCTTCAGGAGAATGAAATGAGAGATTGAGAAATACCTCACCCTGGAGTCTAGAGGCCGTCTTACGGGCGAATCTAGTGTTGAGGGCCGCGCGTCGACCGTGTGAATTGCTACCGTCAGAAGAAGCTTCAGCCGGAGCATTCGATGAAATTGCGAGCTCAGACTCAATCTGGAAAACCGATCTGTGTGCATAATTGGTCTCAAAGAAAGCGAGCGCGCGGAGAATTCGCCGGTCGGAATTGGAGAAACCACTTCTCTCAGTTTTTCTACATTTCCAGTGAGAGCCGTGAACCGAGGAAGCCCTCATAATCAATATCATTGCCTCAGAGCAGTGAATCCGCGGTACCAATCCAATCTCTCATGAAGATTGCGGTACATCGGTTCAAACATTCCAAGAAAAACACTGGCAAGAGGTTCTGTTTCCTGCATCTCACCAACTGGCTGTGCCAAGGTATCGATCACTCATCAGTCCGAGGACCAATTAACCACATTTAGTATGTCAGTGTGGAAGACCTCGATTCTTCTGATTGTGAGCTCTATGGGTGTTAACATGCCACTATGTGTGATCTTCTGGCAGGGATGTCATGGAGCTGTCATTCGAGCCTACGTGGTTTTCCGAGCACAGTGATTTAATGATTGAGTCCTGTCGATTTAGTTTCAGGGAAAATCCATTTCCTAGACGGCAGAAAGATCGCATCGAATGCTCCTTTTTTTCCTCTCATTTTTTCTCAATTGAGGAAAGGCTTCCGTCCGTCTTCGCCAAGTTCCGTAGCAGGGAATCGCAACCGGTTTCTTAACTGAAAAAAAACGGTCCCCAAAATCTGTGTTTGAAGACCACTGTTTGTTTCTTTCGGGACCGCTTCTGAAAAAATCTTTTTTGTGCAAGCTCTGTTCCGTGGCCATTAGCTCCGCGAGGACTTATTTGGAAAATTGTGAGCTGGATTCCTGATTAATATCTGATTCATTTTTTCCCCACAGGTTCAGGCTGTTAAATGATTGCATTCATCGGTCTGGCAAGGCTCCACAAGGTCCTCAAATTTTTCAGCTTTCAATCAAACCAATTGGTCATGTTCTTCGCTGAAGACGAGGTTCCGGGCTCACTGGACGCCTTCGTGCCCGATGCTTTTATGAGTTTCGACGGGGGCTGAAGCACGAAACGGTGGTGATGCAACGCCGCTTGCCACTTTCTACTCGATTTCACTTGAATAGGTTCTTTTCCCGCTGCAGTTGGCGGAGTCCACGAGTAGTCAATGGTGGCCGGTCGGGGCAGCTCGATTCGTCTGTTCCTGGTAGGCTCGAGAGCTTCCCTCTTGAACCCAACGTCATTTTCAGGCGTCTATAGAGATCGACAGCTCCGCCGCCGTGGGATCTCTCGAGGAGAACGCGCGATTTGGCGCGAAGAAAGCCACAACGAGCGAGGTGTTCAACACCGATTGCTTCACCCCGCAAGATCTTGCAGATCAAGCGTCGTAAGGAGGGGTGCTTCGGCGCAGCACGAACTTCCAGTGGGAGTTGTTCTTAGGAACGGAAACCGGGCAAAGAACGCTCGGGAAGCGATTAGCTCGAGGGGAATGGCACTTTTCCCGACTCGTCGTCCAACAATTTAGGGTGTTTATCGCACATCATTCCGATCGCTGATTCGAGCACTGACCCTACGGCGCTGTTTACTCTCAAGAACCGAGTTTGAGGAGCTCTCATTCAATTCTTAGATTTTCCTTCAGAATTTGATTCTGGTTTTCTTCAGTGTTCCGAGGATTCTCCGATATAGCCGCAGAATTGAAACGAAAGCGGAGCCTCTTTTGGTTCAGGCTGAGGCACTCCCCTGTTCTGCTGATTTTTGAATCTTCGCTGTCGATAACGGTGCAGCTTGCCGATCCAATGTCTCGAAGGGTCTGCGCTCCGAATAATTTGCGGTAGAGATCGACCTGCGGGGGTGCGTTGGTAGCGACGTGGCGATGGATTTACGGGCCGCCAATTCAATTCGAGCGGTCGAAACAATCATACTGGACACAGTTCCTCCGAATTACGCCTAAAAAACGGGACCAAAAGCGGGAATTGATTCAAAATTCTTCGATGGGAGCATCACAGAAGAGGGTAGGCATCGCAATGAACGAACGAATATACCGAAACGTGTCGTTCGATTTCGATATTTGAGCGCGAATGAAATGATTGCATGCAATGTAACTTCTGAACCCACGCTCGTATTGAATCGAGACAGGGTCGAGAGCTAGTGGAAGGTCTCCGAGAGCATCGATTGTGGGAACGGAAGACCCAGAAGCGACCTCAATGAGCTCGTTCCCTTCGTGCATCGGTATTTCGATCGCTGCAACCCCAGTTCGCGAGTCGGAAACAAACTCCGGGTCGAAATGTTGCTGAGAGAGAGAGAGGATCGGAATGAAGGTAGAGAGGGATCGGGGGAGGAATCATTTCACAAAACCAATGGTGCGCTCGTGGGCAATCGCCACTCCGAGCACAGTAAGTCGAGCCGAACGCTCTAGTCTCCGAACCTTTTCAAGATGTGGCGATTTTGTGCAGTTCTCGTTGTGATTGCATCGCTTGTTCACCTGGTCGCTCCGAAGCCCGCGTCTACGGAGTCTGATGTTGTGATTCGAAACATTCCGGAATGCTTCGACGAAACCGTTTTGCCCCAAAATAAGACCAAAGGCGTGGTCATACGCGACCGGATACCCGAGGGTTTCGATCCCTCGAAACCCTGTCGAACCATCCTGAGAAGTCCTGCAGGAAAAATGCTCAACATTACCCTGGATATTGCTTTCCTCAGGCATAAGCGAGACTTCGTGCGCATCGTATCCAACAAGAGGGAGTGGTTCAGCAACGAAACTTGTGCGCCGTGTTTCGGTGAAGTGATTGAGAGCGACGAAATCATAATCGATTTCCTACTAACCAACGTATCGAAGTTCTACCTCAAGTATTCGGTGATCGATGTCGTGTGCCCGTCACTGAAAATCAATGCTCCACTGTTCGTAACTGGCGAGGCCCCCGTGAAGAGGGAAGTCGGCTCGAGCCTTCAACTGGAATGCATCGGCAAGCGAAGCTTCGAGCTGATCGGTTCAAAAAATCTTTCCTGTTTAGCTCAACCAAACGGCCTCCCGACCTGGAGTGCACCCCTTCCGAGCTGCCGAAAGATCTCGAACTGTCCTCGAGTTGAGAAAACCAGCGAAACTTCTGGAATCCTGAATTTCCAACACCGAAGAAACGAGAACTATGAGTGTGCTTGGCTCATTGGATCCTCAGATTATGAGGTGAACCACATCAAATTCACTCCAGAGTTCCGATCCAACACTCTCGTTCCTCGAAGAGGATCAGGAAGTACTCACGGACTGTTCTTCAAAGACGGGAAAGGACGCCTCAGTATTGCTGGCGTGTCTGGCAAACGGTACAGAACCCGAGATTCCAAACTAAAGATCTATTTCAAACTCTCCGCCGAAGAACTCGCTTCTGCGGGCAACGCATCTTTCTCCGTCCGCTACGAACTATCGAGGAAAACTTGTCCCGCATTCGCCGACGATTCTTTCCCGTTCGGAAGCATCAATCTCTCCGACTCCTTCTACGCGGGATCGAGCGCTGAGTTTGTGTGTGCCTCCAACCATAAACTCGTGGGAAAATCTGAAGCTCTTTGCACGACAGGTGGATATTGGAATTTCGAAACGATGCCGAAGTGTGTACCGTTGGAAGCTGTCACCGTGAAGCCCGATGGAATGACCGATGAGCTTGGAGGTACTGTCCAGGATGGAAGACTTGAATCGACGACAGAGAAGCTTCCTGCAGTCACCGAGTTGTCCACTCCGAGCGTGGTCACCATGGATCTCCCCATGGAAGAGGAAAGATCGGAGGTCACAGAGGAGCCTCCATTGGAGGAAGGAGGATCCAAGGTCACGACGGCCCGCCCGAGCTTGCCGACTCCAGGGATGCGAAAGAAACATCAGAAGCACGCATCGAAGAATCCCGCCTCGACTGCGCCACCTACAGCAACAGAGAGCTCAACAGAACTTCCTTCCTCGATCTCACCACCTGAAGTAACGAAGGACTCAAGAGTATTTCTCACCTCGACCGTACCATCCACGACGGAAGAAAACTCGACTGGTTCTCCAGATGTCATATCAACTCCGAAACTGAGCAACGGAACAGCCAATGAGCTGCTCGTTGTCAAGTGGGTGAAGACAAACTTCGCAAGATTGCAAAACCTCGACATGAGCAGAGAATCGGACAAACTATTTTTACTGTATTCCATCGCCATCGCCGCTTCGATTGTCCTTGCTGTTGTCCTTTGCTGCCTCGGCGCGTGGCACTGCTGTGCGCGCCGCGGTAGAAAGAGAGAAATTCCTCTCCGGGAAAACCCACTCTATGCAGGAACACCGGTACGGAGGACTCTTTCTTTCAGAATACCGTACGGTGCTTACAGAAGAGCTGCCGGGAGCAGGAGGTTCAATGATAAGAGCGGTTCTCCCACTTTCTTCCGTGCTGGAACCCCTTGCGAGGTAGTTGATGCCTTTCGGACCCCCTAGATCTCAGTCGCAAAATTCTGCCAGAACTTTAAGTTAATTTATGAGAATTACAGCTTCCCAAATGAACAAAGTACACCCCAAAATCTTCCAGATAACGGAATCCACCTGGCAGATAACTAACCTGAACCTGATCTGTCGCATCCGTTATCTGAGAGGTTCGAAATCTGACGGGGTTTTCGGCCGAAGGGTCTTGGCGTTTTCGGGCCTGGGAAATAAAAGTGAACAAAACTGTATAAACCGTATTTCAACTATTCATGGCTAACTTGAGCGATACGAATCGCCGTGATACGACGAATAACTCGAGAAACGTCTCCAAAGCCGTTGCATTTGATCGTAGATGAGGCAATCTGAAAAGCTGATATTTCGGCGCCCAGAGGGGCTGCAGAGCTGATCGAGCGTTTTTCGAGAAAGCTAGGCTTCTGAATCATCCGATACATTTCCCACCAAATCTCTTTATCTGCAATGTGTCTGCTGCTCATCGAGTTACTCAATTGTCCTCCTGAAAATCGGACAGAACACGTTCGGCCGAGTCTGGTTTGTTCGAAACACCCGCAATCGAATGCTGAAAGGATCCCGCATGTTTCAGAGAATTGAGTCCTTCTGGTATCGTCTAGCGATGTTTCGGAGATTTCTCGAGAATCAATGGAATAGTCATATCAACTCCGAAACTGAGCAACGGAACAGCCAATGAGCTGCTCGTTGTCAAGTGGGTGAAGACAAACTTCGCAAGATTGCAAAACCTCGACATGAGCGATGACCGTGATTTCTCCCGTGTCATCGCAAACTGTAATATTGCACACCCTGCCTTTGCTTGAAAGCTTGTCCCAAACGTGTACAGGGGGCTTCACGACTTCACGACATCCACCGATCGCACCGATTTTTCAATTTTCGGGGTCCTCAATGCTCGCGACTTAAGGCTACTCAGAATGGTCATGATTTGAATCATAGAGAACTATTTCGCAGCCGAAGGCGGAAGTCGACTACGAAGTTTGCCTCCCTTCTGATTTTCGCAGGTCCTTTTCAACTTCGGCATTTCTGAGTGACGGGATTCCGCCGCCCCCATGGAACTCCGTCGGATGAAACTCCAGGTGATTGACACCTAACCCGTCCTGCCGATGTTCGCGCTTCGGCAACTGTTCAAAGATAGACGCGAGATGTGTTCGCCGCCTTTCCCTTCCGGATCAGGGAAACGAACTTCGGAACAAATCATTCTACACGCACGCTGAGCGCTTGCGTGTCAGTGAGCATTCTTATTGACAGAAACGTTTGTGCACACTCAGAACGTACATCAAACTTGGAAGTTCGGAATCTCAACATCAGCCATAGATTTGAAGTGCGAAACACGCAAGTCTGTCTGTTAGTCGGAAATGGAATCGCAGTCACGTAAGTTGTTTCTAAATGACCAACAGGTGCTGTTCTCTCACGAATCGAATTTGCATTAGCTCTTTGAGTATTTCTGCCTGTTTTCCTTCACGAAGAATATTCCTCCCTGAAGTCGTCAATAAGGTTGCTATGAGTCGACTGAATTGTATAAACTATGTTTGGATGTTATGAATTTTTTTTCGCGTCCAGAGCGCTAGCCGACTCTGCAGACGCTCTCTTTCAGCCCTGGTTTACTTACCCCCTATCATCCCATGAACAGCAAAAGAAGAATGTTTTGTCATCGATTCTGATCCAAACGATTCAAGTACCTAATATGTACAAGTATTTAAAAGACTCGTTACCGCCGGAACGTCGAGGTAAACATCGTCAACTCCATGAGTCTCTATGATACCCCTGACTTTGGGATCCGTGTAACATCATACCTTGCATAGAGTGTTTCGTTTGAAATTCTCAGTGTATCGAAGGGAAAATGGACTTTACGATTCGAGGAAATTATCTTTATTCATAATAAGGGCGCTTAGTTTCGAATCACTTCACGAGACCTCATCGATGACCTGAAAACAGTTCTCGACAGTTCCGTTCACTTGCGAGTTTTTTCTTCACCGTTGGAGTCTCGTTAAAAACTAGGACTTCACCGGCCTTCGAGTAGCTCGGCCACTCAATGCCACGAAATACTAAAGTTGCGTTAGATTTGGAGAACTGCGAAATGGTTTTCATGGTATCCAGAGCGAATCGCTTGTCCGCTTCATTGACTGTCCCCCTGTCCAAGAACAACGAACCACTGAAATGTAAGTATGGAGAGAAGTGGAAAGCTCCTAAGACTTCCGGGTCGAAGAACAAGAAATACGTTCGGTTCAATTTCCGCTCGAATTGATACACGAACACTCCGTCGTTGTATCGCGAGTAACTGTGGATGAATTTGTTTATGGGGCACTTGAACGTTCCATCGGCGATAAATGATGAAACGGCATCGAAGGGATTGCCTGCGTTGTCGTCCACGTAGAATTTGCCGATCTTCTTCCGCGTCTCGTCTTTGCTGGCATTGAATGGGTAATGGAACAACTCGGAGATATTCCCGCAGTAATTCAAGATGTCATCTCTGCTTTTGACGGCCGAGGAATTTCTGTCTGCCAAGCCTCGGAACATCGAGCCTTCGTCGAGTGAGTAGCCGACAATTGTTCGGACTTTGCGCAGCTCTGCGGGATTCTTGTCGACGTAATCCTCAACGTCATGCGGGAGGAAGACTCCGTCTGAGGTGGGCACGAAATTTCTGATTCCGCTGGAACCCGAGTGCGAACTCGAGTTTGAAAGCAGTGTGCTTATAGGAATTTTCCGCAAACACTCTACTAACTCAGTCGAATCTTCGGAGCATCCAACGGCCCTGGCGACCTTCTTGATTCTGATGAAACTACTTTCTGAGTTTTCTAAAGATCCATGACATGCTACGACTCCAGCATCTAGAATCGCAGCTCGAAATAGATCCCTCTTATCCGCTATGCTGAGGATCTGTGCGGCAACAGACATCGCACCGGCGCTCGCTCCCATGATCGTGACTTGTTTAGGATCTCCGCCAAAGTCCGCAATGTGGTCTTGGATCCATTGTAAGGCCAGACGTTGATCGTGAAAACCCAGGTTTCCTGGAGCCAGCTCTTTCATGTCCGCGAAACCGAGAATTCCGAGCCGGTAGTTGAAACTGACGATGATCACATCGGCGACGCCCGCCAGAGTCTCCGCATTCTGGGGCACCTCTGCGGATGATGCAGCAATGTATCCTCCTCCATGCACGATTGCTATCACCTGGAAAAAAGAACAACTCATTCAACAAGCGCTGCGATTTACTCCGATTAATTATTTTCAATCAATGATCCCTGCAAGAGCCGAGCGTCATAAGGAAACGATACGAATAATTTTTTTCAAAGTTTCCTCAAAAGCGTGATTCTCTCAAGCGCAGTCGAGTCTTGCCTTATATCCTCGTTCTCAGCAGAGCAGATCAAATTATTCGTCTTTCATTCAGAACTGTGTGACGACACTTTCAGAGACATCGTTAAGCGATTTCCGAGAAAAAGGAAAATCCGTCGTCAACTATGTCCTCGATCCGCCCCCCCCTCTTTTACTCGCCGGTAACCCTGAGAACCTGTGAAATGGGTTCATTCGTCTGCGTCGGCACCCAGATACAGCCTCTTCAAACTCAACTAACAATAAGAGGATCCGTATTACGGGGATGGCTTGAATTTGGAGAGATACGGCAGAAGCACATAGAATCACGGAATGAATAAATCTCCGAAAATCACCTGCTAAATTCGAGATAGAATGAGCCTGATCAACAGGATCTCAAGAATCGCTGATTGGGCCACTAATGAGTCATGAATGATGATCATAGCTGAGAGTACGGATGTCGGAATCGAAACAGTTATGAAGAGGCGGACTCACCGCTTTTTTATCACTCTTGGATGTTCCACGTTTCCGGAAAACGTTCAAAAACAGACAGTTCTCTTCATCCGAGGATCGACCAAGTTGGAAAGCTGGGACTTGCGGACAATCGGAGCCATATTTGGTGGCCTGCAGGTTTCCGACGGTTCCGTATGGCTGCGGCAGCGAGAATCTGAGTTTTCCCACAGGCGGTTTGGCGTAGGGAATACCAAGAAAAGCCTCGATTTCAATACCGAGGATCGAGTCGATTTTTCCGGAGATTTTCCCCAGCGGTCCTTCGACGACAGGTTCAGCCGTAACGAGGCCAAAGAAACAACACAGCAAGGTTGTGCGCCTCATGATCGAATGACATTCCAGCAACACGCGACGAGACAAAAGCAGAAACGGAGAGCGGCTTCAAAGCAAGACAAACACTTGGTGCTCTTCAAGGACACCATAAACTTCTCTCAAACCTCGTGGTTTCTTTCGTTCGGGCTCGGGTATGCGATAACTCGGGGAGTGACCCTCGACATGAACATTTTTGGTCTAGTGATGAGTCGGGAAATTCGCCACATTCACGGTAGGATTTGATAGCTGACGTCGGAGCATTCAGTGCCCCACTGTCCGAGGAAGTGGTGACAGTCCTTCTCATAAGCAGTGCTTCGAATGGAAAAGCACATCGGATCGGCGGTCTGAAATCATGCTTGTTTCCACTTCTGCCTTTTCGAAGGACTTCGTCGATACCCAGTCGTGATTCGCCTTTAGTGATGCTGCTGATGCAACGAGACAAAATGATTGAAAATGTAATTTTGCTCACATTAGAAAATAGACATGACATTCGCAAGGTGAGGAGGACAACGCCCACCATGTATTGCCGAACACCATTAGTCCGATCGAAACCAAGTTCGATGAATGAGAACAAAACGTATATACTTTCTATCGATTCGAGTGAATCAGTCCTCAAGTCACGCTATTCACAAACAAGAATTAGAAGCTATGATAGAAGCTGTTTCTCCTTCGGACTCACTGACTTTGCTCTCGATTTTTCGTTCCTTCCTGATCGCGTCGCGAATCGCGTCAGAAGATAGGTTGCGCGGCGGATGAGAACTCGAAGAATATTGTATCCATTCTCTCCGTGATTACAGAGAGGATGGAAGTTTATGCTTGTTGATATTATAGATGACAATAGCTTATCTAGAACCGGTGATTCACGCGATCTACGAACAGAAGCTATCGACCTTCAATATTGCACTGACATTCTTTTGCTCAACTCTAGGGTAAGGTGGGGCGTATCCGCCACCCTAAGCGCTTCTGGGAATCGAAGCGCTCTGATACGATTTTTTCGTTTGATAAGCGCTGGGATGTTTTTTCTACATGTCACACCACAAAAAAAATAAGCGTCGTCTGCCTACCGAACGATTACGAAAGAGATTGGCGTCGATTTCGGCTGCGACGAAAAAGGGTGGGGCGTATCCGCCACCCCCGGAAATCGCTCCAATTGCTCTGTTTCAACGTGTAACAACTTTCGATCTTGTTGAAGAGGCCCATATCTGGATGTAGAATCTCGAATGCGTAGAATTTTCTCGGGTCGGTCCGATTTAGCCCGATTCAGATTTTCGAGGGGAAGAGAACGATGCGACAGATTGAACGAAGCTATCCGCAGCCCCCATCACAGATGATCCTGATTTCACCGCCGCCAGAGCTTGACGCAACCTCTGGGGACTGGTTGGGGGCTTCTTGGAGTTGAAGCTTGGCACCATTTTCACGTTGAATTGGCTACGTCCTCACAAACACGGTAGAAATTCGATGTGTGTGTGAAATGTTGCGGGAATGTGGTAGAAATTCGAGGCGGAACAAGCAGCGCATAGACCCATTGTACCTCGAAGAAGCGTTAAACTCGAAACCATCACAATAAGAAATACAGAAACTACAACGCCGTTCGATTCCACATCGAAACAAATCGAATCGCGCGATTTTTAGGGATGGCGGATGTGCCCCAACAGCAGTTCTTTTGAAAAATTTTCTGTTCCTCACTCAGAGTAGAAAAAAATTCGAAATCTATTATGTCATATTGTGACACTGGTCCTAGGCTATCATATCAAAACAAGTCTGGATTTTTCCGGAGGAACGGGACGCCACCAGTTGATTTTCCGTGGAGCGTCAATCTTACAAGAATCGTGTCTCCAGCATGACGCATCGTGAAAACGTGGATTGTGAAAACAGCCAAGCAGCTATACTATCGAACCATATCTCCAAAGTGTCCCCAAGCAAGAGCTTTCGAGTGCCACAGTCGCCGATTTCAGAAAATGTCTCAGAGCTGAGATCCGGGGAGGTGGCGGATGCGCCCCACTGGCGGATACGCCCTACCTTACCCTATATATTCGAAACCGGTCTGGCGGGGAATCGCTGCGAAGGTCATCAGCTTCTTCCTTGAAGCATTACATACCGATCTGGGGATCATCAACACGCCTTCAATTGGAATGCGATGATCACATAGGTTGTTATCAGACTGAAGAACTGCAAGGTTCGAGTGTTTCATTTAGGAGCATGCATAGCGTGGAGTGGCAGTATGATACGGAGTATTGGATTGAAACTGCCCCTGTTGTACACGGTAGTACCCAGTGGCGGCGCCAGGGCAAGGCTAACGAGGCTATAGCTTTGGATAGAGCTTTGATAAATACAACACGTCAACGCAAGGTCCTTCAAGGGTAGAGGGAAAAGGTGAGAGAGGAGGTTAAGCCTCGTCCGAAAAAATGTCTGGCGTCGCCACTGGTGGTGCCGCAGTCCGTTTTCCGAGTTTTCTGCAAGTTTCTTGTCTGCATATTATGTGTCTTTTCGGATTCCGAAGGGGTCACCATTGCACTCTTTTTCATCATCACGCTTCCTTGGGCCGGAAAAAACCGAAAGATCGACTATAGCACCACCATGTGCACTATACAAGAGAAATAGATTGCTGCATATATTGTAGAGAGAAAAAAAATGACTTACCGAAAGTATGGTCTCTCTTCTGATGGTGACCACATGGAAGAAAGTGTAACCGAAAGTTCTGACTTGAAATCTTGCTAAAAACTGAGATGATATTTTGAGAAATTCTTCGTCGACAATGACGTGGTCGGTGAGGATCGTCTGAGGTTTACGAGCCTGTAATATGTGGGATGTTGCGAATTCAGTGAGGAATGGCTGCAGACTCGAATCTGTTATCTGAGTCTCTTGAGGACAAGCTGGGTAATGTATGGGTGTCACTGGCAGGCACGACCAGTTCCAGCTTGCGTCATCGCATCAAAGCGCATTCCAACCCTTCGCACGATCTACCATTGTCATACAACCCCATATTCTATTGCTTATCAGTAGGGCGGCCAGAAATATGCAAATGCATATTTTAGTGCAAATGAGCATATTTGGGAGATAATTTTTGTTGATATGCATATGTGAAATCATCTCGCTCAAGTCGATTTCGAATGGATTGAAGAACTGAATTCGACAATATCGCTTTGCCTTGGGAAGAATCGCAACCGCGAGTGATCGGCACATACGAGTCTTTGATTGACCCGAAATCCTTGAGGCTTTCTTTTGCTGTCGCTTGCAACAGATGCACACGAATTCAGCAACAAATTGTGTGAAACGGGGGATTCCGACGGAAAATAATAGTTCATGTCGATTTAAATGTCTCTTGCGCATTTTTCGACTCTTGCATGCATATTTCCCGGAATATCGTGCATATTTCAAGTTTTTTGGTGCATATTTCTGGCGGCCCTCGTGCACAAAGTTAATCGTGCACAAAGATGCACGATTCCAATCATCCTCGTAATCCTACCTCGCGGTAGACGGTGGAAGCGACGAGAATGAAAGACGAGATGAATACGAAATAAGCGAACGCAAATATCATCGTGGCCCTGAAGCCATAACCAGTTCGTTCTTCTCCGAATCGGCTCAGGCTGCTGGCGGCAATCGCGATCAGAGGAACTCCACTCAGGACTGAGATGCCGAAGAAATAGCTTGCGATTTCATCGATTGTCTCAATCAGACGTCTGCATGTATCGTGAGAAGCTAAAGCAGACTGAAATAACAACAAGCGGATGTAAAACTCGCATCTGCTCATTCGAAACCCCGAGGAAGATCACAAGCGTTCGGAATGAAGCAAGGAGCCATCAATCGATAATCATATACTCAGGAAAGCTTTTGAGAAACGCATTGTCTGAAATTTCTCGAAGATGACTCCAGCGATGTGGCCCCTCATGTTGTGAGAGCGTGCTCAGATGTCGACGACATTACACCATAAAAGATATCTGACATGCTGTCGATTGGAGAGTGATAATTTGGCGGCTCGAAAGTATTTTGACTCGTGGACTTCCAGGGGGCTCTCCGCCGTTTTGTTCTGCCATCGGAACTCCATCGATTGAAGATACAAAACTCGGGTAAACAACTAGAACTAGGTGAGGCTAAAAAGCATGCGTGGAATACGCTCGTCGAAATACTTCCGAGCGCTACTGTACTTTATGGTTCACGAGCGGAAGACAATCAGACTTACCCGGAGCATGTATATATCTCTCGCTTCGACCGCATCTTCGAAAATGCCCTCCACCATCTTGAGCAAGGGTAATACAACGAACCAGCTCACGACAAACACGTAGAATCCCGTCAAGCAAATTGCAGTTATATATAGATAAATTTCAAACATCATCGCATAGAACAGCGGTCTTCTTGCGAGAGAAGGGTTGACTGTAATGAAGACGGAGCTTAAAAGCACCACCCAGAGGAAATAACTCAGGATAACGATCCCGAGGATCCTTCTGATTTTCCTCATGTCGACGCAAAGATTTCGGAGGTACGGGTTGCCTGCGAAAATGACGGTCCTTAGTGTGCTAACATGAAATCGAAGTCGAGTAGACACGATGGTGGTGTTGACTTCCAAATCGCCGATTGAAGATTAGGGCCTACTCACTCAGAATATCGCGAAGGATTCTACGTATGGAGGTCAAATATGACTTCTTATGCAGTCCGAACGCAAATAATATTCGAGTTGATGTCAGTGCTGCAGAGTAGATGGGTCTGATATATCTGCGAATGAGATTCTCTCATCGGAAGGCGGTCTCAATGTTGTACGCAACCTCGAATATTACAGGTGATGAAATTATTCTCACAAAAGCCTTACCTGGACATGTCTTTCGTGCCCGTCAATGTCACGAGGTCGAATTCTTCGGATACAAGCGACGGATCGGCTGCGTGCATAAACGCTTGGAATGTCGCGGCAAGCGATAGAGCGCTTAGTAAAGTTGAGAAGACTTTGCTGAAAGTGGATATTTCACAACGTACTAGAACATGAGGATAGTCGTTCAGTCCGGCGAGCTTGGGGAACAAACTATACGGTGAGAGCCTGAAATCAAAAAAGAGACCTTTGCGGTAGAAGTTGGTCACATGGCAGGAGCGAAACTCGGAAAAATGTTCTCAGATCAACCCTGGGAACTCACTCTCTGAGCTTTGCGACAATCATTGCATCCCACGGAACTTCTCGTCGTTTCACGAAAAAGGCGCCTCGCGCTTGCTGTACCTCCATACTCGCTACTCTTCAGATTCTTCTTGTTCTATTCAAGCTCGTTCTTCTGTCAAGGCATTCAATCTTAGGGAAATGTATCTCACTAAAAGCGGAAGGTTGAACGATAGGATCAATAAGATTCACGCACAGCACTAGCTGCAGAGGCTAGGCATTCAACTCTTTCCGTCCCGCTGGAATCCGACGTGTTCTCAATAGTGGGCGTACATTGACCTGAAGAATTGCATCTGATTACCAGCACTCTCTTAAAGGTAGAGAATCTGAAATGGTAGTAGCGTCAGAGACACGCACCAGTTGGGCCTGCAACACATCGGAAGGTTGGAATATGCAAGGTAACACATAGCAGAAGGAGATGAGGAGTCCGACTTGACGCTGTTTGCTCCAATGCACTTGTATGATGAACCATTGAAGACGAATGACCGAATTCATTTCTAGATTCACTTCAGAAGGGAAATTCAAAACCAACTTGTCTCGACACATACTCTCGAAATAAGAGAGTGACTCAAGTATCTAGTAGAGCGCTTTCCTTGTTAATGAATGGCCAAGTACGCAATCTCATAAAACTCAAAGGGTTTCGAGGGCTAGCCGGCACCACTCAGCTGCTCTTCCGCAATTCGTGTTCTGCCTCCAGATACGTGTGATTGCGGCTAGACGTCATCCCTCAAATACAAGCGCTCCCGAAATATGCTCAAAAATCACTCAGGTAACGAACATTTGTGCTCCGAAAGTTTGTTCAAACGGTTCCGCATCGCGGCGGCAGCGAGAATCTGAGTTTTCCGACAGGCAGTTTTGCGGAGAGACATTCGACAAGAGCCCCCATTTCTATACCGGGAATCGAGTCAGTTTTTTCGGGAATTTTCCCAACGGTCCGTCAACTACAAAATCAGCCGTAACGAGAGCAAAAAAATAAGGTAGTAAGATCGGGCGCCTAATGATCGATTGACATTCCAGCAACACGCGACGAGGCAAATGCAGAAACTGGGAGGATTCTTCTGAGTGGCTCCAAGGCATGCTTGAAATTTTCCACACCTGGCCTGTCGGAGAACTCCGTTGACAACCACCGATGATTCGCCCCTGGTGATAATGTTCATATAGCGAAAACAAAACATTATTCCTGAGACCGAAGATCCGATCGGACTCAAGTTTGATTCATGGGAAGAAAACGTGTGTTTCATCAATTAGAATGATACACTCCTCGACTAGCGCTTTTCCCGAAAAAGAACACATGAATCAGTAACCATGGAATAAGTTGCTTCCCCTTCAGATTCACCAGCTCCCACTCTATCTCGCCTTCCTGATTATTCTATTCGAAACTGACTCCCAGAAAATCGGGTGAGAAGATAGGCTGCCTGACAAATGAGACTTCGAAGAATTTTGTATCCATCCTCTCCGTGATTGCCAGAGGGGGCGGATGTTTATGTTTGTTGATGTGATAGAAGCTTTTGTAGCGCCGGTGTGTCGCGCGACCAACCAACAGAAGCCATTCGGCACGGAATATTGCGCTGACATTGTTATTCTTAACACTAAATATCATCTGCGTATAATGGTGAGGAAGTAATCGCTGTGAGGGTCGTTATGTACCGATCTCGGACTCATCAACATTCCTTCAATTGGAATGCGATGATCACATAGGTTGTTATCAGACTGAAGACCTGCAAGGTTAGAGTGTTCCATTTAGAAGCATGCATAGGAGCGTCAGTGTGACACGAAGTATTTGAAACCTCTTTTTTGAACTGCATCATATATGTAGATGGCTGCATATCTGGGAGGGAAGGGAAATGACTCACCGAAAGTATGGTCTCTCTTCTGATGGTGACAATATGGAAGAAAGTGTAACCGAACGATCTGACTTGAAATCTTGCCAAAAAGTGAAATGATAGCTTGAGAAATTCTCCGTCGACGATGGCGTGATCGGTGAGGATCATCTGAGGTTTTTGAGCCTGCAATATGTCGGATGTTGCGAGTTCAGTGAGGAATGGCTGCAGATTCCAATCAGTGATCTGATTCCTTGGGGACAAGCCAGGTAATGGACAGAGATTATCGGAAAGCAGACCGAGCTCTAACTCGAGTCATTACTAGGGTTTGCAAAAGCCCGCATTTCCAGGACCGCAAGCCCGCGGTCTATTATTTCATATAAAACCCGCAATAGGAAGCCCGCTAACGCAGCCCGCGGGGGAAGCCCGGCGGTTTCAGGCCCGCAGCTCGGAGGACCACGGGCTCGAGCCCGCAGATCGAGAGACAGCGGGCCAAGTTCCTAACTCAGAAGACCGCGGGTCAAAAAATACCCGCACGTACTGCCTCGTCATATTGGGAGTCCTCGATCATTTGAGGCTCAGAGACGATTCCGGTATTATCCCGCGGCAGCTCACGCGACCATATGAGGCAAAACTGTCCGGGCGTCATCGGGAAATCATTCCATTATGATCAGGTCCTGTGGCTTTGCAAGCCGAATCGGATGAAATCAAACAAAGATTCATTTGAGTTCCGCGTTTCTGTGTCTCTGTCTCGATAGGGTTGAGTTCAAATAACTTCGCTAGTGATCGAGCTTGCAGATTTTCGTTCTCCAAGTTTCTTCCTCGTTCGATTGGCTCCTGGTTCCAGATAGTTACAGTGAATTTTCGTCCCGTTCTGCCCTACTGTTTGCAACCACGTGAAGATCTCATCGAGATGTTCGGATCGGAATAAATGATGAATCTTCACTTGAGTGGGCGGAAACAATAAGCTTTAGTTATTGAAACAAATATCGGATGTATGACCCCGGCAGATTTGCAATGATTGTCCTCGGGACTAATGTCAGAACTCTCCTCTTTCGGAAAATTCTTGACGCGGTCCGATGATGTCTGCCCGAAGGTACGGTCTCACCAAGCCCTCAGTGATGTTGGACATCTTCGGACCGAAACAAGGCCCTCTCATCAGAAAAAAAATTGAAGATTACTTTCGCAAAATTCAGCGGTCTTCATCCGCAGATTCTGGCCCGCGATCCCGGTGTCATTATTGCGGGTACCCGCAGGCTTGCGGTCCCGGTTGCGGGCTTCGTGGTACCCGCCTTTGGGCGCTTAACTATCACTAATAGTCCGTATAGTTCTGATAATACTTGATTGAATAGTTATAGTAGTAATGGTTAATATGCGGGCTTTCGCGGTTATTACCCGCGGGTTCTAGCCCGCGGTTCTGAAGCTGCAAACGTGGGTGCCCGCGGGCTTGCGGTCCTGGAAATGCGGACTTTTGCAAACCCTAGTCATTACATCCGAGCGCATTTCACCCTCAAGCTCGATCTGACATCTTGTCATTTCCCTTCATATTCTATTGCGCCTGATTCAAACAAGACGCTTGATTCCATCGCTGTAATCTCACCTCGCGGTAGACGACGGAAGCGACGAGGATGAAAGACACCATGAATGAGAAATAAACGAATGCAAAAACCATCGTGATCTTGAAACCAAAACCCCCTTGCTCTTCTCCAATTCGGCTCATGCTGCTGGCAGCGATCGCGATCAGAGGAACTCCACTCAGGACCGAAATGCCGAAGAAGTAGCTTCCAATTCCATCGATTGTCTCAATCAGACGTCTGCATGTATCGTGGCTGGCTACAGCACTCTGAAAAGATGACAAGCGGATAATGACACGAAGGTCAGCTCATTGTAAACCTCTAGGAAGATCACAGGCGTTCGAAATGAAGTCAGATGCCCTCGATAAACAGAGTGGTGCTGATATTGAGCTTTCGGGAGAACGACGCATCTCAGAGAAAATGTTCAAGGGATGAACCCACTGGCATTTTGATTCAAAATCGGCTTGGCCTCTCAGGCACCCTCTGAAACCATGAACTCATCGACATTCGGCTCAAAAAGACCTCGTTTCCCCACATTCTCTAATGATGGCGCCAGAGATTCCCATGTTGTTCCCGTAGAAAATCATTACCGTTGGATGACCGGCCTCGGTTTCACATCAAATATTGTTGTCAAAAAAAAAACAAATTCCATCGAGATCCGTCACCCTAGAAAACCATTCCTTTTATACTTTGTGGATCACGAGCAGCAGGCAATCAGACTTACCCGCAGCATATAAATATCTCCCGCCTCGACCGCGTCTTCGAAGATGTTCGCCACCATCCCGAGCAAGGGTAATACGACGAACCAGCTCACGACCAACATGTAAGATGCCGCGACGCAGATTGCGGACATATATAGATATGATTCAAACACCATCGCATAGAACATCGGTTTTCTCGCGAGAGAAGGGTTGAATGTAATGAAGGCAGTTCCTGCAACCACCACCCAGAGGAAATAACTCAGGCTAGCAATCCGGAGGATCCTTCTGATTTTCCTCATGTCGACGCGAGAATTTCGGAGGTACGGGTTGCCTGTGAAAAGGACGGTCCTTGGTGTGCTGAGATGGGATCGAAGTCGAGTGGACACAATGGTGGTGTTAACTTACGATCGAAGACTGGGGCCTACTCACTCAAAATATCGCGTGTGATTCTGCGTATGGAGGTCAAATATGACTTCTTATGGAGTGCGATCGCCAATAATATTCGAATCGATGTCAGTGCTGCCGAATAGATGGGTCTGATATATCTGCGAATGAGTTTCTCTCATCGGGAGGCGGTTTCTTGTATTGTACGCAACTTCGAATACTACAATTGATGGAATTATATTCGATCAAGCCTCACATCGACATGTCTCTCATGCCCGTTAATGTTACGAGGGCGTATTCTTCGGATACAAGCGACGGATCGGCTGCGTGCATAAACGCTTGGAATGTCCCAGCGAGCGATAAAGCGCTTAGCAAAGTTGCGTGGACTTTGCTGAAAGTAGATACTTCACAACGTACTAGAACTTGGGGATTGTCGTTTAGTCCGGCGAGCTTGGAGAACAAGCTATACGGTGAGAGCCTGAAATTACGAAAGAGACCTTTGCGGACGAAGTTGGTCACAGGGCGAAACTCGAACACATTCTTTGAGATCAGTCCTGGGAACTCACTCTCCGAGCTTTGCGACAATCATTGCGTCCCACGGAACTTCTTGTCGTTCCACAAAAACGGCGCCACGCGCGTGCTGTAACTTCATGCTCACTGCTCTTCGAAACGTCCTTCTTCTAATAAAGCTCGTTCCCCTATAGAGGCATTCATTCTTGGGTGAATGAATGCAACTAAAAGCGGATGAAACAACGATTGGATCAATAAGCTTTACGAAGAGCACCGGCCGTAGAAACTGTGCATTGGAAGTGGGAAATCTGAATCGGTCATAGAGTCGGGGACACCTACAAGTAATGGGCAGCAAAACGCCGGCTTGGAGTATACAAGGTAACCAGGGCCGGATTTAAGATTTTACTTCCTAAGGCTGGACGAAAATGCCGCGCATTTCTTTTTGACTTCTTTCTGATTTTTTTCGACCGAATTGAGGCATAGTTTTTGACGCGAAAGCGTCTCTGTCGAGGGCCAGAATGATCGTACTTCGTCATTTATGTTAAGGATTTTTGTAACAAAGTATCGCCGTCAAACATCGTGGAGGTTGAACCGAGATGTGAGCCACCGCTCCCAGAAGGTTTCATATTCCCCAATGAGAGTCTCTTCCTCTGTTCTCATGGTGTTCAGATGTCGAGGAATGTGTTTTAGACCGAAATTCGTGCACCCCCCATGATCTTTGGGAAATCTGCATGAATAACGGTTTTTCCCGGTTAGGAGGAGTAGTAGAGGACGCGTGTTTTGTGGTGATTGTGTATCGCTGCGACCTCGAGTTGGTGTATTCCGCAGTCTAGAGATAGATCGTGTCATTGTTGAGCAATTCCCCGAAAATTCACCGAATTTCGGCGGTATACAACAAAAATCGAGCACCGACGGCATGGCGGGTATTGTGTTCCCAATTTCTATAGTATTGCAGGTATTTAGACCATAATTCCACTCATCACAAAGTAGAGATGAAATCAGCAGATAGTGACTCGAAAATAGGACTCCAGTCTCGATGCCATGGAGCTTGGCCAGAACAACGAAATTGTGATTGTTTGGTCCCATTCCGATCATATCAGACAGTTACGATCGGTGAACATTGTGCTTCCGGAGCCTCGGAGTATAGAGCGGAGGAAGCAAAGAGCAGCTGAGAACGCACAGAAGCCCGCGAAACGGCCTAGAACAGCGAGTGAGAATGTCCAAGCTTCTCGGGAGCGCCTACGGAATGTTTCCTCCGCTCCCGTTGTTTTCCCATCAGCCAGTTCATCTGACGAAGCAGGTATCTTCCGAATCATTTGTCCGTGGGTATCGGTCGATACATTGAACGGTATCCACGAAGTTTCACGAGACGCTCGCTATGCACGATCATGGCCTCGCGCAACACAGGAGTTCAATAAGATGTTCACAGAGAATGACTTCGGACACAAACGTCTCGTTTGCGATTGCGTTTGGTTCTGGCGTGATTTGAAACCAGCGAACGTTCAGATAACTGACTTCTTGAGGGAGCATTTTCCAGATAAAGATACTCCAGTGTTCGACCTGCGTGGTAATTGTTCCAGAACTGTTCGATGCAATGAAATTCCATCGATGAGTAGGAGCAAGGGTTATAAATATCCCCCTGAAAACCCCTGATCTACCGAAACTGGATCCCCTCACTGAACGACTCATCTCCCCACGAATTCCATTCATGCGGATTCAGAGGTTGCGTCGTGTCGGTTCCTACGGCATCGTCGGTCAGGTCATAAATGTCCCCGTCGAAGTTGACACGATGGTGAAGAGTACCCCGGTCTCAAGATGATGATTACTCATTCAACGTACTTTTGAAGCTCTTTCCCAGCCGAGACCGGCCAATCACCCAAATATCAGTTCAAACGCGTCGGTTTTATTACTCTTGAACCTGAGCTCCTCCCGGACGCTTTCGCGGAACCCCTAACGGTAGTGTTCAAAACGATGAAACTCTATTGTTTGGAAATCTGGAGAGAGCAAATCTGACTGGGTGGTTCGATTTCTCAAGACGCTCCGTCCTCAACTTACTATCACAAAACCCCTTTATCACCATTTCGGGAAAAATCGACTGCACGGTCTTGGACGCTATGTGCAACATCACTAGGTCACAAATTCTAACATCAGACATACTTAAAAGTAAATATGTCTTGATGCGTTTCAGACATGAGAACGAGTGCTCCGCGGAGCAGCTACTTACTGCAAGAAGGAATGCATACCAAACGACGGGAGTTACTGCGATGGAGCTGGTACTGGATGGAGCGCTTACTAGTCAAGATCAGGCTATTGCGTACAGCAGCTCGATAGATTTGACCCGTTGCACTGCAGAGGATTGTCAGGGAGGACACCCCGTGCTCGCAGACTGGAACACGTCCTCTACTTGCGACTAAATCTCAAATCACTGTCCCAAGTCCCATATTGAAAAGTTCTGTTTCGCCAGAGGAGATTGATGCTTTTTATTATCACGGCGCCTCATCATTCCTCATTAATCCGCCCTCCAAGACTTTATTCCATTGTTTGTTCGAACTGATCGCTTTTGTTGCTGCTGTCATCGATGCGGAAGAGAAAGATGACTAGAGCCATAAGGAGTTCGGAGATTTCGAATTTCGGCCAAAACTTCACAGCTTCAAAACGACGGAGAGCTGCAGAGCGAACAGTTCGATGCCGAGGCGCATTGTGTACCGACTTTGAAGCTAGAGACCGTTCAGAACCGCCGCTGTCATCGAGCATTGATTGTACGGGGACGGCGCGTCGTCCACCGTCGAAATTGGCCGCTTAAAAAAATCTGCCGCCTAAGGCTATAGCCGTATTAGCCTTCATGGAAATTCGGCCCTGAAGGTAACACATTGCAAGAGGAAAAACCTGAAATTCCGTATTCCGTAGATGAGGAGTCCGACTTGACGCGGTTTGCTCCCATGCACTTGTATGGTGATAGATTGAAGAAGAATGACCAAATTAATTTCTAGAGTCACACAAGAAGGACTGATCAAAACCAACTCGCCTCGACCCTTACCCTCGACCAAGGTCTCAGAGACATTTCGTTTGAATTTTCCTATTCGCGGGTGAAGAGAGGATTTTCATGATTCCGAAACCCTCGAACTTACTCCGGGACGAAATACGTTTTTCCCAAAAATCGAACGAGCGTGTGTCAGACATCCATGCGCACTTGAGCCTCGGAAGAGTGATCGCTATGAAAAGTGATTGCGTCAAATGAACTCAGCAGCTCTTCGGGCCTTCGTCGTCTCCGTAGTTTTTTCTTGAGCGAACCGCCATCGATTCAGAAGAAAGTAGGGTCTGTGCTGGCAGTTTGCAAAAGAAAAATTTCCTTCTGCATTTTTTGTAAAGAATGGTTGAGATCGAGTCGAGCACTTGGTGTCATCAGAAAGTCGCTCAGAGAGCAGGTTACATATGCGCAACAATATTCACCGCCATCGCAGTGTTCCCTCGACTCGTATAATCTCCAAAACAAAATCGGATCCTTGAAAATGTAGAAATACTGCATCCTGAAGTTGTTGAGTTCTCTGCTGCCAGAAAACTCACTCTATCCTCGAGGCTTCTCATTGCTTCATCGAATTCACAAGTCTCTTTGAGTGCCATTGGTGGAGGGCCTCTGATAATTAAGTATTTGAGCAACGGCGAGATGCTCTTACGATAAGAGAAGCGAGCGTGAAGAAATTCGGAGATTCCTCGATCTACTTTTATTCGATAGCCACTCGATCAGACATTCCAGGACACCGGTTGACATCAGACCTCATTTCGCAAGTCGGAGCTGCAGGAGAGAACAGCTCACGGCAGCTGTTTTCGCTGGGCAGTCCTTTTTCTATGGAGGAGGTCTCATCGAAAATGAATATTTCACTCGATTTCGAGAACCTTGGCCAGGTCAAACCGCGGAATTTCAAGGTGTTATTGCCCTTGGCGAAGCTGGAAATCAATATCATGGCATCCAGGGAGAACTGTTTGTCGATGGGGTTCACAGGAGCCGTGTTTTTGAACCAAGCGCCGCTGAAATGCAGGTGAGGAGAGTAGTGGAAAGCTCCGAGTGCATCTGGATCAAAAAGATCGGCACACGTCGTCTTGAGTTTCCGGCTGAACTGATAGACGAAGACTTCTTCATTGTGTTTTGAGTAACTTCGGATGAAAGCTTAGTTAACTGGACATTTGAAAATTCCATCGCTCTGGAACGCAGCGACAGTGTTGTAAGGGGTATTTTTATCCACGTAGTGTTTGCGAATCAATCCTCGGTTTCGCCGTCGCTGATGTCTAGAAGGTAATTATACCAACTCGAGAGTTTCTTGAAATATTCGAGGGTTTCCGCTTTTGTCGAAGGATTTGGGTAGTTGGAAGTCAAGAATGTTCGTCCCATGAAAAATGTGCCTTCATTCAACGCGTAACCGATGATTGTCCGGACTTTGCGAAGTCTCGCTGAGTTTGCCTCGACATAATTTTCGACGTCACGAGGAATAAACGAGCCATCGATAGTAGCGACAAAGTTCGTGATTTCAGTTGTTCCTGTGGTGTTAACGGCAAGAGGGAACAGGACCACGGGGTAGCCCAGTTTTTGAGCAATCTTCTTGAGCCTGGTGTAACTACTCTCGGAATCCTCATGGAATCCGTTGCTGAGCACAACTCCGGCGTCCATGATGACTGATTGGAAGAGGTTATTGTTGTCGACCGGAGTTATGATTTGAGCGGCGATAGACATTGAGCCTGCGCTTACTCCCATGACGGTCACTTCCTCGGGATCGCCCCCGAAATAGGCAATGTAATCTTGGATTCATTGCAGTGCCATGCGTTGATCGCGGAGACCCAACTTGCTCGGGGAAAATTCCTTCATGTCCGCGAATCCAAAAAGTAGCCGAGTCTGTAGTTCATACTGACGATGATCACGTCTCCGATTCCGGCCAGGGGTGCTGCGTTCTCAAAAGGGGCTGCCGTTCCTCCAACGATGTATCCACCCCCGTGTATGATTGTTATTACCTTTGAGAACAAAAACCTCGTTACATAGGCGCTAATCGGAAAGTATGACTTGGAAGTTACGGAAAATCATTATAGAGACCAATGTTCAGGAGCAATCAAAGTTCCCTCACCGCTTTTCTGTCATTTCCCGATGTGCCTCGCTCTCGGAAAACGTTTAGATAGAGACAGTCTTCGTTCGGGGACTTGTCTCCCAAAGGAGTCGTCGGATCTTGAACCTGCTGACAGGGTGGTGAGTGGTGAGTATTCGGTTGCTTGAAAGTCTCCAACTGGTCCAAAGGCTTGAGGCAATGCGAAGCGGAGTTTTTCCAGAGGCGGCTTCGCTTAAGGAATGCCGAGAAAGGACTCGATATGAGTGTCAAGAACTTGCTCGACAATACCAGTGATTCTACCGAGCGATCCATCTACTCTCGGGTCACTAGAGGCGATACCATCATCATTCATTGAAAACCCTCCACCAATCCATCGATGAATTGATCGGAAGTCGAGCACATCGATCGTTTCGCCCTGATACGACGTGGGCTGAAACAATCAGGAGTGATTCATTCATGTATCCGTCAATTCATATGAACAGATGGGGGTCGAAAATGAATAATGCCGGTACTTCCAAGCTTCAGAATACACCGTCCCACTGTCCGGGAGCGAGTCGCTTGCCATCATTCGGCTATGACCATCACCGGGATGGGAAATTCGACTTTCTGGTCTATCACATAGCTGATCTGACAAACCGCCCACCTAAGAGGCTTTCGACAGTCATCAAGAGATATTTTCGCCTCTTCAGCCCTTGCATCCGGCAATTCGAATTATCTCGATCTGCTCCGATGTCGCTCGCGGGGAACTGCACAGGTCCTGGGTGTGTTGGATAATCTCTTATACATACACTTTATTTGACGATGAAGGATTGATACTAGATTCACCGCTCAGGGTTTACACAAAATCTGAGCGCGGAGACGGTGGCTATAAAAGCATTGACTACAATGTTGTGGAGGCATTCAAAGAGATGGAAACTTCGGGCATAGAAGACATCATTCGGCGACTCCGAAGACCATAAGAGCTCCGTTTGGCTCGGTTGCGATGACCTGTTTATGAAATCGGGATCGCTCATCAGAAAATTGAGGGAACCTCAAAGAAAAATGTGTGAAATCACACTTGCGGGAATTCCGATTTGTCCAAAAGCCTTCTACTGGTTCGCAGTATCCGGGTACGAAGTCATATTCGAACATTTTTCTCGGGAAGTATTCTTAATCGCTCCCGAGCTAAAATCTCCCACCGCGTACGGAACGAAGAACCCGCCGGGAGAAGTTTTCTTCAACGAAGGAAAGTGGAATTTATGAAGGAGAGCACTCTAGAATCCTCTCATCGAGCTATTTTCATGGAGAGTGATAGCTTCCGATCTTGGAGCTTCATCGTTATTCTAGCATGCGACTTCCGCAATATCTCGGGATCCGGGAGTAGTACTGGAAAGTATCTCAAAGCTCCGTGCTCCTTCCGTCGTCCTACGTTCCCTATGAAGAGCGTGAACGATGGCTTCGATCTCTACCGTCGTTCTACCGACGTACCGCAATGATGTTTCTGAAATATTTGGAATCGATGAAGCAACACCTACTACTGCGTAAAACATACAGAAATGCCGCCGTCAAAAATGATGAATGTCACACATTCGTATCCATATCACAATGGAGACTCCAGAGTAGAAACGAATCATCTTTATTCAGTGTCGTTTCGCTCTAAATGAGGCATGCTCGAGAAACGAAAGGTCTCTCATCGAGTGCCTGAAAATAGTTCCCGACAGTTCTTTTCGCTGGCGAGTCCTTGCTTCACCGTTGGAGTGTCGATGAAAACAAAGACTTCGCCCGCTTTCGAAAAACTCGGCCACTCAAGGCCACGGAATACCAAAGTTCCATCCGATTTCGCGAAATTCGAAATCATATTCATCGCATCCAGGGAAAATTGTTTGTCTGCATCATTCACCTCTCCTTCGTCCAATAAAAGCGTGCCAGCGAAATGAAAATAAGAAGAGATATGAAAGACGCCCAGGAGCCTAGGGTCAAAGGTCTCAAAATACGTTCGACCTAATTTGCGTTCAAATTGATAAGCGAAAACTTTATCATTATGGCGTGAATAACTTTTGATGAATGTATTTATCGGGCATTTGAACCAGCCGTCGGCGATGAACGAAGACACGGCTTTGAATGCATTGGCCGAGTTCCCGTCAACATAAAGCTCCTCGATCTTCTTTCGTGTTTCCTCTTGGCTGGCGTTGAATGGGAAGTTAAAAGACTCGGAGATTTCCTCGCAGGCATTGAGGATATCTTCCCTTTTAGCAGTCCAGATGTCGAATTTTGGGCACACCAAGTTCACGAACATTGAACCTTCGTCAAGAGAGTAGCCGACGATCGTTCGAACTTTGCGCAAATCCGCGGGATTGTTCTCGACATACTTCTCAACATCATATGGGAGGAATATTCCATCAGTGGTAGGGGCGAAACCCTTGATCCCGTTGGCGCCAGAGTGCAAAGACGAGCTCGAAAGCAGGGTGCCGGCGGGAATGTTCCGTAAACACTCGACAATCTTATCGGTATCTACTGGGCATCCGACCTCTTTGGCGACTTTCTTCATCCTGATGAAACTGCTTTCCGAGTCTTCCAAAAATCCATGACTTGCCACCACTCCGGCGTCTAAAATTGCTGCTTGGAACAGTTCCTTCTTATCGATTGTGGTGATGATTTGTGCAGCGATGGACATGGAGCCGGCGCTGTCGCCCATGATTGTCACCTGTTTGGGATCTCCGCCAAACTCTGCGATGTTGTCTTGGATCCATTGTAACGCCAAGCGCTGATCGCGAAGACCCAGGTTTCCTGGGGCTAGCTCTTTCATGTCCGCGAAACCGAAGATCCCGAGTCGATAGTTGAAACTGACGGCGATCACGTCACCAAAACCCGCAAGGGGCTCTACGTTTTGGTACTCATCCGAAGACGACCCGATAGTGTATCCACCTCCATGAACGACCGCAACAACCTTGAAACGAGAAACATTCATGGAGTATCTTCGGCTTCAGGACTTCCAACCTGCAAGCTCTAGGGTTCGGTCAGCCGGACAGTAATTCTTTCAAGGGACCCAAAACATAAGCTTTGTGAGAAGTGAGGAACATTACAAAAATTTCTCCCATCGCACCGGAATTCGATACGGGAACTAAAAATCCGCTGAATTAAACCAGGGAGAGTTTTCTGAGTTTTTTGTATCTTCTGAGACATCTCGAAATGTTGTCAAAGTTTTCGACTCAAAAGAAACGCGCTCCTTTCGTTTGTCCGAATTACGCAAGTACCCAAAATTGAGAAAGATAGACTCACAGTCTTTTTGTCATCCTTCGTGGTTCCACGTTTCCGGAAAACGTTGAGGAAGAGACAGTTCTCTTCTTCTGAGTAGCGGTCGGGATGAAAGACGGTGTGCTGAGGGCAAGGAGCACCATACTTGTCTGCTTGTAAAGTGCCGACAGCGCCGAATGGTTGAGGCAAGGAGAATCTTAGCTTTCCAACGGGTGGTTTGGCATAAGGAATCCCGAGAAAGGCTTCGATTTCCACACCTTGGATCGTGTCGATTTTTCCGAAGATTTTACCCAACGATCCTTCGACCACCGGCTCAGCCGAAACTATCGCGGTGGCGAGGAGACAACACAGAAGAATCGCCAACCCCATGATCGAATGGCTTTCGCGTCACTGACACCGCGACAAAAACGAAAAAAGAGAGGATTTTTTCGAGAGGCATAAGCGAGATATCAACACTCAAAACTCTTCAGTGATGAAATCGCCCTCTTATAAAGGCTTTATCTCGCTATCTAAGGAATCTTCAATCGGGAATCATCCCGTTCGATGGGCCAATGGCTTTATTGACAACCTCGTCCAATCGGGCGAGATCGGTCAGGCCCAAAAACTTTTGCTCTTCGGCCGTATACGGAGCTTTTTTGAAGGAGTGCCGACGAACACTCGATCGAGGCAACGTTACTTGGTTCCCCGAGCGAGGAATAATACCATCCAATGTAGTTTTCGCTGGCGGCTTTCGAGGACACTCTCGAACCGTTGAGTTTATGTTTCTCTCCTCATTAGTTGTTATGGTCGCCATTGATTATAATAAACTTGAGTGCTTTACCAAAATACTCATGTAAAATTAGCCATAAGACGAGTGGTTCTCCGGACAAAATTTCTGCCATTCTCTACAAAAAACTTGGTATGTCGGTGTGTGTACCCTCATCCCGCATTTTCCGACTGTTGAATCCTTTATGCAGGAAAAACGTCGATTATTATTCAAAAAAAAAGAGGGGACAGTGGCAAAATGGCGCCCGGGGCGATTGAATAATTTTGAAAATGTTTTCCCGCTCGCCGGTTCAAGTGTCCGAGGCGACGGCAGCCAAAAAACGGTTTCTCGGGGGCTCTGGAATCATCGAAATGCCACGCCCATGAAGAGTGGCGCCCGGGGCGGCTCGCCTCTCCACCTCCCTCTTGGTTGCCCCAGGAGGAGAAGGAGCAAGGTGCACCCGATAATCTTAGAGCCCGATATCTCATAGCCCGAATCCGAGGGAAATCTTTTTTCTCGAAACCCTGTGCCCCTTAACCCAACGGCCCTGATACCCGATAATGCACAGAAAGGTCATCGGGAATATCCAGGAGTCGCATGATATAACCGTTGGATGCATTCATAGTTCCACTGAAGAAATGCGGAAGAAATACCGTGAGCTCAACGGGCGTCTAGTACTTCTCACGAAGAAGATGAAGGCGGAGAAAATCAGTTTCCGCGAATCTAGCAAGTCAGAAACAATCTGAACAATGAGCCGCCCTCAGATGCATGCGATGAGGTGGGAATTATCATTTGGGTTTGACTGACGACTCGTAAACCACTATTCACTCGTTTTCCGGCAATATCTCAGACTCAGGATCCGTGTCCAAACTCTACATCTGGACGTTTCAGCTGAACGAAAGCCAGCAACCTCTTGATCCTTGCAGATCTCAACATCCAGTTCACAACATACTCGAGTAAGATGTACATTGGCCTCGATCAGAGTGAAATAACAGTGATATACCTCCACCTTGACCTCAGCTCCTCCGAAATCCATGCTCTGGATAGAGAGGAATTTCAGGCATACCGGGTACTCAAGCTACTTTGTTTAGGAATATCGAGTCTTAGGGACATCGGGCAGTGGTCCCTGCGAGGAGAGATAAATCTCGGCTCCTTGCCGAAACTGACTTCTCCTTTCCCATAATCCTCACTATAATATGATCAGAGAGAGAGAGGCAATCTCAGTCACTGTGCAAAACCTCTTCACACTTTCGAAAAGAGCTCCACAGTCCGAAACAGTTCTCTCAGGATTTCTCAGGAAAAACAGAGCCAGGAAAAACCACATACCGGCCGATAACAATTACACCTATTCTATACCGGGTATTCGCTCGAGTAATAAATAGAAAGATACAGGAGTGGATCGAGGAAAATGGCATCCTTGGCGAAATGCAAAATGGATATCGTAGAGAGAAGAAAGGAGAAGACTGTGTCTCCATAGTAACCTCAATCATCGAATTAACAAGAGCGGGAAACAGGGGCTAAAAAGCCACCTTCCTTGACTGCTCGAAGGCATATGACAAAGTGGACAGAGAGAAACTATGGAGAATACTAGGCGAAAGCGGGATGCCCGAAAGTGTGATATGCCTACTAAAATTGCTCAACATTGACAATTCGGCCGTCCTACGGACAGGTGAAAAAGAATCAAGGAAAGTGAAGCTAGAACAGGGTTTACGCCAGGGCTGTGCCTTGTCCCCAACCCTGTTTATGCTATACATATCGAAATTGGAAAAAAAGCTCTAGGAATCGGGCAAGGGAGTTAAGATCAGGACCTCGAAGGATATATTTGAGAAAAATGAGAGCAGATTTAAAGTTTCCGGGCGTGCTTTACGCCGATGACTTAATCCTGATGGCTCACACCTGGTCACAAATGAAACATCACTGAGGTAGGTAACAAACTGAAGCTAGTGTTCAATCCAAAAAAATCTGCTGTCATAGACTTTAATGAGCCTGGGAGTGGTGTCAACCCGGGCCTAGAGATACAAGGTCAGCAGATCCCAACTGGGAAATCTTACACATATCTGGGAATCCTACTCTGCAACGAGAGGAACTACCTGTCGGAACAGGAAAAAATGTGGAAAGAAAAATCCACAAAAGCGCTCAGGCAAATGTATGCCAAGTCGTTGTGGAAGTTCAACAGGTTCGAAACAACCAAGATACAATGGAAAGCAACGTGCGTTCCCGCTCTAACGTACTGTAACTCGGTCCTGGTAGCTTCAGCTGACACTCGCAAGAGAATGGAAGCATCTCAGAGGGAAGCGGGCAAATGGGCGCTAGGACAACCGGCCTCCAATATAGCCTATGAATTCATAGAAGGGGAGCTGGGGTGGGCTTCATACGAAAGTAGAGAAGCCAAAAGCAAGATTCTATATTATACCAGGATAAAGCAAATGCCCTGTCACAGGTGGCCGAGGGCCATCTTAGATGCAATGGAAACCTGCAATAACTTCAGTTCTGCATACAAAAGGATGCAACACCTGAGCAAGCGTTATGAGTGTGAATCACTGAGATCACACAACACGGCTAATGGTGTTTTAAACTGGAATACATTCCGGAAAGATGTTGACGAAAACATCAAGTTGTTCACTGATAGGGAATGGAGAGAAGGAATGGAGAATAAGTCCAGTCTGAGGAGATACAGGCAATTTAAGAAGGACAGAGGCACGATTGATCACTTGTATGACAACACTAGGGGAAGCATCCTCCTAGCAAGTGCCAGAGCAGGTGTCCTCAACACCAACGCCTTCAGAGCTAGATTCGAAGGAGGGGATGGGAAATGTGAAATCTGCAACCACCATACGGAGACACTTGAACACGTGATCATGGAATGCAGCGAGGAACAGGGCAACGATCCAGAGATCCGGAAAAGACTTGGCCTACACGAAGACTCAACGGGAGCGATGGTGGAGCGCACGAAACGGACCCTTGAAAGATGGGAAAGAGCGACGAAGGAATTTATTCCCCGCGCTCGCTGGATCGGCAGACATCAACAATAACCAGCTGAGAAGACTCGCCCCCGCGCAAGGGGTTCCTCACATATAACGAGATGTATACAGCTGAGGAATGGTTAATAAACAAATCAATCAATCAGATCACAGTTCTGTTTTTGACTGTGGCACCCGTGCCTTCGCCTCACCTTCGTAAAGTTCACGACAGATCAACTCACTAGAAAGTCCCATCCTCAGAGAAGGACTTTCGTCGAAAATGAGAATTCTCCCTGATTCGGAATAGCTAGGCCATTCCGTTCCACGGAACGTGGGTGCGTCGTCCGATTTGGCAAAGCTTGAGATCATATTGATGGCGTCGAGTGTGAAGAGCTTATCTGCGGGATGGATGGGTTCATCATTCAGGAGCAAAACCCCAGTGAAATGCAAATACGGGGAATAATGGAATACGCCCAATTGATCCGGGTCCAGCAGCTTTCTGCCGTAGGCAGAACGGAGTTTCCTCTCGAACTGATAGGCATAAACTTGATCATTGTGCCGAGCGTAAGCCCGCACAAAACTATTGATCGGGCACTTGAAAAGTCCGTCAGCCTGGTAGGCCGCGACAGCGTCAAAAGAACTCTTGGGATATTTGTCGGCGTAGAATTCGCCGATAAGTTCAGCCGATTTCTCGATGTTGTGACTGAGGGGGTTGTTGTAGGTAAACGAGAGCTTCTTGCAGTACTCAATGACATCATCTCTTGTTTCCAAATCCGGAAAATCCTGGACCAGGAAGCTGCTGCTCACGAAGAACACCCCTTCATCTTTTGAGTAACCAATGATTGTTCGAACCTTTCGAAGTTCGGCAGAGTTCTTCTCGACATACTGCTCGACGTTCTGCGGGACGAATTTTCCGTCTGTTGTCGCCACGAAGAACTTGAAGCCGTTATCCCCGGTCGTATTGACAGAAAGTGGGAGCAATTTGTCGAGGCTGGCTTTCCGCAGACAGTTCACCATTTCACTGGAATCCACGGGACATCCGATTAGCTCGGCGATTTTTTTAACTCTCGAATAGCTGCTTCCGGAGTCCTCGTGGAAGCGGTGGGTACCCACTACACCGGCGTCTAGAACAGCGGATTTGAAGAGGTTTTTCTCGTCGATGGGTGTAATGATCTGAGCCGAGAGAGACATCGATCCCGCGCTAACTCCGATGACCGTAACTTGTTCAGGATCGCCTCCAAAGTCCGCAACGTGATCCTGAATCCATTGTAGGGCTAAACGTTGATCGTAGAGTCCCAAGTTTCCCGGAGCAAATCGTTTCATGTCTGCGAAACCGAAAATTCCGAGACGATAGTTGAAGCTGACAAGAATGACGTCTCCGAGTCCAGAGAGAGATGCTGCATTCTGAAGTGGGTCGGCCGAGGATCCGACAACGTAGCCGCCGCCGTGAATTATGGCAATGACCTGGAAACGGTGATCTATTGTGGGCGCGGGGTTCCAGGATCTTTCACATATTTCCTTGAAATATTCGACATGTGTTGACTCACAGCTTTTTTGTCGTTCTTTAAAGTGCCCCGCTTACGGTAAACGTTCAAATAGAGACAATCCTCGTCTTGTTTTCGAGGCGGGTCAAGAACTCCGTAATCTGGTTGTGGGCATGACGGTGCGGTATCGGTAGCATGAAACTCACCAACAGCCCCGAATGGTTGTGGAAGTGCAAACCGAAGTTCACGTACCGGTGGCTTGGCGTAAGGTATCGCGAGAAACGACTCGATATCGACGTCGAGTACTTTTTGAATCGTGCCAGTTATTCTGCCAAGTGGTCCTTCCACAGTCGGGTCCCCAGAAACACCAATGAGGATGCATCCAAAGAAGAATAGCTGCTTCATGGTTCAAAGACGCCTTTGCAAGTGGACAAGCGCCGACATTTACAGCGAGATAGCATGACAAAGGCCAGAGAGGGCTCGTAGAGGAGAGACGCGACACTGACCTTGAACTGATGAGCTCGATCCTGCTCCCTCAGAGAGCTGACCATATCAGCAAATACCTTGACGTGAACGCGTTTCGTCGTGCCTGGCGCGGCTAGGCTGGGCCATAGAGAGATCGGAACCCTGCGCTTGTGACTCCATTTGCATCCGGAGCGGGCACGATCTCACTTCGGACGAAATGTGGTACGGACCACAGCATTGAGGATATTATTCGGCGATTAGATGGACTTGATGACGAGGCAAAGATAGTGTTCGATCAAGGTTCTGTATCTTGCCAGTTATCACAAACGTATTTCAATGAGTGAGAACTCCATCAAGTTTCTGAAATATAGAACAGTAACAACAATCCTAATCACGCCATGTTTCCCGCATAACTCATAAATGTTTTTATTTTCCACTATCGTGTTTTTTTTTTATGCATTCCGAGTGGATGAAAAAGTTTCTCTCCGACCGGATCATCAGCTACAATATCGTCCATGATGATGAATGATCCAGTCTTGTTTTGTTTTGTCGGAAGTCGCCGACGGAAGCATTCGAATGGAAAGAGGAACTTTTTTCTGGACCAACCATACGATTCGCTCTTTCCCTGAAGCCGCACAGCCCGATTCATCATTATCAGAATATGCCTCATGTACCCGAAGAATCAGAATTCATTCATCACTCAGCAACCGATGAGTGAGTTGCTTCGTGGGATTGAGGATGATTTCTAGACCTAAAGATCACAGTTCAGTTCTCGAACCCCTCGCGTCTGCTCTCACGGCGACATCGAACAAGTCCCTACAGTTTCGCTCACTTGAGAGCCCTCGACGCAAGGAAGGAGTCTCGTCGAAAATCATGATTTCTCCTGACTCCGAAAAGCTCGGCCATTTGATACCACGGAATGTCGGCGCATCGCTTGTTTTGGCGAACTTTGAAATCAAGTCGATTGCATCCAGGGAGTAGAGTTCGTCTTGCGGGTCAATGGGATCGTCACTGGTGAAGAGAACACCAACGAAATGAAGATATGGCGAGAAGTGGAACGATCCTAAATGGTTCGAATCGAGGAGTCCCCAATATGTTGATCGAAGTTTTCTCTCGAACTGGTAAACGTAAAGTTCATCGTTATGTCGAGCAAAACTGCGCACGAAATTGTTGATTGGGCACTTGAAAACTCCGTCTGCCTGAAATGCGGCAACGGCGTTGAACGGGTCGTTGGGATATTGATCAATGTATAATTCACCTATCAATTCCTTGGTTTTCTCTTCTGTGAAATCGAGTCGATGGTTGTAGCTCTCGGAGACTTTCTGGCAGTGATCCACTATTTCCTGCTTCGTTTTCAGTTCGGGAAATTCGAAGCTCCCAAAAACGGAGCTCACAAAAAAGGTTCCTTCGTCTTTTGCGTAGCCGATGATCGTTCGAACTTTTCGAATGTTCGCAGAATTCTTCTCAACGTATCCTTCAACGTCATGAGGAATGAATTTTCCGTCGGCCGAAGCCACGAAATATCGGATACCATTGGTTCCTGTAGTATTGAGGGATAAAGGAAGCAGCTCGTCGACACTCGATTTCCGGAGACAGTCCACCATTTCCTGTGAATCCACAGGGCAGCCGAGTTGTTGAGCGATTTTCTTGAGTCGGGTGTAACTGCTCTGGGTATCTTCGGAAAAGCCGTTGCTCGCAACGACTCCAGCATCAAGAACGGCCGCCCGGAAAAGATTCTTGTCATCGATTGGCGTAATTATTTGAGCAGCGAGCGACATTGAGCCAGCGCTGACACCGATGGCTGTCACTTGGTTTGGATCTCCCCCGAAATCCGAGATGTGATCCTGGATCCATTGCAATGCCAGTCTCTGATCGCGAAGACCTAGATTCCCAGGGGCGAAACCGTCCATGTCGGCGAAGCCGAAAATTCCCAAGCGATAGTTGAAGCTGACCACAATCACGTCTCCGAGTCCGGCAAGCGATGCTGCATTCTGAAGAGGATCTGCCGACGATCCAAGGACGTAACCGCCTCCATGGATGACTGCGATGACCTTGAAACATATTTGCTTCGTTGAGGAAAACTCGAGAACAACATTCAGAATTTTCGCTGCGCTATGAAGGTTCACCTCAGACGTTCGAGGAGTTACTTACGGCCTTTCTGTCACTTCCGGAAGTCCCTCGTTTGCGGAAAACGTTCAAGAACAGGCAATCCTCGTTGTATTTTCGCTTGTCGGAATCATTTGGTCCAGAGTTCAATTGAGGGCATGACGCTCCATGAGCGGTGGCATCGAGCTCGCCAACCGCACCGAAAGGTTCTGGTAAAGAGAATCGACGATCACCCACAGGCGCCTTGGCGTAGGGTATGCCGAGGAACGATTCCAAGTCGACATCGAGAACTTTTTGGATTTTCCCACTGATCTTCCCGAAGTCACCTTCGACGATCGGATCGCCCAAAACACCGGCAATCAAGCAAAATAATAGGAGTACCTGCTGCATGCTTGCTGGGTAACCCAAGAGACAGTGAAAGTGAAAGATTTGTGGAAGAAAAACTCTCTAACGTCACTCGGAAAGGGAATGCGGCGGGGAGAATGGATGTTGACCTTGAAGAGGCGAAGACTTCTGGAGCTGTCCAGAGGGCACGCTCAATCACACGGACTTTCTAATGTGTTGGATGATGGTTTGATGTCAATTTGCTCCGGAGAGGCTCGATTCAGATGCTCCATAGTCGGAGGGTTCTTCGCCGCTCATTTGAAGTTTTTCAATCGAAATACAAGGATATTAGGAGCTCATTCGATAAGCATATGGAGAAGAGTTCATTTGTACATCACAGCTCGGTATAGTTAACATTGCTATTGAAGTTGATTTTATGATATAGTCAAACACTTCTCGTTCTTGTAAAATGTGAAGAGCAGAGCTTGATAGTGGGGGCATCATTCCATCAATCACCTTGCATCAATTCATTGAAGCATGGATAGCTGGATGAATGAAAAATCAGTCCATTATTATTATCGAAGTGTGAGAGTTCAGGAAACAGTCGTGAGTCTACATTTACGGACGGATGAATGGATAGATGATGAGGCATTCTTGAAAGAGTAGATCAGGTCGATGATTTCCAGAAAATAGAGCTCCGAATGCTGCTCTGTTCTTGTGAATAGTACACCACTATAGTTCACATATTGAGAATAATCAAGAGCTCCGACTTCTCCAAGTTTGAGATTGATGAATTTCGGTTCGACAAAGATTCTTTGGGTACTTGCCAGCCGTTTTAAGGAACGACCGTTTTATGGGGAAAGTGACAAAAGTGAACGGCACAGTTGGAAGAAGTAGCTTTTCCGTCTCCGGTCGTGCATGGAACAAGAAACGTTGTTTGAGAGCTATCGCGAAACTTTTCACCGGGCGCCGCTGGACATGTTACGAGAAGGCTGCGAGGTGCTGTTGCCCTTGACGTATCGAGACCACTAACAATGAAGAGCGAGCATTCTCTACCAGTCTTTCCTCCGAACAGTTGCAATATTCGTTGATGGGCAGCCATACCAGAAACGGGAGAGATTTTCCAGAGTTGAGCGCATTCGTATTCGTGGATACGAAAACTGATGCGGAGAAGGATACGAATACGAGCTTATTCGTACTCTACTGTGCCCAACTCTGAGATTTTCAATTCATTTCGTCCTGTGCAGGAATCTTTCGCGAAGGGAAAGACAAACTAGAATAGGCCCTCCCCGTTCGAGGATCAAAGATCACCAAGCGATCGTGGTTTTTGAATTTTCAATGCTGAGAGATACCAAAGCATGAGGTGATTCTTCCTGAAATACGTAGGGCGCCTGCAGATTCAAAGACATTCTTGGATCCGTGTGTTTGTGTTCGGAGAATGCTTTCTCATTCACCAAAAGAAAGAAGAGATCGAAAATGAATTGCTCAAAATGAGAACGCCGCCGTCGTAAAGTCAACGTTTACTCTGGGTTTTTAGAAACTCCCGGGAGCATTATCGGTAAAGACTGAAAGACAAGGTTATCGTCCATTCAGTGTTGATCTACTCGATAGCGGTTCCTTCGTTTCCAACTGCAGTGAACCGTTCGAGTCGAATGAATAAATCAATCCTCGAAATCGGAACTGGTGAGTTTGCTCGAAGATGTTGATTTGTATTGCTGGACTGCAAGAATTACAATTCACTTCTTGAATCTTTCTCGCTCGAGCGGCTCAATACAGAGAATAACTCGCGACAAGTCCGCTCGTTGGAGAAACCTTCCTTCAAGGAAACACTGTCGTCGAAAATGAAAATTTGTTCCGCTTTTGCGAAACTTGGCCATTTTGTCTCACGGAATGTTGGTGCCCCATCACTCTTGGCGAAGTTGGAGATCATGTTGACTGCGTCCATGGAATACAACTTGTCCTCGGAATCGTAGGGATCGCTTCCCAGAAGCACTGAACCACTGAAGTATAGATAAGGAGAGCCATGAAAAGCTCCGAGAATCTCTGAACTGATTCCACGAATGTTCGGTGCTCGAAGCTTCCGATTGAACTGATATACGTAGATTTCATCGTTGTGGCGGGAATAGCTCCGAACAAAATCATTGACGGGACATTTGAAGACTGCATCCGACTGTAGCTCAACAACAGCTCGGAAAGAATCTCCTGGATATTCATCGACGTAGAGCTTTCCGATCGCATTCCGGGTTTTCTCGTTCGCGTAGTCCAGACGGTGATTGTAAGACGAAGAAACTATTTTCATGTGCTCTATGATGTCTTCTCTTGTTTTCGGATTCGGGAAATCGGGTTCCAGCAATGATCTCCCCGTGAAAAAAGAGCCTTCATCATTGGCGTAACCGATGATTGCGCGAACCTTGCGGAGCTTGGCAGAGTTCCGCTCAACATATTCTTCTACGTCATGGGGCACAAACGCACCGTCTGTGGTCGCCACGAAATATGTCATTCCAGTGTTGCCCTTCGTGCTGAATGAAAGGGGGAGAAGGTCTTCGACTTTCGCTTTTCGGAGGCACTCGACCATTTCGCTCGACCCGATTGGACATCCAAGCTGTTTCGCGATTTTTGTCACTCTGACGAAGCTGCTCTCAGAATCTTCGTAAAAACCGGCAAACACTCCAGCATCGAGAACGGCCGATTGGAAGAGGCTCTTGTCATCGATTGGTGTGATGATTTGAGCGGACAGTGACATCGATCCCGCGCTGACTCCAATGGCCGTGACTTGATCTGGATTCCCTCCAAACTCAGCGATGTGATCCTGGATCCATTGCAGGGCCAAGCGTTGATCGTGGAGACCCAAGTTTCCCGGAGCGAAATCTTTCATGTCTGCGAAACCAAAAATCCCGAGGCGATAATTGATGCTGACAAGAATTACATCGCCTAGGGCGACAAGTGATTGAGCATTCAAGGATGGATCAGACCCTGATCCTAAAACGTAGGCTCCGCCATGAACGATCGCAACGACCTGGAATGATACAGATTGGATACAAATCGCGCCGCAAGCACCCGTCCACGAACGCCGCCGTTCAGTTGGAGCCTCCAATGAACATTTTGAATAAACTCACGGCTTTTCTGTCGCTCTTCATGGTGCCCTGCTGCCGGAAAACGTTCAGAAATAAACAGTCTTCTCTTCCATTCCAGGGATTGCTCGAATTAGGGCTCATGGCCGGCTGTGGACAAAGCTCCGAGTATTCGGTTGCCTCGAGATCTCCCACCGCGCCGAAGCTTTCCGGCAGCGCGAATCGAAGATCACCAACTGGAGGTTTGGCGTACGGAATCCCTAGAAATGATTCTATGTCGACATCGAGCACTTTCTGAAGTTTTCCAGTTATTTTTCCAAGTGGACCTTTAACGATCGGACTGCCATAAACACAGGCGAAATACAGCCCCAACAAAAGTAGTACCGGCTTCATGCTTGATCGTGATCGCTGTGTAGAAGAGCCCAATTGTGAGATGTCGAGGAAGTCGGGAGAGGATTGTAAGCGAGGAGAACTGCGAGGAGCACGCTAGCGAACGAGCGTGATTCAAGAGCATCCGTATCTGTCTTGAAATCTTATTCACCTCACAAGCTCATTCCCGTGCCGATATATTGCAAACGAGAGGGTTTTCGGTCAACTGCTCCTTCTACTTTTAACGGAGAACTTCGTTTCTAGGCGCTTCGTCCATAGGACGGAAGTCGCCTTTGTTGCTGTTGTTTCTCTGACGTAAGCCCCTCTCCGAGTGTGGGTGTGTACGATGTCACTCAGCTCGCTCTGTGTGCTGTGCTGCTGCTGGCAGTGTACTTGAGTGCAAGGTGCGGCGCAGCGCAAGCAACAGCGTCTGTTGTCGTTGATGGGCTTGCCTCAAGAGTTGCTGTTCGATTGCCGTCTCTCATTGTCAGTGGACAGAGCGGGAAGGCAGGCAAAAGACGCGACGGTCGGAACCGAAAGATTTGAATTGACGATTGAGGAAGCCGTTTCCGACAGCCGGAAATGAAAGTTCCTCGGCTTTAGTGTCCGTCGTAGATGATACTCGAAGGAGGTGAAAATTGTCCGGGAGCAATACAAAGATACTGATCGTCGCTCCATGGTACCGGTCGTTGACGCGCTATCAAAAGCTCGTTCGCATCTAAGCTTGACAGCTTCTCCAAGTCTTGCTGACTCTCCCCGACCAAAGTATTATATTAAGTCTAATCAACGTCAGTCCAACCAACGGAGTCTGTAGAAGGTAGTCATTTGAATGGCGAACAACAGAACCCCGATTCCGCGACCCCAAAGATCTACGCCCGGGTCAAGTACCCTCGCTCCCCCCTTTTCAAATTCGCTACGAAATTCACCGTAAATGCACAATTAGTCGGGCAGGCCCCAACAGTAGGGCCGTCGGAATAACCGGGCCCCTCGAGGAAAGATCGAAGAATACAAGGCAACCTCCAAATACACAGGAGCTGCCCTTCTATTTGAGTTGCTGACCCTGTCCACATTGCACGTATCGTCGGAGCCGCCGTAATTCTTCGCATTGAAATTATTTCCTCGTTTGTAGGAATTGGGAACGGATTGGTGTACATCGAGAAATAGAAGGGCACCTCCTATTTGAATAGACGGGCATCCCCTCGAGGGTTTGAAAAATAGAAGTGCATGCCCGACTTCTTGAGCATTTACGGTATGTGAAAGCTTCAGCTTGAAGCTGCGGCGTTCGTTGGAGCGTTCGCCACGAGTTTGCTTCGCCATGGAAGTTCTCCGTTTGAACTTTCACTCTCCGAGATTTTTTCTCAAAATGGAATGGAAGAGAAAACGATCAACTGCTGGAACCAGAAAAGTTTAGCAGAGGCTGAACTCTTGACCAATCAAGCGAAATCGAAGGTATTCGGAAGTTCCGATTGGTTCTCGCATCGTTGGTTGTGTTCCGGCCTCAACTCTATTCATGACTGCATTCTAGTTTGAGGATCTGGATCGCTGTTTTCACATACATATCAATTTTCTCGTGTTCCAATGACTTGAAGGTGATGGTATTTGACACAAATTCCAAAACTTTAATGAAACGACCGGAAAGCCTTCTCTGTGATGAGAAAGGCGAGGTGTTCAGCATCATAGTTCAGTTTTTGGCACCCGTACGCGCAGGTTTTCGGCTTCATCGAACAACTCGCGGCAATTCCGTTCACTCGAGAGTCCCTTCCGCAAGGAAGGCTTCTCGTCAAGGAGCATGATTCTCTCTGATTCTGAGTAGCTCGGCCATTCGATTCCTCGAAATGTGATAGCATCATTGGATTTGGCGAAACTTGCGATCATTTTCATGGAGTCGATGATGAATGACTGGTCTGTGGGATGAATGGCGTCGGAGCCCAAGAACAAGGCGCCGCTGAAGTGCAAATACGGAGAGAGATGGAAAGCTCCGAGCACATCTGGATTGAGAATCTTTGCATAGATCGTTTGCAGTTTCCGCTCGAATTGATAGACGTAAACTTCATCATTGACCCGAGAATAGCTTCGGATGAACTCGTTTATCGAACATTTGAAAATGCCATCAGACTGGAATGCAGCGATGGCTTGGAGAGGGCTCTCTGGATATTGATCAACGTAAAGATCTTCGATCGATTTCCGAGTGCTTTCCTTCGTGAAGTCGAGGGGATAATCGTAATTTCGGGAAAGTTTTTCGCAATATTCGAGTATTTCATCTCTCGACTCGGGATTCGGGTGATCTTTCGCCATGAAGTTGCTGCCCACGAAGAAAGTTCCTTCATCTTTCGCGTAGCCTACGATGGTTCGGACCTTGCGGAGATTCGCCGAGTTTTCCTTGACGTATTCCTCCACCTTGCGAGGTATGAAGACCCCGTCCGTTGTTGCGACGAAGTACGTAAGTCCGTTTTCACCCGTCGTATTCAACGAGAACGAAATCAGAGTCTCGGCAGGGACTTTCCGCAGGCAATTCACCATTTCCGCTGAATCGACGGGACAACCGAGCTGTTTCGCTACTTTCTGTATCCGGGTATAGCTGCTCTCAGAATCCTCATGGAATCCGTTACTGGCCACCACCCCCGCGTCCATTACGGCAGAACGAAAGAGGTTCCTGTTATCAATCGGCGTTATGATGTGAGCAGCGAGCGACATCGATCCAGCGCTCACTCCCATGACTGTAACTAGCTCTGGATTCCCTCCGAAATCATTGATGTGATCGCGGACCCATCGAAGGGCTAAGCGTTGATCGTGGAGACCCAAGTTTCCCGGAGCGAAGCCTTTCATGTCAGCGAAACCGAGGATTCCGAGACGATAGTTCAAACTGACGACGATGACGTCACCGATTCCGGCAAGAGACGCTGCACTCTGGAGGAGATCCGATGCCGATCCAGCCACGAAGCCACCGCCATGTAAGGTCACGACGACCTTGAAACAAGGATTCGTCATGGAGAAGAATCGCCTCATAAAGAGTTTACGATGTTCAATGTTTTGCAAACAGTAGTGATAACGAATGAAGCGCTCTCAAATATTCTTACAGCTTTCTGGTCATTCTTCGAAGTCCCCTGCCTCCGGAAAATGTTCAGACTCAGACAGTCTTCGCTGAGTTTACGGTTTTTCGGCGCCAGAGGTCCTCGTGGCTGCAGACACGAGGGCCCGTATTCGATGGCCGAGAAATCACCAACCGATCCGAAGGTTTGTGGTAACGCGAAACGGAGATCATTGAGAGGCGGCTTTGCGTAGGGGATCCCTAGAAAAGCTTCGATTTCCACATCGAGAACTCTCTGAGTTTTCCCAGTGATCCTTCCAAGCGAGCCATCAACGGTCGGATCGCCGAGAACACAAATCAGAGCACAACACAATATAATCAGAAGCTTCATCCTTTATAGAAATTCCAACAATCGAGCAAGGTGAAGAGTGTCACACGAGAAAATTACGATTCTGGCGGGGAAGGGTACACGGCAAGGGGACAAAGAGTGTCCTCGGAAGCTGAAAATACTCTTGTCGACGAGTTGCCCTCGACTCACGCATGAAGACTGTTGCTCATGAAAGCGCAAATAGAGTCGAAAAGCTAGTTCTCCTGTTCTTCTCCCGCGGTGCGAACGTATCATCAACTGGATTTCCTTTCCTTTTAAACGGAGGAATCCGTTAATTGGCTCGCTTTCACGAGGATGTGACGCAAGAATCTCACTGTAGTGACGTCAAATGTCGGCGACTGTGTGTTTCGCCCCGTTGAACGACTGCCAGCGATCGGCGACGTGGTGAGTCCACGACACCAGCGCAATCTGGTTCGTCGAAACACACGACCGCCACCGATTGCGTCGAAATTAGCTCAAAAGAAAAGCACCCCGCTCATAAACAGTGCTGAAACGCAGTGTCAAAATCCATAGGCAAAGGATTCAATTCAAAAGATTCATGACAAATTCAAAGGATTCCATTCAAAAGATTCATGACAAATTCAGAGGATTCAAAGGATTCATGGCAAAGGAATCCATTCAGAGGAACCATTTTCAAAGCGAACAGTCGGCGCTGCAACGAACCGTTCCAATACGTTGACTCGCTGCGGAGAATCCACTGATTCGAAAAACAGGTTCAGACGTTCCGATTCGAACTGAGGTTGTGAAGTGCGCATAGAGCATCCCGTTCCGAAAGCCTGCGGGCTCATCTAGAATGGAACGCTGAGAATTGAACTCAATCATCAAAAGCTACCGACATCTTAAATGTTGATGGATCTCCGAAGTTCAGCAGGTGTACAGGTTCTAACAAAACTTTCGAATCTGGCTCTCGCTTGCTTTGATGTCTGATCGGTCTTTAGCCTAGTTGGTGCCCTATAATACTGCTCCTCCCCCCTATAATAGAATAGAATAATAGAATATTCCTGCTATAATCGAATTGATGTGTTGTGTCTTACAATCACGTGACTTTTGTAGCTTTCGTTAGGTTAGTCTTTGAGATACTTTCGTGTTGGTTCCGTGCGGGCTTCAGCACAGAACGATTTCATGCTATTCCTGCCACCACCAAATAGATTTCACGTCGTGAAGCCTCGGATTCCTCTGTTAACCCCGTTCACTCGTAGAGTGAACAGCCCGCAATTTTTTCCGTCAACGACACTTCCTCAGGAGAAACGATAGTTCAACGAGGAAAGGCACGAATCACCTGAAGCGAATCAATCGTTCGTCGTCCACCCGGGAGTTCGTGAGCGAGAACCTATCAGAGTTCACTCATATTTCGTTGTATTGAGAGTCATTTTTCCTACATATTTGTTTCGGTGTAAGGATCAATCGATGAAATAAAATTGGATCGGTCTCTATTTCCTCGTGGTTCTCTAACCTTGAATGATGATCATGGAATTTCATGTGGAAAACAACCCTACTCTAGGGAACGGGTCGTGCATACGGAAAGCGCCTTGCTGAAAGGTTTAGGGACGAGGAAATGAGAACGTTTCTGAAACTGATCAAAGATGAAACGAGATTCGACACGATATTTGAAACCAAAGAAGGGGGTTTCACGCTGGAGACCGAAGGCTGGATGAAAACGGACAAAGTTCAACACCGAAACCCATGGAGATTCGGTAGTGTGATGAATGGGAAAACGTATATGTGGATGGAAGCGATAGTTGCTGTTGTAAGGAACCCAACTCCCCTCCCTCCCATTCTGTATGTTCAATAAATGAATGCGAGTACACTTCAAAATAGGAAATCCCAATACCTCCTTCCTAAAATTCTCATAGCCCCATGTTTCCCAATTCCCCATAGCAGGGAATTTCATCTCACAGATACAGCATCTACGTTTTGTATCGGAAGCAGTTCGGCGGTTATTGCCTGAATCCGATATCACGGCCGACTGAATGTCCGGAGACCGCACACAACATTATCGGTGTCAACACACTTCTAGCTTTTCCTCTGTGGATAGCTCGCTTTGGCGTCTTAAATATCACAAAATTTGTACGACGCGCGCACTTTCATTCGAAGGTTTTTTTTTCTGGAAAGATGAGCGTTGGAGCCTGCACGAATTGGCCCCTCCCGCGGAGATTATTATCGACCAGCCACCTTCGCGGCCTCCGCCCGCTCCGGTAGCTGGACGTGCTAATCTGGCGCTGCTAAGAGAGTAGGTTGTGAAGATATGAAATAATAGTATTTATTGCTCAACAAAGCACGTTCGAGTAAACGATATTATTGACCCACTGTTGCAACGCTTGGATTGCAACGTCAGCCGGTGCAGCCACCCCGCTCAGAGCTACGTAGTACTGACCGTGACTGAAGAGATCGGTTGGTAGATATAGGCCAACTCGAGAGAAGGTTTGCCCCTGACTCTTATTGATCGTCATGGCAAAAGCTAATCGTAGTGGAAACTGTCGTCTTTTGAGACGAAACGGGAGCTTCGAATCGCAGTGGTTATCTATTCGTGGGATGAAGGCTAATCCGCCTTTACGCGTTCCCGTGATGAAAGTACATCCAACGACAGCTGGCCGATATGATCTACTTTCAATCTCGTAACATTGCGAAGTCGCTTAGATAAATCTAAATTTCGCGTCAGCATTACGATCGCTCCCTTCTTGAGGTGCAAATCATGCGCAGGCATCCCTGGGGGCGTCAGAGAATTCAGATACTCGATAGGATAGAATGATCGTTGATTCGGGTCGTCATCATCTATGTCGTCAATGCTCTTGAAATGTCTCTCTTCCTGAGCGTTCTCCACATGGAAGCGGTCCATGATCTTCTTGTTCATGACATCAACGTCGACATTTTTCGGTGCCAGTATTGCCATCGTGGCAAGGTGTTCGATGTTAGTTGAAGATATCGATGCGCCATATATTTCGTCGCCGATGTCTCCATGACAGAAGAGATTGGGGGTATGAATGTGCGACCTTGTTCGTCCTTGTTTCGACCGGCGCCGACCTCCAGAAGGTAATCCTGCCATTGGCGGCCACCGTTTCTCGCACGGATATTCTCTCCAAGACGGCAAACTCCAAAGAAGGCCACAGGAATGAGCGCGTAACACACGCATCGACGATCTCATCTATCGTTCCTCGTTCCACAATGGGCAGTGTCTGGCGGAAGTCACCCCCAACAACGACAGTGATGCCTCCGAATGGCAGATTATTCTGGCGGAGATCTCTCAGAACAGTGTCAACGGCCTCAAAGGCAACTCTTGGGACCATGGAGATTTCGTCCCAGATGAGTAGGTCCAAAGCTTGAAGAGCTTGTGTACAGATACGTTTTTCCGGAACCGCCCGGACCATCGATGAAAAAGCAGCGTGGCTGCTTTTCACGAATGGACAACAAAATCTGATCTGCGGCTTGTCTCTGATCTGCATTTAGAGTCGAGTACATCGATGATCCTTCCTCAGCTAATGATGCTAAATCAAACACTGTTGGTGCCAGCTCTGGAATCTCACATTCTGGTGGCTGCACTAATGTTTTGAATTGCACACTCATGGTATGGAGCGTTTTCCGCAACTTCGCGGTAGGCTGATGCGACAGCTTGGTCTGCGGTGAAACCCTGTCGGATGAAATCCTCAGAGAGATATGATGAAAACTCGTTCCATAAAGCTTGGACGTTGAAGACTTCACAGAATGCCAGCAAGCATGCGAAGAAGCTGGGTCAGAACGGTCAATTGAAGATACAGGTGATCGCTCATTCAATTGGAAGAGAGCTGTTAACGTAGTCACTCTCGTCTCCGCAGCTTCGAGCGCAGGTCGTTCATCGCCATCCATGAACATTACTGTCTGTTGATCGGGCAAATGTACAGCTATTCTGTATATCGAGTGAGATTTGTCTTGCAACTCGTAACCTTGGATACGATGCATTCCTTCGGGCCGTATCGTGCGTTAAGATGCTGAGTGATTTCATCAGAATCGTTTACTGAATGTATATCAAGGTTCGCTCGATCAGATCCTTTGTAAACATACTTGTATAAATATTTCACGGAAGAGATCAAGCCGCAAATCTCCACATTGATGTGACAATTGAACTTAAGCAGAAAATACGGGTTATATGGTACAACATATTCGTCTCGATACAAAGCAGTTCCCATGTCAGCCACGTGGAGATTTCTTCGTCGCAGACGTGGGTAACCATCGGTAGAGACTGGGGTGAGAGTGGCAAACTCCTTGGGAAACTTTTTCGAACACTTCCCTTCTTTCATACATGGAGCGGAAGGATTGAAGGCAGCGCAATTTTTGTGAATCATGAATTTTTTCACAGCATCGTGCAGATGTGGTTCCGCGCCAGGATCCGGGATCTCCGCGCTGCAAACTCGATCGACCTCTTCTGGTGTTCGAGGTTTATCCTGATGTTTTAAAATCAAGAGCGTGTGACAATGCGGTAGTCCTCGTTTTTGGAACTCGATGACTTTGACGTAGGCAGATAGCTCCCCAAGCACTTTTTTGTTTACAATGTCGTCGAATATTGCGTTCAGTTTCAGCTGGAAGACTCTCGCGACCAAATCAGGACGGTCTGCAGCCACTTGACCCGGCAACAGATTCTCCTGAATTTCCTTCCATTGAGGATTGCAGGTGATCGTCATGAAGATATCAGGTTTCCCGAATCGAGCCACGATCGCCATAGCGTCCTGGTAATTCTGTTGCATCGATCGACAGGATCCAAAAAAAGTTGAGGGCAAGATGACTCGACGACCTGAGGTGTCATCTGCTCCGGCCAAGTGGTCTCGCAATCCTTGATAGCTGTCGGCTCGGAGTTTTGACTGATTCAAGCGGTCGTAGTTCAACCTATTCTGTTCGATTTTGACAAATGAATCGACGGCGAATTGTTGGAACAACTTTCCCCCGCAAAGAATAGGATTAAATGAATCTCGTACCGAAAACAAATACGAATAATAATGTTTTTGTGCAATTCGCTTGCCGTTGGAATCGATCATTCCCGGGTGCCAGCCGTCCTCGCCGGTTGGGAAAAAGAGGGGACATGTAAGGGGATCGCATCGTTTGTCGAGATGAGAAATATTGATGAGGTGGTTACCGGGCGACCTCACATGAACGGCAATGGAGCGTGTTTCGGGTACGTCACCCTCATCTCCGACGTACACGACGGCAACTTCATTTGCGGTAGGAAGATCGTAGAGACGTCCCGTAAGGCCGGGAGGTCGGACGTCGCTGAATAGCATGAAGAGTTTCTGAGTTTGCCGACTCTCCTCTTGTGCGAGTTCAGACATCATCCGGAAGGAGCGTGCGTAAGGATTGAGGTGCGAAATGAGGCTTGTGAGTTGCTCCATGAGAAGCGGGTCGCATTGCTCATTGAGCGGCAAGCGACAGCGTTGCTGTGCTGCCTCTTCCGTATCTAGGATGCAAAGCTGACGGTATCTTCTGGGTTGGCCTTCGGGTGGATGCAACGGCCCGATGTTATGGTACACTTGACCATGTATCCTGAAGCAGTACGGTCCATCGGCTTGGAAAGATGCGATGTTTGCTCCCATGGATGCCATTGCCAAAGATGAATTGTGATTCCGAATGAAATTGGTGAAGTTCCTCTGCGATGAGTGAATTTGCGGGTTATTTTGGTGCGAGCGTACGAATAAATCGTGCAACAATGGTGGAAAATTTTGGAACTTTTCCAAGTTTATGCGACCTAGGTTGCAACAATCGTGGAAAGTACTCGGATGGCGCGGTTTCTGCTCGGCTCGGAAATGTTTGGCTCCGCAATTAGTGCACTCAACATCCGTCGAGCCGGCATAGTGAGCATCGATTTGTCGACAGTCTAAGGCAGGGGTGCCAAAGACGTGGCCCGCCGCCTGATTCCCGAGTAATCGGTACGTCAGCCAAATAGAGCACTATAGTTTCGATCTGTGAGGAAGTATTTTGACAAGAGTGAATCTGTGGGGTTCGGGAAATTAAATACAAGGAGCGAACATCGATCGCGAATTTTCCTTCATGCTTGACTGATTTTCTGTGATTCTCGATCTATTTTTCCGACCCCGAGTCCGTCTTCCGATTTCGAAATCCACTGTTCGTCTGCTGTTCACAATGGACGACGAAGTGCTTCTTACGGACACCGAAGCTTCCGAGCTGTGTTGTGCTCCGGGATTCTCTGTGTTGCCGGTTTCTTAAGTTAATCCGTGAGGAAGTTTTCATCGGAAGTTCAGCGTGCAGTACCAAAATGTCGACGAGTAAGAGGCCCAAACCTGGTCCCAATCGGCTGTACCACTCGGAATGGGAGAGCTCCTACTTCGTCGTGATGCAAGGCGATAAACTTACTTGTCTAATATGCAGCGATGTGATTCCTGTTCTGAAGGAGTATAATGCAAAGCGGCACTATGAGACAAAGCACCCAACACTCAAGGCTCTTGAAGGAAAATCACGTGTGGAAAGGATCGAAGAACTGAAAACTTCACTATCCAAATAGCAAGGCTTCTTCGTCAAAGCAAACAACGAGAGTGAAGTTGCCGTTGAAGTCAGCTACAAGATATCGCAACTTATTGCGGCGAACACGAGACCAGTCTCTGAGGGAGCGTTCGTTAAAGACTGCATGCTTTCGGCCGTAAAAATCATCTGTCCTGAGTTCTTGCAAAAGTTCAAGAACGTCAGTTTATCAAGAAACACCATGGCGGAGCGAGTCACGGAGATTGGTGACAGATTGGGTTCCAGTCTGAGGGAAAAGTGCGCAAAATTCAGGAGATATTCTCTTGCCATCGACGAGTCGACCGACGCCGACGTTTGCGACACAGCACAACTTGCTGTTTTCATCCGAGGTGTACAGGAGGATTTAAGCGTCGTCGAGGAGCTGCTGGAAGTTATTCCGATGTCAGGAAAAACGGACTCAGGTGCCATTTTCGAGCAGCTGAAGCAAGTCATCGACCAATTTTCACTTCCACTCGACAGGATGTCCGCGCTCGTTTCTGATGGAGCTCCATCAATGATCGGCAAGAAAACAGGAGTAGCAGCTCGCCTGCAAGACCACATCAATAGCACTCATCAATGCTCCACTCATCAATGCTGAAAATCGATTTTGCGAATGCGTTCAACAGCCACCGTCGAGACACGATGCTCAAAGAAGTCCACGAGCAAGTGCCCGAGATCTACTCGATGGTTGCGCAGTCTTACCGCTCCTCCTTGCCTATACACTTTGGAGACTCTCTCATCATGTCCCAAGCGGGATGCCAGCAGGGTGACGTATTCTCCCCCCCTGCTGTTCTGTCTCGTGGTTCAGAAAACGCTGGCCGCCCTCGGTAGTGATCTAGTCTTGGGCTATCTAGATGACTTCACAATCATCAGTCGGGACCCCCAGAAAATAATTGATGACATCGGGAGAATCCAGTCCGATCACGCGGTGCACGGTCTCACTATTAAGCATAGCAAGTGTGAACTGTTCGTGCAGGGCTTCGAGCCGAATGAGGAGGCTGATATCCGGTCCCGAATCCGCGACAGGCTGCCCGGATGTCGCATGATATCCGATGAAGCTGATCTTCACCTGCTCGGCGCGCCTCTCTCTGAGCTCATACGGAAATTGATTCCGTACTCCGTACTACGGAAGCTGATGTCTAGAAAGCGGTGGAGAACAAGAGAATGAGGGTTCAATGCAAACAGAAGAGGATGAATGAATGTAGGTCTAAGTGAAAAGTGTCTGATAAAAGAATTGAATAGATGAGAAGTGACTGAAATAAACACCCGTCGTTGAGCAACGAAGGTAGTTCAGCAATATTGAGTGTGATGACTCTAGTGAAGAGGGCCTCAGGGACAATAATTAGAACTAATTGTTTCTTTTCCCTTATACTATCCTTTTTTTTCATTATCTTGCTAATCCCTCGCCGCGGTTTTACTGGTGAGTCGCTTTCGCAGTCCCCAGGACCTTTTCGTAAAATTACGTTGAAACTCACGACGGAATCCTCCGTTTCAGTTCGACCACTTTAGTGAGAACCTGTGATTTTTTTCCCTTGGCACAATGTTCTTCACAAGTCTGCTCGAGTGCCCGCTGGCGTCAGCTTGCGACCATCTCCCGAATGCTCCCTGGATTGCCGCGATTGGTTCTCGAGGGGAATTTCAAAAAAGAATACAACGAATGCGGATACGTCACTACCGACATCCGGAGCGTCTTTCTTGGAGCTGTTGGGTAATCTCGGGGCCGACAATTGTATACTTACACTGCTAGTCGTTCTTCTTGAGGGAAAATTCGTATTTTCCGATGCTCACTAGCTCGCAACTCCTTTTAGTTCATGCACAGGCACAGACACTCACAGACCGGACTTTCAGTAAGACACGTACGAGTAGTAGGTGGACAGTGAGGTTTATTGAAAATCTGTCCGATGCCCGTGAGGCCTCAAGTTCCCAATCAAATGGCCGTGTCTGATCGCGATCTGCGCTATTTTGCGCGTCTGGTCATCAGAGCTCGTTCAGAGGCAGGAGCGACGGGAACCCAGGAGGAAATTCATGAAGAAAGTTTTGAGATGCCAAGCGTGCACGAGGACCCTTTTTGGTTGGCCCGTGTCGAACTTCCAGAGACAGTACCCGAAGTTGAGGAATTTCCGTGGGAAGTGTCCGAGGAACGTGCCGAGCTCTCCAATCCTGGCGAAGGAATCGGGAGTGTTTGCAGTCGCCGTTCAGTGCGCGTGCAGCAAAACGCACACCGGACCTGGGGTTACTTGTGAGTCCCGAAGCGAAGGAGCTCGGAAAGTTTTTCGAGACTGGGAGTGAAAGATCCGAGGCCGATGTGGGGTTTAGAGATGGGACCCCCGTGGATGCCTATGCATGCGGTGTTGATCGAGATGGCCATCCCGACGGAACTTTCGTTAGTTCGTCAGCAGTCGAAGCAAAAGCTGAAACTGTGCGTTGATTGAATGAGCCGCGATTGGGAGGGAATGATCCCCGATTGGGGTTGAAGGCTCGTTGGGGTTGAAATTGGGGTTGTGAGAAATCATCTTGTCGGTAGTTATTGAATGCAGGTCGTTGGTAGTTTTTTTGACTGAAGTTTTGATAATTGTTTCGATTTCCGAAGTTTTGAAAGCGGGGTCGAGGGTTGAAAGATCTGGGGTGTTGGTAGTAATTGTTTCGAAAATTCTTTCTGTTGTGGTTTGGGAATGATTGAATTTGAGAATAGTAAACTGCGGGTGTGTTGTGAGTATTTACTCGAGAAGATTGGGCTTCTGCCAAGAGCCAAGTTTACTCGCTCTCAATCAGCGCATAGAGGTTGGTGATATTCTGTTGTTCGGGGGGTTGAGTACCCCAAGTTTGTTTAAGAAAAACCCAGCTTTGAGGGAGTGCCTGAAGTAGGCAGGGAACCAGGAGTGAATCGTTCGTTTTTGCGCCAGCCATAAGGGCTTCGGAGATGAGCATTCGAAAATGAGTAACATTTTGAGACGGGGTTTTCGAAGAGTCGAATCGAAATGTGAACAGACATTTGAGTGCGGTTTGTTGTTTCAAGGCAGATACTTTCTCGTAGTCTTCGGTGATCGATTTGTAAACATGAGCTGAGGTTATTGTGGCTATATTCCGATGGAATTTGAGTTGAATGAGTGGACCTTCGATCTGATTTATGAGTACGCCCCGAGCAAGATTATCCCATTTAGTGGATTCTGGGTCAGTTGTTGGAAGTTCGCCGTGTGCGGCTTGGTAGCATTTTTGACCTTCAGAAATGAGAATTACGTCTATGATAGTTTTCCAGAGTAATTTTTACCGTCTAGATCAGTGGTTCTCAAACTCTCACGACTCATCGACCCCCTGGGGGTCGACCGTCGACCCCCAGAGTGGCTCCATTGACGTCAATTGAGGTACCGCGGGGGCCCACGGACCCCCACGACGCCCCAAGAGACATACCCAAGGGGATCCGCGGACCCCCGAACTTGAAGTTCCAGGGGCCCACGGACTCTGTGCGGGCCTCGGAATCACCTCACTAAGCCGGGGTCGGGCATCGACCCCCAAGATATCGGAGGCAGGGCCATCGACCACCAGGGGGTCGATATCGACCACTTTGAGAACCACTGGTCTAGATCAAGTTTGATACGCTTTAGATTGCCAAGGGTATTGTTTTGAGCAAAGCTTGGTTGAGGATTGGGGTTCGGAGGATCGTCTCCAACTGGTGGTTGAATTGTTTGAACATTCGACATTCGACAGAGAAGGTAGGTATTGGTTCAATTCTTGGAGGTGAATGCCAAGGGTTTGATCGTCGTCAGACATAGCGAGATTTGAGGCGGCAGAGTGATTATAACGATAGAGTCGCTACTGTTGGACGAGTCCATTAACAGAGAACTAAGTGTTTGAAATGAAGGCAGGTAGTCAGAAAGTAACTGTTCCCTCGAGTATCCCACTTACTTACTGATATTTTGAGCGATGCGTGAACGGAGAAGCTGTTGTTACGTGAAGAGAACGTTTTTCTGATGGAAGAAGTTGCACTGAGCGAAAGTGCTGATGACGTCTTGAGGGAAAATTCGTATTTTCCGATGCTCACTAGCTCGCAACTCCTTTTAGTTCATGCGCAGGCACAGACACTCACAGACCGGACTTTCAGTAAGACACGTACTAGTAGTAGGTGAACAGTGAGGTTTATTGAATGAGTACTGGTCTATATGGGATCTCCAATGGGAGACACCAACGAAGCGAGACGAGCGCTTCGTGACTGCATCCGAGACTGCGAATTAACATTTCTGGAAATCCTTAAGCAAGGACGTTTATTCGGATGTGGTGGAAAGTATATAAGGACGATATACTCAATAAATCTTTTCGGATACTGTTTTACTCGGTGTGTTCACTCCATACTGTAAACGACTCTTTCACAGTGTGTTTTCAGCTACTGCTAGGTTCATCATTCCTGAGTACTACGAGCGAGCTTTCCAGCTCTGGCAACTGACTTTGCTAGTGGACAAAATTAGTGTACAATACTCCGGATCTAATCAAAAAGAGCGACCAGGAAACTGACACAGACGCTTTCCGACCTCTTCGACAAAGTCCAGCACTACCGTATCCAATATCACGAAATTCACACTTCGATAGAGGACAGGACCGAAGCCGACTTCGCCGTCTTGCGCAAAGAACGGGATCTCGATCTACAGATTCAGGACGCATTTCTGAAATTTATGGTGGAAACCCTCCGTGACTTCCGGCAATTCCTCCGGAAGTCACACGTACGGGGCTGGAATACCGTCCCGAGTTCGTGCCCACATTACATCCACATTATGTAAGGCTGCATAAGGCATGAAGGGCGCCGGGCCCCCAGCCTGGGGGCGATGCGCTGCTCGGCGACTTAGCCCGGCCAGCCAGCAGCGGCAGCAGCAAGCCGTCGCTCTGGCCGCCTGGCGACCTGGGACGGCGCGCGAATTCGGAATCGCCAAAGGGGTTCACGTATTGTGATCGTTCGTTGCAATCAAACACACGCTAGCAGAAGCGTGAAAGCTAGGGATCGGGAAACCACTGATGGGAATCTCAAGGTCTGCGTAATTTATGGGTTTCCGTCACTCTGAGGCCTTGCAGGTGGAATCAAAATGATCCGCGAGCGTAGCGAGCGGCACTGATGAGCCGCGGTTGAAATCGAGGAACCGTTCGAACGCATTCAGATTCGTATCTCGTCGGCGCTCGAGGGCACGGATCCTTTCCAAGCCATCCTTCAAGCCATCTCTCACCATCAGTGTTTACCGGCCGAGCCCTCCTCTCCACTTGAGCCTTCGTATGCCCTTTCCCCACCTCCGGACAGCAACTCGCCAGCGCGGCGAGTTATCCTCAAGCGTAAACACACGGATGGCGGGCGGATTGAGAATTTTCCGGCGTAAGGTATGGATACGATCCGTGGAAGCAGCAGCTGTGGCTGTGATGTGATTCATCGGTCTGCGATGGCGGCTGCTGGGGCAGCGGGAATCATCTAGGCCCGCGAGCGTAGCGAGCGCCAGGCGCAAGCAGATACCTGCGGGCCAGTGGATCTGAAACCTGCCCGGCTCGCTGCTTTGGCGTGTTGGCGCCTCGCAGTTCGACTCGCCGGGGCCATACTCCTGAAATACCCAGAATGCAACCCATCTGTAGTGGCCCGCCGTTTCAGAATGAACTTTGTTGTGAGTCCTGAACGTTAAGAATTCCAGTGTCTGTTCGTGTTTTAACCGTGGGAATGTGTATTTTTGAAGTTGACACCCGGAGACTATTCGAGCTCCGGATCCTAAGAATGCCGAAATGGCGCCTGTGTTCCGATGCGTGTGATGTTCTGTGTCAGTTGCCTCATAACGGGGGAGTTTTTCGGCGCGAAAACAGAGACAAGGATTTCAGGTGAGTTTTCGTTATTTTTATTCCAAACAAGGAAACTTGAAAATAATATCAAGCTGAAGTATCAGCAGAGAAGGAATATCTACATTCCCGTCTGTGCCCGCGAAGTTTTCCGGGGGGATCTCCGAGACCACTCGTTCTATAACCCCAAAATCCCGTGAAGTCGTTGGGGACAAGCCGAAGGTTATTCCCATATGCCATTCACTTTGAACGAACGCGACGCTCACGTAGGAGCATCAGAGAATCGAAGATTGCGCGTACTTCGTTATTATCCCGCCGTCGATAGGGAGGGGTCGAGACTTCGTGCAACTTGATTGTTGCTTTATCCACAGGACGTGGTATGCGGGCAGGTTTTTTCGGTTACGAAGTTCGACCTGTGTAGGGAGTTTTGCCCGCAAAAGCTACGTGAAGTGAAACATACTGTCGAAGATGGCTCGAAAACGAGCAACGATGGGGAGGAAGACTCGCGATGTAGGAAGAAAGAGGCATTCATCGGCCGTCGATCAGCGGCAAACAGGGTGCGATGTACATGTGGAAACGCAAGTCCGTGGACTGGCGTTCCTTGACATCTCAGAAAGACGATTCAAGCGACGGGAAGAAGAAACGGCAAACCACACTGAAGGAGCCTCACCACCCGCGGAGCTGCGAAGGCATCGAGAGGCTTCAGGGGTCAAAACGGCGTGCTCAAGCTCTGCTTGCCGAGACGCAAGAACAACGAGGCGCCAGATTAGACGCCGACGGAAGACGGCTTGAAAGTGCTCTTCTAAATGGAATGAGCCAGCAACGAAGATAAAAAGAACACGGCTGAATTGTTTGAGGCGAGGATCGTATGAAGAATTGGAGTCTGCAGCATTGCACTATGACCCCGAGTTCGAAATGGACACAGAGTGTGGTTTTTGCCATGCGATGAGGTTCAAAGGCGAGGCCGGAGGTATGTGCTGTGCGAAAGGACAGGTAAAACTGCCCGATACAGATCCACCATCCGAACCGTTGACGTCGTTAATAGCAGGCGATTCGCGAGAGTCAATCCACTCTTGGAGGAATATCCGCTAATATAACTAATGCTTCCAAGTAACTTCGTTCGGTGCATCAAAGATCGTTCAGAAGAATCACACGCCGTTTTCGTCAGTTCTCGACAACTCAACAAGATTCTCGGCGATAATATTCAAAATACGTTCCGCCATCTTAAAATGAATGAAGTCAATTGCAGTCAAAAACGCCGACTTACCTGTACTGCAGCACCAGTTTTTCACTCACTTCGTTGAACGCAGTACATTAAACTTGATGAGTGTCATCTTGAACCATTATTTTCAACAAGAATTTGAACGCCGATACCACGATGTTACACGTGGGGCGATACCATGAGCCATCATCTCTCTCCTCTACCTTCTTCGGACACTTATTTGAAGTACAGCTTCTATAAAAACACTACACTCAGAGTTGAAAGCTGTAATTTTGACCCTGTTCCAAAATATGATGGATTCCGTTGCAATGATGGGCAAAAACTTCCTTGGTTTCTCCTCTCCCATTTGATTAATGTCCTCGCTGTCCTGTTCCGCTTTCCACCAGCTGCGAAGTTCGAGTAAGCGACCGACGTCAGTGTCACTCCGGATAATGGATGAATCCGTTGCGTTCAGGTTTAAGTTATTTCTGAATTCGTTCACCCGAACATTCGAGATCGTTACGACGGGGTATCCTCGCCCATCTATCGCGTTGAATAGGCCTTCCCAGAGCGTTAGACTGACTTATTCTCTCTTTCATCAATCAGATAAACTTCCTGCTCCACGATCTCTTTCCCACTCGCTCTCCGGTGTATTTCCATTGGCTCCTCAACCTGTGTCACCACTCCACAAACATTCACGACTTCGTTGATGGTCATGTCGTGGATATCTTTTAGTCCCGTATGAACTGGGTGGTAAATCATCGCCCCAGCATCCACCTGAGTGGGAACACCTTACTTGATACGCTCAAGCTAATTTCGAGATCGATGATAGTTGTCCTGAACCCGGATTTCGGGTCACGACAAACAAAAGTTCTCGCTTCGAGAACAGCACCCACGACGGAGGGCTTCCTGAACCGGCTGCAAACTTCTTCTCCAGAATTCCACAACTCTCATCTCCCCAGTTGCATTACCCACCGAGACAGAAAATAATCTCTCTCCGTGTCTTCCCGTGGCTCCACCAGCGGCTCACCAGGAACACAGATACACACCGCTTTGCTGTGAAATTGGGCAGCTAAATCAAAAATCCTCATTATTTTTCTGCCAACTTTAGCGCTTCATTCTCTGACCTTTTACCCCACATCTGACTCAACGCTTCCTTCCAGTAACCGCCCACGTCGCTCTCTGTCATTGTAGATGCCATTCGGTCATGCTTCCCGCTTTCTTGTACTTGAAAAATCGTTATTTTCCTTTGATTCATCCTGAATCTTGGCTCCTCGTGCCTCTGCTCTGAATGAAAACCCCCGTTTCATTACCATTGATAACAACGGAAGACATGGCTCCGCCTGCGCCGAAACGCGGCCAGCTTCCGCCGCCGCCATCAGGCACCATTCCGGCGTCCCCTGTTTCCTCGCACCCCCTTTCCCGCGACGATCTTCGCCACCGGCTGAGAAACCTGCGGCGTCCATCACTGCCTTGTCCACACTGTGGACTCCACGGCCTCCCTGCCTATACTATAGTTGCCAGATCACCTGAGGGAATTCCAACAAAGCTGACCACTCCATCTTGGAAGTCCGATCCGCTGTCGCGCCCATCGCGACGAGTTCGCTAGTTATACATATGTATGTTTGGAGTGTTCAGGAAGCTTGTCATCAGGACAAGCTCTCAATGACGTTGGGTTAGTCGGTCTCGTCTAGTGTGTATGGAGAAGATCCCTTTGATGGAGTTGTTTAGTCCATGGTTCTAATATGGCTTGGAGAATGTCACAGCTATCTACGATCTGGTTCAACGGTTTTCCGCCTATTTTGGACAGCGTTTCATATTTCACTGTTGGAGTCATGACAGTCAGCTGGAGGCTGTTGCGGAACTCAATCACAATCACTGTTGGTTTGACCATGCTTGCTGATTTGGTAACAATGTGGCTTTTCAAACGGTGATTACTTTTTGGTGAGAATCGCTCACCGAAAACTCGCTCAAACTCAATCTGTAATCAATGGATTGAACTTCAGTATCTTCTGTGAGTGCTCCCGGAAGAGTCATCGTTACTGGTTTCCTCGCAGCACCAGGTTCTGACGCAGGCTTCCTTGGTTTGTCCGAGGCATCCTCAATCATACTCTCTATGGCTTTCTTCGTGGATCATGGACGATTGGTTCGACTGGATTTTGGTGGAGATCCTGTCTCTGGTGTCCCACCGCTGCTTTCCATCGTTTACTTCTAGTTTGGGATCAAAGACTCCCACAGTCTTCTTGGTTCTCGAGGCACTTTTTTACGCCGACTCGATGCTGCACAGTTTGCAGCTGACCTGAGTCAGCTCATGCGGAGTAAGTTTTCTCACCAGCGACCGACTCGCACTTTGTTGTTTGTAAATCATGATTGAAGTGCTGAGAACTTTCAAAGCTTCATCGAAGGCATCCGCTTATCATCCTTCTGTTTATCAACCTTCTTATTTTTCTCTCTTTGTCTGTTCTCTTCCAATGTGCCTTCGGCTGAGATTCCGAAGGAGATGGACTCTCATCCAACTCGAAGTTGACCGGATATGTTTCGTAGCCATCACCGTTCGATGTGGAATCCACGTATTTCAAGACTGCGATACCTCTATTAAGTATTCCGTCCTCGATGTTGATATTACTAGTTTACGATTTTCCTCGAATCACCCCATATGTCTGCATTCGTACATTAATAATTAGAACCCGAAATGCAAGGAATGACACTCAGAATTCTGACTCATTTGCCGATCTCGTCGGGAACGAATTTGAGTATTTTGAGACGGAAATCGGCAACACTAGACAACGCTGAATTGCATCCCGACAACGCGGCCAAGGCTTTGGAGGAGGACGATACGGCCGATAGAGCCGACAAGAATCAAGTGCGAGTTCAGCAACCAGCCCCTCGGTTCATGCGACGCCGGCACCTGACCTGGGAAAGTGATACTTTCTTCGAGAGGTACGCCATCATGATCCATCTGTGGCCCGGGCGCAATCGAATGTGGGTTACGGTTAGACCTCCAAACCTTATTAAGGTATTGATAAGGTTCGGTAAGGTATTAATATGGAAGGTCCTTCATAGACTCCGAAAAGTATGGTCTGACCCAGTGGCGTATCCAGGAATTGCCGATGGGGGGGTCCCTGATGATACTCCGGGGTCCCTGGTATAGGAAGTTAACATGGGAAGGAAAAATTATGGGGGGGGCGAACCGATCGCACCCCCCCTGGATACGCCCCTGGTCTGACCGCATTTTACACCGCACTGAACATGTTGAATTCGGCGACGTGTTGTTTACTGAAAAAGGGGAAGCATTCGTCGCGACATATCTCTGGGATGCTCATTGTTCGTTGGAGGTTGAACGACATCGCTCGACCAAAGAACTGTTCTACGATAGGCCAAGAACTTCATAGTTGAAAAAATGCCGAAAGAGAAATCTTCAAGAAGAGCTCTACTTCAAGCATGGATACAGGAATTCGGCAATGAAGTGTTTTCAATGGAAGGACAAGGTCTCTCCTGCAAAGCCTGCGCACGAGCGATTCCGTGTGACAAGAAGTTCGCTGTTTCCCAGCATGTAGCCGGTAAGAAACACAGAAGGCTGCTAAATGAGAGGATTCTATCAGCTACGCGGGTCATTGGTCAGATCGAACAACGACGTGAAGCCCCGGGCAGGATGTCACAATTCAGTCTCGATCTCTGCGACGCTTTTGTGAGCGCGGGAATCCCGCTCTATAAGTTGGAGAATGGAAAATTGAGAGATTACTTCCGTAAATATATAGACCACCATGCGATCCCATCATCTGTGACTCTTCGTCTCAACTACGTGAAACAAGTGTATGCTCAAAAGTTGGACTCCATCAGAAGCAGCGTAGCGGAACATTGAATCTGGACTTCTGTTGACGAAACCACGGATGCCACAGGTCGGTTTGTTTCTCACGTGTTTCTCGGTGCTCTCGAGACCTCGAAGACCAAGCCGTTTTTGCTCCACGTCGAAGGCCTCGAAAAAACCAACAGTTCCGCCTGCTCTCTAAGAAATACGACCCCCCGTTGTAGCTAGTTCTTAGCGGAAGTTAATTGAGTTGCATTTAATCCTCTAACATGAACAGTGTTCTATTGAATAAATTCAACAAATCTGTGTGTCTCTCTTCTCTGAGAGTGTGCTCTCCTCCTGAGAAGGCCTTTGTGCCTGAGCATCAAGCTCCCTTCATTTCATCTCCCACATCATCCCTCTCTTATCATCTTTGCTCCCTTCTATCTATCTAACTAAAGATTCTAATATATTTGCTCCATAATTTTGTCGTTTTTAAAAGGAATCGAAGAGCCTTAGGTGGCTTTGTTAGTCATTGAAGCGTCAGGAGAAGAGTGGACCGACCAAATCAGATTTCTAAAATTTTCCCAAAGTTCTTATTTAGATGGAAGATCAAGATTCTGAGATTCAAGATTGACGGGAGTCAGGGTACTTGTGAGTAGAAGAAGAAGGAGAGAGAGGAAGAGAGGCCAGTCCAAAAAAAAACAGACCTTACAGGTTCAGCTGAAGAGAGGAACAGAGACACTAGTCCTTTCATCCCATCTCCGAAAGTCTGTGGCGAAACCACTGAATCTCTGGGATCAGAATCTCCCGAGGGCCCTTTTGAAATTCGGAAGCCTCCTTCTGACACTCGAAGCTTGAAAGAACAAGGATCAGTGAAAATCTGTTCAGAGCTGAGAGAAATGTCTGACTTGGATGGCAATCCAGGTCCCTCGGGATTGAGAGGTGGTCAAGCGGGTCCTGCAATAGCTGCAGTGGCAGCCGGAGAGAAAAATCGGAAAAAGGAGGCTGCTCACAAAATTGAAATTCGAATCAAGGAGTTGACCACTCCTTTGATCAAAGAGTCAGATATTGATTTCTTCAACGATGAAAACTTCAAGAAAATATGCAGTTTTCTCGGAAATCGAAAAGCAGATGTCGACAAACTGAAGACAGCAGCAGCAGCCTGCAAAGATGTCATTCCTCCTTTCAATGAGATCGAGCCAAACTTAGAGATCTACAAAAAGCTCTCTCAATATCTAAGGGGCACAACTGTCATGAAAGACTTACCCAATTGCGAATACCTCACTTCGAACTGTGAGAGGCGAATCCTGGTGAGCAGCAGAAGCTTGACCATTGTGAATGATCTTCTCCTAGATCTCAAACGCCTTAACAAGGAAAAGGGGCAAGGCACCAAAGAAGCTGAAAGAGCTAAATGGGTCGACATCTGCCTAGACCTTGTCAAGAAGAAGATGAAACCTGATTTTCTTGACAAAAGGACCAAACGAGGGAAAGGCGCAAGTCATCTGACCATAGCCAACTTCCTTTTGGCTGATGACAAGAAAAGGGAAGACATGATAGAAGCTCTGTCAACCATTGAAGACCAGTGGGCAAGAGATGCACTTCATGAAATTGAAGAAACTGAACCAGACCCTAATGCTGTTGGAGCAGCTTATCAGGTCGCCAACCTGGACTCCATCTTATCTACTTCTCTCAGGCTCTACTGGTTCCTGAGTGACAAAGAAACAATTTTGACAGTGTCTGGTGCTGTCAGGCAGAAAAAATGCATCCATCCGCGAGCTACCGCGGGTGTGTGTGTCTGCACCTGTGGACCATTGAATCATAACAGAACCATGGCGGAATCTGATTCACGGCCTTCGGAGCTGGTCCGAAGACAAAGTATTGTGCTCGCGCTTCGCGCAGGAATGGGACCGGCCGAGATCATCCGGAAGCAGAAACTCCCGAAGAGAACGGTGTACCGAGTCGCGAAAGTTTTCTCGCATACAGAGAACTCGGAGGAAGGATCCTACACAGGGGCGCGCAAAACTCACGTTCGAAAACGGCCAAAGCGATCTCCGAAACTCGTTGATGCCATCCGTGAGCGAATTTCGAAGGATCACCACATTTCGCAACGACGCCTGGCCACGGAATTTCGAGTGAGCCGTGATACTGTGCAAAATGTGATACACAAGGACCTAGAGTGCAAGGCCTATCGACCGAAAGTCCGACAAATGCTGTCAGAGGCAAACCGAAAAGCTCGGGTCGAGAGATGTGGACGGCTCCTTCGATCTTTGAAGACTGACACTGCTCGGTGTATCCAGTTCTTCTCAGACGAGAAAATGTTCACGGTCGACGAAAAATTCAACAGACAAAACCATCGATGTACTGTCAGCTGCGCAGAAAATGCGTGCGTGGTCCCGAAAACGAAGTTCCCGGAGAGTGTTCATGTTCTCGGGGTGGTTTCAAGCCAAGGACATGTTATGTCTCCTTATTTCTTCAGTAGAGCTGAAACTGTCACAAAGAACTGACACTGAACTGAACTGAACTGAACTGAGCTGAACTGTCACTGTATCTGAGAGTTCTACAAACTGTGATGAAGCCTTGGATGGATAGAATAAGCGATGGAAACCCATACGTCTTCCAGCAAGACGGCGCGCCGGCTCACACGAGCCGTCTGGTTCAAGATTGGTTATCGTCGAATGTGAACATGTTCTGGCCAAAAGAGTTCTGGCCCCCTAATAGTCCTGATCTCAATCCGATGGAGTATTATGTGTGGAGCGCGGTTGAATTGAGGTCCAACAAAGAAAGCCACCCGAACACCGCCTCACTCACCCTCGCTGTAGCTTCCGACCCCGGCTCGAAGCCGTCGTAGCCAATAACGGCGGTTACATTGAATAAACATCTTCGTCAGGGTACAGAGATTTTGCCCCCATAGTATCTTGAACCACCGACCTGTTTTCATTTAGCTATGCCTTCTCAAAGTAGCTGGCAGCGAAAGTGCCAATTTAGATCGGCCACCCTGTACTTCCGAAGGAGGGTCGAACGAAGATGTAACCTAGCCCCTCGCTATGTTTAATTGCCTGAGCTCACAGACATTCTCTCTCACTCAAAGATCCCGTCAGATGCCCGAGATTTTTCCATGTCAAGATCTCTCGTCGTAGAGGACCTCAATATCGTCCGCTAGCAATAGCTAGAACTGTAGCAAGCTCTTCTTTCTTTACGTGATTTTTCCGAAAATGCTCCATTTGACTTGCACCGCTCATGCCTTGCTTCGCGTTGCCGAAGAAGTCTGTTCGATATTTCCGGACGTCGACAGATTAGTTTCGAACGGCAAGACGATGTTTTTGAAAGCTGAATCGAGGTTGACGGTTTTCCGAGACATTGCACCCGGCATCTCTCTTCCACCTCGACCCATTTTGACGCGTTGGAGAACGTGGCTGAGGGCGGCGAGCTACTATGCCGAACATTTCGACGAACAAGAGTTCTCCTAGAATTCGACTTTAAACGACGCAGCAAGCATTGCTGCCGTCAAAGGATTCGTGGAGAAAGCATCTCTAATTGTGGGTGGCTTCCTGACAAGATCACCCAGCTTGAGGAATCCGGCGCAGCGCTCACTGAAGCTATCGCCATCTTTTCTGAATCACTACAGCTCCTCCAAGCAACTCCTGGTCAAATAGGGAATCGTATCCGCAGGAAGTGCGAGCTTGTTCCACAACGGAACCTCGAGTACAACAAAATATGTAAAAGAAATCGCCGAGGTTCTGGCAGGAAGGCAATCCAATCACATCCACTGATGTATGTAGAGCGGACATTCTTGAACCTCAAACACGTCTTGAGTGATCGTCGCCAGTGCTTCACCTTCGAGAACTTGAAGATGATGCTGTTAATTATTTTCAGTGCTTAAAAAGCTTACTTTTTAGTGCTTAAAAGTACGAGCCCTACTTATTGAGGTATCACGGATTGAGGTGCATTAAGGTACCTTAATACCTGAATTGGAATTTCGACTTGGAATCCTTTCAGCCAAGTCTGGATTCTACTCTAATCTTAGAGTCTATCGTCGTCTCATTCGTTGCGCGCGAAAACGCGCCACTACAGCCCTTATTGCCAGAATGTCTGGCTCAAGTAAGAAGCTCTGGAGATTTATTAATTCCTCTTGCGGCAGGAAAACAAAAGTCCCTGCCTCACGTCTCCTCACGGGCACCCCGGAGGAGCTAAAGTCTTCGCTCTCCAGACTGGCGCTCTACTATGCCTCTATTGGTTCTACTACATCGGGCAGGTGTGCCCCGCCCGCTGACGAGTCCACTTCGCTGTATACTTTGCTTGATGGCTGTGGACCCCTTGCGCTCGACCTCGATGACCAGAGACCTCCAACTTTTTGTTTCCAATACATTGATCCAACGTCCCTTGTAGATGTAGGTAAGGGTATGAAGGCTACGTACAGCAATGCTACCGTTGACGTTCCTTCTAAAGCTCTCTTGTCTGCATTACCTCTCCTCGCTGTTCCAATTGCATTTATCTTCAACCTTTCACTCCGCTCTTGTACATTTCCCTCTGCTTTTAAAAGGGCTGTCGTTGTCCCTATATACAAGGGAAAGGGTGACTCGTCTGAGCCTGGTAACTATCGACCTATCAGCCTCACGCCGTTCCTTGCAAAGCTGTTTGAACGCTGCATACTAATCCAGCTCTCTTCATATCTAAGCAAATCTCAAGCTATCTCTGACCATCAACATGGCTTTGTGGCACGAAGGTCTACTGAGACTGCGTTACTCGAGATGCTGCAGTTTATCTATGAGGGCTGGAGTCGCACAGTGGTCTGGCGGCGGACAAAAATAATTCCCTCTCCCTTTGCGCGCGCGGCGGCACGCTGTGATCAAGCGAACGTCAGGCAGACTCTGGTGTCCATTCTTCCAAAGCTTTTTAAAAGGTGAAAACCTTTGATTTTCGCGCAGTTTTTTCTGTGGCTAGACATATTAGGATTAAAGATCATATTTGGTGGCTCAAATCTAGGCTTGGAGCGGATCAGACGCAGAGAATGAATAGAAATCCTCGGTGTCGCACAACGAGAGTTCCTCTACAGGTAACTTGAAATTCTACTTCTGAAGAGCTTTGCTCGGTAATAGGCACCCAAAAGCACCCAAAATCTTCTTCAATCCTACGTCCTATATCAAACAGAATGAACAAATTTCACGAGAACTTTTCGTTCGCTTTCGTACGAACGCTAATAGAATTTCAAGTTACCTGTAGAGGAACTCTCGTTGTGCGACACCGAGGATTTCTATTCATTCTCTGCGTCTGATCCGCTCCAAGCCTAGATTTGAGCCACCAAATATGATCTTTAAACCTAATATGGCTAGCCACAGAAAAAACTGCGCGAAAATCAAAGGTTTTCACCTTTTAAAAAGCTATGGAAGAATGGACACCAGAGTCTGCCTGACGTTCGCATGATAGCAGCGTGCCGCCGCGCGCGCAAAGGGAGAGGGAATTATTTTTGTCCGCCGCGGCCCTCCGAAATGAAGTGTGAAATCACGAAGCTTTTGTATCTCGCTCTCGACCCTGTTTATCTCGTGTCTAATACCTTGTTCGCTTTCCTTTTCGAATTTGAAACGTACGGGTCGGCAGAACCTAGTCGAAGAGGGCGACGGGTTTTGCCAATACACCGTGTTAGGTGAGTTCTTACTGATCAGTCTAAGAGGGACGATTGAAGTCAGAAAGATGCTCTTGTCGGAGGAGTCTGGAGAGCAAAATGTCTGTTTGTATTCGGCATGACCCGAGGAACCATCGCAACCCCACTTGGAGACCAAAGTGAGTTCCGGATCGAGAGCATTGTGGTCGTTCATGTGGGCGGATTTCAACAATCGCTCCGCGGTGTGGTCCAAAAGACTCTGCAGTTTGACGGTGGCACTGTCTTCTGAGATCTCGACGTCTTGAGGATAACAAGTTTTTTTCACGGATGCAGCGTCACGATACAATGGGAAAACGTCGACACCGGAAGCTCTCAGTTCCATTCTAATATATTCGTATTGCTCTTTCGTTAGAGAGGCCCCTATGAGGATACCACACGCTCGTTCATTTGATAATTTCGGAATGTCCGAAGCGTGTCTCAGAAGCTGAGGATCGGTGTTTCGTCGGAGCTCTTGGATCTTCATTCGTTGTGCGCGCTCCCCGCAGTCGGCGAAGCTCTTCGTGGGTCTCCCTTTCCTTTTCGGAGATGGGGAGTCTTCCGCGACCTCGGCGGTTTCAGCGGCTTCGCCATGTATGGTGAACGTTCCGTGCAACCAGGATTCGTGAAGTCTCTCGAAATCCTCCCGTTTCCGAGAAACTCGCAGCCAATCGCGCTTCAATGTTGGCAAGAATGACTCGTGCAGGTACGCTTTCAGCTCATCGACTTGATCCGGTGTCATAGTCGAGTAAGTTGCTTTGAGAGCGTCCATACACGGCTTCAGCTTCTTCCCATTGACTAGCGCGACCTGATAGAGTTCCCAGTGAGAGATGTGGAATGACTCCATTGTACCTGCGTGGAGACGGCCAAGAATATCCACGTCAATTGTCTGTCATTGACTCCGCGCGAGAAAAGTGCGCCTGATAATTTATCCGCTTTGGAATTTCATCAGCCTCCCAAATTTCGAACGAAATAGATCAATGAATACATCTCATTCGGAGTGAGAAAACATGTCGCTCCGCCTAGTTCTCGTCAAAAGCATACCTTCTCCTTGTTGTATGGACGACTTTAGTAGGGTAGGCTATCATCGATGTTTCGGTCTTCGAGATCGACTTCAATACCTGCTAGGGAGCATTCGAGGCTACAGACGTTAGTTACGTCAGATGTAAGCCGGTTCGGGGAAATTCACGGATTGAACAATGATCAACTTCCAGGAAAAAATGATTCCAAGACTAATGTCTCATATAGGAAAAAACGAGAATACCTTCAATCAAGGATCCTGCATGGGAAAAGAGTTTGGCTCCGACAAAGGAAAAGAGATCACAACCTAAGAAGACGATCACTGACTAGGCATTCGATGTCTAGGTTTATCAAGTTCAGACGCGTTCCGCTCGGAAATCGCGCTAACGCAGAGCCGCCTACCGGTAGTGCTCTGTGCTCGTTCTCTCGTATCGTTCGCCCTAGAGCGCGAGCAGGAGGAATATCCAAAAAATCGAAAATCGAGAACGATTCCATAGCAAGGCTTGTGCCACCTTTTCACTATCCGATTGCGAATATCGGGACGAAGCGGCTGCTCGGGCCGCATACTCTCGCATTGATGGAAGAAAACCTAATCTACCTCGCTTCAAAAATAATTGACGACGAGGGTAAAAACAGAGTGATAGTGTGTTCACTCGGCAGCAATACCAACTCCTTCATATCTCTCGGGAATATACATTGCGATCTGTGGATGACTGATGTGATCTTTGATCTGAACGACCTTGGGCATTTTCCCGCTGAGCAAAATCTGCTCCTGCACTGTTCCGCAGCTGAATGTTTCTAAAATAGCTCACGAAGGAGTGAAAGAAGCTAAAAAAAACGGTATAGCGTTGCATCCTTCTGTATCCCGCTCGTAATTCCAGTTTACATCGACTGCATGAAATCGGGAGCCTCGAGCGGATGGTCATGTGCTCTGTTCCGATTCAGATTTCTTCCGAACCACTGTAATGGCATGTAAGCAACTTGGTGTATGAACTCATCGGTCCCCCAGCCTGAAGTTCAGCTAATTTTTTACAAGAAAATTCGACTCCGGGGATCGGAGATCTGAGTTGAAAGTAGGTCCCGTATTTCGGCTGAAAGCGCGCGCTGTTGTCGTGTGCCACTGCAGCGCCACCAGTGCGTCCGCCATTTTTTTCCGCTGTGTACCCACTGTGCGCCGCCAGACCACTGTGAGTCGTAGACAACAGACTATTGGTCTGTTCCTCGACCTATCTAAAGCCTTTGACTGTTTAGACCACGATATTCTGCTTGCTACTCTGGCCAACCTTGGCATGAGTATGAAGAGTAGACGTTGGGTCTCCTCGTATCTTCAAAATCGGTACCTTACAGTGGTCTCCGGAGGAATCTCCTCTGATACTGTAGTGGTCAATCACGGAGTACCTCAGGGATCTGTCCTTGGTCCGTACCTCTTCATCATTTACATCAACTCTATTCTCATTAAGGCTAATCTCTTTTCGTGCAACCTCAGGATTATATCATTCGCCGATGATACTTCTGTCCTGTTTCACTTTGACCCTGGGGAGCATGCTAACGCAGTCTCCTGCTTTAATTCCTACGTCAGGACGATCCAATCCATGTTCAGTGTCTTACGGCTCATGATCAATGCGGACAAGACCCAACTCATGTGTTTCTGCAGGCATGGCTCTGTCCAGGTTCTTAGGGATGGTGATATTCATCTCAATGACCTCTCTCTGAAAGTTGTTGACTCAGTTACCTGTCTGGGAGTGTCACTTGAGAGTACCCTTAGCTGGAGAACCCACCTATCCAACCTCAGTTCTAAGCTTGCATGTTATGCTTTCTGCATTCACAGGCTCAGGAGGCTCGGCTTCCCTCGCTCTTCTCTCCTGTTAGTATACAGATCGCTTGTCTGTTCTTCCCTCGCGTATTGTATTACGCTGTGGTTTCCCTCCGCTACCGAACAGACCCGTGGGCCTGTTAGGGTGGGTCAAAACAATTGCCTCCGAGCGGTGTTGGGACTCTGTGCAAGGTCGTCAGTCCATTCTTCCTACGCTCGATATGGTCTCTTCACACTTCAACAACTTGCGCTCTACCGACTCTATTCGATTGGTTTTCTTGCTGTCCATAACCGCCTCACCCCCTCACTCTCATTCTCCTCATCTCTAGTTACTGCTGGTCGGGATACACGGCTAATGAGAATCCGTCTGGCACCTATACGCTTTGAGTTCGCGAGGAAGGCTCCTCTACACGCTATCTCTGTAGCGTGGAATGAGCTTCCGCTTGAAATCAGGACTACCACCTCTCGTGCAATGTTCATTCGTCTCCTTAGGGAACATGTTTCTACACTGTGATACTTTTCTGCTAGATATCCCTACCCAGTATTATGGTTCCTCTTCCTCTACCTGTGTAACATTTGCGGCCTTCAGGCTTGCGAGGCAACCCATCGCCTCAGTTAAAATCATGAATAAATGAAATGAAATGAAATGAATAAGGTTCGGAGGTCTAGTTACGGTAGAGTATGAAAAAATACTCCGCATACACCCCAACGTCAAAGGCATCACAGCAATGAACGTTGTCGGTGAAGCGATGCAACCCAGCTGGAAAACTCGTCAAGTGTTCTACGAAAGCAAAGGGCACCTCACCCCATTACCGAGGAGGGACAATCAAAGAAGAGAATGATTCTCGCCGTGCCACCAGATTTCAAGGGGAAACGTCCGGTCAATATTTTAGAAAACTACGTTCGTAGCCTGATTGGTTACTGCAACCAATGTGTTGTATGCCTGAGTACTGAAGGCAGTAGAGAAACCTCATGTTTCTTCTCGTTTCGAGTTTCTCTACAAAAGTTCCTCGAGTTGCCATTTCAACTTCACGATCTTTTGATAGCGGATCCCCGGCGGAACAGTCCCCCGCGAAATCAGCGGGCCAATTCCCACAGAAAGATAAGAGGTTTCAACTCCGGCGTGGTCGTGCCGCTCTATAGAGTTATCGTATTCATGACCAAACTCACAGAATCGACCCGCTCAATCCCGAATCCGAAGATTCGCGACAGTATGATCAACTGTACATCTTGGACACCGAGCAAGCCATGCAGCGAAGATTACTTGCTCCGCAGAAACGAGATTGTAACCTGAATATAATGAGAGCACTCAGTATCCTGATGTGATGAAACACTCAGTATCTCCGTCAGGAGAGGCACGGTTGCGATCAGGCACACAATCCAAGTCCTATCATTGAGACATATAACTAGGTCAGGAAACAGAGATAAGCGGTCGTCGTTGTTGGTTTCTAAGACGGGCAAGTTTCGCTCCCTACTCTCACTACACGCTTTAGCTACTCTAATAAAACACTCCGTCTGTCCGACCTCGTTGTCTCTTCTGGTCCTCGCGGACACCACAGGTATCATGTAGGAATAGCGAGTTGTTACATGATTTCAGCTCACTCGACCATACGATCTCTCATACGGTTTCCGAGAGGAACTTCATTAGACAGGCTCCAGCAGCAGTAGCAGCAGGTAGTATGTAATAAAAGCGAGGCCTTATATGATGGAGGAGGATCTAATCAAAGGACGAAGTAACAAAATAAACGGAGCACATTACAATTTTATCTGGTTCGTTATTCGGCGCTCTACATATATGTATATGGTTCCCCTCTGGACCACGGATATTCAGAATCCATGGCGTCTTCGTGTTCATCCACGAGTTTGATGGTACATATTCATGAGCACCTCCCGCTTGGTAACGGTTGACTGTGAGATTCTGATTATTTCATGGCATGACGATTGGAGGTTTAGATATTCTGAGTGTGACGCACGGACTACGGTTTCTCGGGGACCGTTTGTGGCATTTGTTTGGTTACCTGTTATTACCGGTCCACTCACTGTGAGAATCAATTGAGTCTTCAAATTTATCCAAGAGCTTCGGGATACACGATGTTTTGATTCCTCCATTCGGTACATGCAGGAACAGAGCCGAAGGTTTTCCGACCCAGGAAGCTGCCACGTACATATAGTTGACCGTGAGCAAAACATGGATTTTCAAGATCGACTCCACAGACTTGTAACGATTGGCCTACAGCTTTGTTGATAGTCATTGCGAACGCGAGACGGACGGGAAATTGTAATCGTTTGAATTCGAAAAGTATATCGGTTGGCATTATCGGGATTCGTGGCAGCAATACGTCCTCGTCTTGGAATTGAACAGTCAAGATCGTGGCTTCAATCACGTTGTTCATCAATCCTCCCACCAACAGTCTCGTTCCGTTGCAAAGTCGGGGCTGGTCGATGTTCCGGCAGGCGCGTAGCTACATTGAGGCAAATGAGGCATTGGCCCCCCCCGAAGACCTTTGGGTTCATACTATTTGAAATGAGCTGGCCAAAAGAGCGCAGCCGTCTCTTCCCTCCCTTTGCGCATGCGTGAAGTATCCCCAGATATGATTGGAAATCAAATGGAATCAGTATGATATCAAACACTCGACGAAGAGATCAAATATTGAATTGGATACAAAGCTCTCAGTAAATAATCCGACTCTGTTTACTCAGTCATTCGACTCTGTTCTCAAACAAAATTCGATAGCGTCAACGTCGATCAGTGCAGCCGTAATTTAGCGCAAACTCGAGACAATAGAAAGGGTATTCGCGAATGTTTCGTGATTTGACGCAACGGTAGAGTCCTTGACGTCCTTGACGGATTGAGCGTTCTTGACGGATAGAAATTTTCGGGAGCTTTTCGGACAGCATTGATTTAAAATCGACGCTCTGAATCAATGCCGCCCGAAAAGCTTCCCGAAAATTTCTATCCTCCTTATTGTTAGAATTCTCGCGATTCTACCCGTAACCACGTCATCCGTGGAACGCACCTTCAGCTGCTTGCGGACGTTGAAAACTTATCTGAGATCAAGTATGGGGGAAGTAGGACTTGACGGATTGACTTCGATGCGGATGCATCCGTCGATACCGAGGAAATACTCAATATCCTCCCTGCGAATCCGAGAAGATTAAACTTGGTACTTCAAATAAAGTCTCGAACATAGTATGGCTCACAGAACGTGTGCCATGGAAAGATCATAATATGCATGAATTCGGAACTTGTTTTCATTGAACTCCATGCTCGTATGAACGGTCACTAGAATCTTTCAATCACTTCATGGAAGCTCGCATGATCTTTCGTGGCTCTTTTGAGGGAAATCGAAGTTTAACGCTCTGATTTCGAAACATCACAAAACGACACCCAAAAAAATTTTGGCCCCCCCCCGAAGGAAAATCCTGGCTACGCGCCTGATGTTCCGTAGGACAATTGCCGGGACCCCAATTCCCAATGACAGATCGTGCGGTGGTATTCCGGGCAGGTCAGGTGAATTAAGAAACTCTGGCGGGTAATGGACAATTTCGTTCGGATCCACCATTGTATCTATCGACTGGTACGTTATTAGTTCACCTGGAATTCTCTTCAGGATTTCAGTATTGAGTGAGTTGACCTCCTTGTTCGTTTCTCCTCGTCCTCTTCATTATAGAGGAAGGCTCCTTCCGCCGGCATTCCAGTTCTATCCAACACGAATATAGAAGTTTCGGGCCTCGGAGTGTTCCTCTCGGCTGACTCATAACAGTATTAAAAATCCTCAATACGCGGCTCAACTTTCGAACTTTATCCGAAATGATTTTCGCAAGGACCACGAAGGAACATTCGAGCGCCGTGTCAACCTCCGCGCGCGACCGATTCGAGCGCTAGTTTTAGCGTACTCTGTGGCCCTCTTGGGTGGCCTCGGTGTTCGAAGACACAGACCATTGCGATACAAACCTTTGAGAGGAGGTCCTATCCTGGAGCGGGGCGTCGCGGCCTCCGAGCCCAGTTGGCACCCATCTTCGAGCACTAAGTGCCGATAAATAGACACCAGTTTGAATTGGTCGAGGTCACTTCGCCTTCCGAGAGGCGGAACCTGATTCTCGTCTTCTTCTGTGCGGAGCGAGGAACGACTTATTCACGTTTATTCATTTGTAGTCCGCTAAACGCCCGCATTCTTTTTTGCTTACCGGACTTCTACCGTGTATTCCTCCCGACAAACGATGATGCTTATCTAGGAACACTGTCGGTAACAAGTGGTTCTTTCTGAGACATCTTGTAAAATTGTAAACGGCAGAAAAGAAATTCGTTCGGCGAAATAAACAAAGTGTGTGGAGATATCGAGCGAGAAGCGGTGTGGTTATTCCGTGAGGCCCGATGAGTATAGATCGTACAAGCCGTAGGACCTCACAGATCAGAAGTGGGATGGGATGTTCGTGTCGTCGTGACGAGTCAAACGGGGCAGCATGGACCCCAGGATGATTCAGAAGTTTTTGGAGATGATAGCTTTTGCAATCGAGAGCAGCGGTGCGGGAGGTGGCGCAGGAGAGGCCTCTTGGAAGGCAAACTTCATCGAAAAGGCGACAGACACTTCGAAGTCGGTCGACAAGTTCTACGAAGAACAAGGTCAAGTGGCGGAGGAATTCCTGGGCCAGTTCAAGTTAGCAAGGAGAGTCGAGAAGCGGTCACAGGACCTTACGCGGAGCGTGATCCTCATCAAGATGGCGGTTTGAAAGGCATATTCGAATACTGACATATTGTACAAAATATTCGAGCAACCCTGTCCAGGTGCCAGCTGACACGAGACAAGTGGTTGTCAAGCAAGAGGTCAAGATCCCAAAGTTTTCAGGCGATTCAAAGCGTTTTCGGGAATAATTCGATCAATTTGACTACGCTGTGAGCGGTCGTTCGACGTTGGAAAAGTTCAGCAAGTTGAAGGGCGCTCTTGCAGGCAATGCCCTCAAATTAATCTCACACATTACTCTCACACAAGACCAATATGACATCGCTTTGGAAATCATCAAGGGAGAGTTCGGAAGTGTTTTTTTTCCGCTCAGTACGCCCACGTCGTCGGGGTCACGAAGACCTGCTGTTCAAAGAACTTCAGAAGTTCAGATAAGTGGCACATTTTTGTTCCAGCAATCTCGCAGAACGTCAAAGCGCTAAAAATTTCAGTAGACAGCTTTCGCGGCACGTTTGCCGGTCCTCTTGGCAAGGGACTGTAACCGTGCTTCGACATGTTCTACCGTCGTGGCAAAGAAGGCGAACGACAAGATACGCGTCTGTGCGGACTTCTCAACCGGACTGAATGCCGCACCCCGAGATGTCTCGCCTCCAATTGCGAATATTTGAGAAATCATGACTCGCTTCTCGGTAAGCCGAATCTTCACGCAGTTGGATCTTTCAGATGCATATCTTTAGCTCCCGCTCGAGCCCTCAATCCGCGCTCTCACGACCATCAACACACACCGTAGGTTATTCCAGTACAATCGCTTCGTTTTCGGTTTGAAGGCAAGAGAGCGATGGATCAGGCTTTGAACGGCCTCCAAGGTGTCCTCGTATACCTCGATGATATTCTGGTGATGGGCGCGAACCAGTCGTCGCACGATCAGCGGCTAGACAGCACGCCAGCCACGCTTCAGCGATGGGGTTTTCGGTTGGGACTGCCGGAATGCTCCTTCAACGCTCGGGTTGTGAAATACCTCGGCATGATCGTCGACGCTCAAGGTATCCGAGCCGACCCCGAGAAGATGACCATCCAGAATCTATGCAAGCCTTCAAACGCCTCGGAGGTACGTTCGTCGCTGGGGTTAATCAATTACTACGGCTTTGTGGACAAGTTACATCGATCAAAGGCACTCTTGGTTGAATCCGTTCCTTTCAAGTGGACGATCCCGCTCGACAAAGCCTTTGCGGCGATCGAGGAAATTCTTCCAGGTCTTCTCATGCTAGCTCATTACGATCCGCGGCAGCATCTGATCGTAGCAGCCGACGCGTGCGACACAGGCATCGGCGGTGTCTTACTGCAACGCTACGCGAATGGGTCTAAGAAAGCGGTGTTCCAAAGCGGTGTCTCAAAGTCCCTCACGCCAACTACAGTTAAATCGAAAAGGGGGCACTGGCTTTGGCTGAAAAACTTCGTATGGGGCCGACATCCCACGTTGCAAACAAATCTCCGACAACTCCTGGCTCTTTTCCGGACGACGGATACGAAACGCTTGAGGAAACGCACAGCGGCAAGCTTGAGACGTTGGGCCCTGCGACTCGTGGGCTTCGATTTTGAGATAGAATACGTACGCACTATCGAGTTTGGACAAGTTGACGCGCTCTCACTTCTAATCCAAGAAGATCGCAAAGAGGCAGCGTGCCCCGGCATGGACGAGGTTATCCCTAGCTTCGAGTGTCAAGAGGTAGAGGTCCAAAATTTGGTGACCCTCCGTAGGGTTTTCACGCCTACACGGCGACAGAGAAACACTCGATTCTGAAGAAAGTGTTGCTCCGGCTCAGGTCCGGCAGGCAGAAGACGGATTTCAAGGATCAGAACTTGCGTCCTTTCGAGCAACAAGCAGAGTCGCTCTGCGACGCCGGAGGGGCCCAAGAGGGAGAGAGTGGTAGTGGAGTTCCTGCGAGGCCGTGTCTCCGGTTGGTGAAGATGTTAGCAACACTGGCATTCTATTCTCATTGTCTGATTCTCTTCCTGCAGAGGACGTCCCGCGGAGCCTGCGCCCCATCTTCGAGATCCAGAACGGAAAGCGAATGCTAAAAACCCCGGTCAACTCGATTTGGCAAGAGCTTGCGAGGGGATACGATGCTTCTCGGATCCGCAGTAAGGCCGTAACGCCCTCCGTGAAAACTATGGTTTTGGCAAACGTAGCTCTCCCGCGGACCTTCGATGGTTTGGCTGCGAACGCAGCGAACTTCTGTGTGGCCCTTGTCAGGATCGGTACAGAGCCAGCACTCCCGAGAACTTCGAGAGCGGATGCGAGCTTCACAAAGATCCTGTCCTTCATCGCGCACTACTCATCGAGAAGAGAACTGAAGAATTTCCGCTTCAGACGACCGATTTTCGTCGAAAAGTTGCCCAGCGGGGAGTTTCAAGCGGCGGGTTTCTTGTGTCCCTTCATGGATCATTTGAGACCGTGCAATTTGAAAGATGCCTACACAAGACCGGCCGCTTTGTCGACTTTCCAGCCATGACTGCTCCAAATCCCGAAGAGCACGGAGGGCATCCATAATGCCACGAAGATTTGGGAAGCCGCAGCGGGACTCAAAAAAGTCGCCCGGGAGACTCTATGTCGACTTTTACATGGCGTCGGAGCGGTAAGTTACCGTGAAGTAGTGCGGTGAGAAAGCATCGTTGAGCAGATCAAAACGCGATGCAGCGTTATCGCGCTCGATGAGCCCAATGATTCTTCTTCCAGACGCGCCGGTCGGGAGATGAGGAGGTGTGGCGCCAGCGGTGAGTTTAAGTGGATTGGAAAGGCGACTTGTCAATTTTGATTGTGCCTGTCGGCGCAGACTGCGTCAGAGTGTATAAGTTCATTCTAGCACGAGTCTTTTTCCGCTCGCAGTCGCCTCGAATTGAAGCGTCAGGAGCTGAGGGAGCTCTCGGGCCTCGTGGGGGAGGGATTTGTCCTCGTCCCCCACAACGGATACAATAAAGTGAGATTGGCTTCTAATTTCCTCATGTTTTCATTCCATCGATACATAACGAATAGCCCTTGCGCTTCGCCCGCATCCGTTATTTAGTGCTCTAGTCTACCTCCCTGATGTGACTCTCCTGATCCATTCTCCCTTTGGGTTCATTTATTCGGCTCGTGAAAAAATTCCCTAGACATACAACAGCCCTGCAACACAGGCGCCGAGCGCCTCTAGCAGAGGACCGGGGCGAGGGAAAGAACAAAAAAAGAAAAAAAAAAACATAGTCGTCGAAGCTTCTGCAAGTGCAAGCATCGCATGTGCTGTTGACGCCTCTACGCAATCATGGTCGATGCCAATGCAGGAGATCCACAATCGTGCCCCCAGAATAACGAGATCGGTAATTGTACATATGAACCCGTTGCATAAAATTTATTTTCTTCCCGAACTCCGGGATCACTTTCTAACTCCTTCTCTTCTCTTGGCTTTGTTTGATGTTGATGATGGCGAGATCAGTATTTTGCTCCCTCGAGGCAAGCTCGGTCGTGCATCCGATGGATCTTCATTGTCGGTGTGCTGCTCGCTTGTCGACGCCGGAGGTCCTTCTCCGTTCGTCAACGTGATCGCCCTGTTTGATTTCGCTGTGAGAAAAACAAAACACCCAGCCGGTGAGGCGAGCGATTCGGAAGAGTTACTGCCGTCGTCCTCAGAGCCAGACACGTCAACGCCAAGAGCTCCGAGGCAGGGCGGCCAAGACCAACCAGGACTGTTAGTGGCTCTCGGGAGTTCGTCGTGTGTTCGGACGAGACGACTGAAGGATAGGAGTGTTATGTCCCGCGACTAATAAACTAATGCTAATAAACTATGCCTATTCATCCACGACCTTGGTTATCGGTGTCGACGTAACAAAAAGTCTATTCCCGGCGTTGGAATTCAAAGCCGTCAAAAATGTGCAAAAAACAAGGAAAATCATCGATTTTGACGTGACCCGAAAAACACGGCCCCCACGAGCGCTTATGCTGGATTTCGTTTTGAAATGTAGGCGAAGATGTCTTCTTTCCGACCCCAGTTGCACATTTCTGAGGGTTTTGCGGAAAAAAAGTTACACGAGAAATCAAGATCGCATTTCCGCCCTCTTTTCCGCACTCAGGAGAGTTGAAGGACGCCCAGAAAATGCTTATGGCTCGGGTTAGCGTCCTCGGGTTTGAAGTTCCCCACGTGAGCTTGTCTCTTGTTGGCTCTTGGCTGTTCAGTTGAATGAGACTGACGAAGTTCAGAGTTGTTTTCCAGTCCAGTCGATCTGGGATCGAGTCTCTGTTTGCGATTGTGCGTGTGTCGCTCTCACGATTGTTGTCTTTGTGTAAGAGCCAGTTTAGCGAAAACCATTCCCATTTTTCGCATGGCAGAGCACCGAGCGGCAGAAGGAAAGAAGCAGGATCGCGAAGAATTTGCTCCAGCGGGAGGGCTCGACTCAAACTGGCGACGGCAGATCCTGAGAGTATAAGTTGGGTCGCATTGGATTTTTGCCTGCATTTGCATTTGGGCCGTGTTAGATTGTGTTTCGTCGTCAACTACTCCTACTTTCTAAAGAAAGTATGCACGAGATCCGGCTTCCCTCAGAAGACATTCTCCGAGTCTTCTGACAAGACGAAGAAGCGGAAGATCGGTCATTTAATCGGACGTGCGCCGTCGTCGCTCAGCAGGTGACAGGGTAAGCGCGAGAAGACTGGGAACCGAGGGAGAGCGTCGTTCTTCGACGTCGTCCCATAGTTTGACGTCATGGCAAGCCACTCTCGAAGAATGCTCGGACGCGATGCTCTTCCGCTCTACTACCGGTTAACGAAGTCAAAGAAAAGTTGCTGGCCACCTGATGCTGTCCTGTCGCTCACTGACGGGCAGAGTTTCCCCCCAGGCTGTCCTAGATCTCACGTGCAAAACTGACTGTGCAATGCGGAGGTTTCAAAGCTTTCCGAGCCGCTAGCTGATGGCCACACGGAGTTCACTCTCCTGTACAAATGGGGTTGCGACGGGAGCTACGGGAGCCAATACAGACAGAACTTGAGCGCAACCGACATGGATGACGTAACTCTCATCATGGACATGCTCGTACCGCTCGAATTGAGAATAGCCAACTCGGATGTCGTACGTTGAAGCCCGACGCCTGGTTCAACCCGTCTCTGCCGACCCCTCAAACTCATCTATCACAAGGAAACGACCGATACCATCATAGAAGAAAGCGAGGCTATGCGAAGACGAATCGATGCCTTGTTGCCTTCTGAAGTACTCGTAAACAGTGCTGAGATCACCGTGCGCTCCCAATCAATCATGAGCATGGTGAATGGCAAAGTGCTTCATATGCAAATCTGTTGTTGAGAAATTGAGTCGGTGATGTTCGCCTCCCCCGGATACTGTAGAAAACTGTAGATCTGGCCTCCAAGCGCTGCATGCCTCGATCCGTACCTTCGAATTCCTCCTCGGGATCGCGTACAAGATCGGAGTCGATGCGAATATACCCGACTAGCGTTCCCGGTCGAGCTCCGCCTCGGCTGGGCCTGCAGAGCGGAAAAGAAAAACAAGAAGCAGAAAAACCAGAGAAGCTAAATCGAAGACTGCCATGGAATATGAAGGAAAAACCGGCGGGAAATAAAATGGAAAAGTCCTCGTTGATCGTGGAAAACGAATTGTGATTTCTGAAAGGGCAGTAATCGCAGTATGGCAAGCGCGGCAGGAAAAAGAAGGAAGGGCGAGAACGGTAAAGGGGGGGAACGGGCGACAAAAAACAAAACGAGGCTGAGAATTGCGGATCTTCGGGAGGGATCTTGCACAGGAGTACTCAGAGTCCGGGTGATCAGAGAGACGAAAAAGAAAGAATGGGAGAGAAAGGGGGGCGGGGAGGGAAATCGATGGTGAGTTTCGTTACGGACGGCGATCTCACAATGGGGTTGTGGCATTCAACGGAGAGAGTGACGTTCACGGGGGAAATTCCAAGATAAACGAAGGAGTTGAAATTGTCGCGTTCGACGTACAAATCGTCAAAGAACAATATCAATTTGCGTCGAGTAAACATGAAGTCATTCTTTCGAAAGCAACGACAGTATCTGAATGGCCATGCGGGAATGACGTGAGAGAGAAGGCGAGATCCACACTGGACCTTCGAGCAGTGCATCAGGCTGCGCCAGGGTGTATCATTGATGTCATCGGGATGCTGAACGAAGTCAAGCAAGTAAGGACCCTGACTCGTCGGTCGGACGGGAAATGCATGGAAAAAAGACGCGGTTTCACTCAGAAGTGAAATCGATAACGGAGGATTCCGTTATTCAAAGGGGATGATTTTCGTCTCGATGCTCAAAGGCTATCCCTGTCCTGGAGGTCCTGTAACTTCTATGATAGATACAGCTGAAAACCGTCGTTGAAAATAGTAGAACACCTAAATAAATCTAAATGAATGATTCAAAATCGTTAGAAGATGACTAATCATTAGATGATTGGTTTTCGTCATAACAAGGATACTTATTCAGACCTAATTAGATAAAAGTTGGAGTCATCTGCTTACAAGCGGAGTCTGTTGTGCCATATAGGAAAAATAACAGCCGAATTATTCAACATCTACTCGGACCGAATTACTTTGAAGGGGAAAAAACTAGTCTGAACAAGCGGATCGACTCTCTCAACAATATAGCGCCGATCTAATCGAACTTGCGATGTCACTGATATGGGTGGAGATCAAATTCTTCAAAACCAACTCCGGTTTCCCCTCCCTTCCCAAGATACGAGATCCAATAGTAGATCCAAAATCAATTTGTCAATTGCGGTCACTAGATTGTATTACAGTGGAATCCTCTTAATCGGCCACCCTCGGGACCGCGCCGTTTCTGGCCGATTAACAGGATCACCCCAGGAGAGCTGCAGAAGGCGATATTTACGAACGAAGAAGAAAATATATTTATTTTAAAGCGTATACTTCGGGTTTTTCTGCACGCAGTTTCGATTTTTGACGAATTCATCGATATACGTTTGCTTTCGCCGTTTAAACGTGAGCCTATACAAGTAATCGAGCGAACTTGTCGGACTTTCTTCGCTTCCTTCTTGCATAGAGAAGCGTCTTAGATTGTCCAGACTCTCAATCGCCAAGTGAAGTGAGACGGGCTCGGGTGGCTCTTCTTCGTTCTCGCCGTTATCAGCCTCTTCCGGTTCTGGCGTCGCTTTCCGCGCGGCGGCGATTCCTTCCACAATGGCATCGTCGTCGTCATCATCAGCATCAAGTTCAAACCACGGAATGTCCGAATCCATCTGCATGAAGTCCTCATAATTCTGGGGAGTGCCAAAATCTTCATCACTCGTGTCCTCATCTCCTTCGTGAAACCGCAATGTCGAAAACAATTTCGAATCCTGTCACGTAACGCCAGGCGTCCGCGACGAGCTGGCTTGCTTTTATAATTGAAACTTTCGAGCTGATTTCTCGAGATGTTGTTTCCGCGGAGAACATTCCTTTCTCGAGCCCTTCGATCGTCAGAGACATCGGTCTCTGGGAGTATAATGTCTTGAGAATTTTTATCACACCCATTTCCATGGGTTGTGTCAAGGACGTAGCGGCGGCACCGGCAGCATACGCGGCAGCGTGAGGATCCGCGCCTGTATTTGGAGCGGTGCCTGCGTCGGCTCCGGTTCCAGCACCTGCGTCGCGACGCGTCGGAGGCGGCTCCCACACGACTTTCGGATCTTCCAGATCTACCGGCGTGTCCGGCGCCTTGACGCGTGTCGCTAATGCTCTCTGACGATTGGAATTGAATCAATTCAAAGTCGTCGTCGTCGTTCAGGGTCTCACTGAGTTGAAACCTTGTGCAGTTGCTTTCGAAGAGGCTCTTTGACTGTAGGTTTTCTCACCCTCTGTCTGATGTATTATACAAGAGTTGCAGCTCCGGTGTTGAGTCATCGTGCTGATAACGTGTTAGAACAGGATGGCAAGGTCCAATTCTCGAGGGAGGCAACAAAGACGACCAGAGGTTTCACGGAATAAGCACTACAGTAGTTTATTGAGTATTCCAGGGCTTCCATATAGGCTAGCATGAGGGGCTTCCCTTTCCTAGCGCTCCTTAAGAGGCGTGTTGACAGAGTCTGTCCGAATATGGGTCTAGAACACTCTTCCGGAGTAACCGGTCAACTACGAATAAGGCACACAGCTAAAGATGGGTTTGCTATAAGACTACGACAAGGCAGAGCAGAGGGGAGATGGCTCCATTTTCCTCAACAACTGGGGTACCGGGGGGTACCGGGTTTCATGTTCAAACCATAGGCCCCATATTGAGAGCTCCCCCTCGGAACATTGATTTTTCTCGACAACTCGAATATATCGCAAATTTTGGCGACAGATTTCTCGAAAATTCGATAGAAAAAAACACCAACCAAACATGTCCCATTACGGCTCGTGCCCGGAGCGAATGGTACTCGCTACCAGGTGCCTGAGAACCACCACATCATGTCTGCTCAAGGAACCCGCTTACTTGAAAAACACCGACGATGTTCCGCAGCTTACCCTAAACTCTTGTTTCCCGCCTGCTCCTCCGAACGTCGCTCCTTGAAAAATCTGACATCCGCTCGAAAACTGCTCCGCTCAGAACGGAACCTCGCGCAAATCGATTGCTGCCTAGATTGGCTCTGCTTTAGTCGTTACTTCACCACAATGTACCGCTTGCGCTCTTGTGATAGTCTGCTGAAAGTTCAAAAAGCCTCCGGTGGTAGTCCAAGTCCCAAGATAACCCACGTCCACGTCTACGGGAAAAATCGTCAATTCCCGCCGACCAACTGGACCCCCATCGTTCACCGAACAACCTCCGAAAAACTGAGTATGGTCGCTCTGCTCACGATTTCAAAACGTCCATGCCGCATCAACTTACACCTGTTTACCTTGAGGATGCCTGCCGACGGCTAGGACGCCCCGTACTATTAGAGATCTAACGAAAAGCCACGTAAGTGGCTTCGTTGTTGGACGTGTCACGTTGACGTCGAAGATGAAACCCTTGCAAATAACACTTTTCACCTTCGTACTCGAAGTCAATTCAAGAGACATCAGCGTCATCGTTTCCGGGCCTGAATCCTACACCAAAACGCTCCATGAAAGCGTTCAACAAGACGGTTTTTACGCACTTACAGTGTTCAAAGTAAAAAAAAGCGAATCCGCGATTCAACCTCGTTCGAAATCCAACTAACAAAAGTAAAAAGTTTCCCTCCCTCAATCACAACCCCAATGTTGTTCCCAATATGAACTTCGGTGAAGATTAACGCTACCCATCTACTTACCTCCCGCTGCTCCATCTTACAGCTAAGCCGTGTGGACCCCATTCCCCCGGACGGTTTACCAGTAACCACGTCAAAAAAAACTTAGCGGACCTCCTCCGTACAAGTGGAAAACAACGAGTCACAGTCCACGCCCTGGTGTTCGAGGTGGAACCGTCGTGGCAAGTTACCTGTGTTGAAGATATGGAGACCACTAGCACTCAATAGAGAAGCTCGGTGTTTCACGTAAACCGTACCCAGTGTTTATTAAGGCTAGAAAGCATCAGTCAAGCATCAGTCAAGGCTCAAGGCCCGCAAGCCCGGAAAATTCTGTAGAAGTACCGATTTGTTGGGTGTAAACCAGCACCGACGCCGATGGTTCGACCCGAAGTAGGGAAAGACGGGGAGACCGAGGATATGGATCCGACATCCACGCCGTGCGGAGTTTCCCTTACCGTCAAGTTTTGGGAGCTATCATGTACTTGATGCTAGGATCGCGGCCTGATTTGGCCTACTGTATCGGTGTCCTATCCAGAAGTCTCGAGAACCCGTCAAAGGAGAACGTAAGAATGCTTAAGCGACTCCTGAGGTATATTGCGGGTACGATTGATCTCGGAATCACCTATACCCGGACAGGTGCAACAGCTGCAACTCCGAATACGGAGGATGCTTTCAAACCGGTCGCTCGAGGTCCGGGATTGTTGTCAAGTATGCAGGGGGCGCCATCTCTTGGATGAGTCAGCGGCAAAGTTCTGTGGCAACTTCGACTACTGAAGCCGAGATAGTTGCCGCCAGCGAAGCGGCAAAGGAAGTTGTTTGGCTAAAGCGTCTCTTCAGTGAAATAACCAGATTGGATGGAGTCCCCACACTGTTCGTTGATAATGCCGCCGCCGTGAAACTTTCAAAGAATCCAGAATTTCATCGCCGTACAAAGCACATTTCCCTACGACACTTCTTTATCAGGGAAAGAGTCGCTGAAAAGGAGTTGAAGGTGCAGCAGATCGCTACAGAAAATCAAATTGCTGACCTTTCAACCAAACCTTTGCTTAGGGTCAGGCACAACTACCTCTGCAAACTGACAGGATTGTCCTCATGAGTCCGGTTCCTGCTGAAATCATTGCTCAGGACAAGGGAAAGTGTTGAAGATTCTGTCCTTCGCAGAACGAAGTTAAATACTATAAAGAAAATTTTTATTCACAAATAAAGTTAACCTCTCTAGCAAAACAACCAAAACCTCAATCCTCGTTTCTTCCCAGCTTATCTCATTCCCAGCGTACCCGCAAAAGGCGAGACATATCAAGGGAGCTGGTTGTTGTCGGGACGATCCAATTTGGTTAGATGCTTGTGAATGCAGTGTTATCGGTTCTCGACGCTGTCCGATAGTCATTGATGATGGACCGCCCTCAGATCTCAACATGCCGACCGCTCGTGGGATCCCGATAAGGCGTTTATCGAGCGATGATGCAAGTATGAATTCTGATGATCTTCGTGAACTGGGGCACCATCTTAATCAAAGACAGAGGCGACTCCGTCGAAGCAATCGCTCCTGCTGGTCGCGTTTGTAGTAGCCGCCCTCATTACGTGGCATCTTTCGGCATTAATTGGTGAGATTTTCTCATGCCTGAATATGGTTCAAGTGGTCTACTGGATCTCGCGACCTAACAGTTGGCTCGAGAACCTAATGTCTCCGATCCGCAGCAGGGACTGAGGATACAACTGCGCTACAGGACCAAGTACAAGTTCCCCGGTCCGACACGATGCTCATTTCTCAAGGCAAGATCCGCCACGATTTTATGTCCCGCCCACTACAACGAATTCGAGTGGTTAACATGTTATCGTTTTTTTTTTTTATATAAGTGCGTTTATTTTTATATAAAACCTCTTCCATTTCCTGCGCTAGGGCAAGCCCTGTCAGCGCTAAGCACTCTTACGGTACCTATGGGGGGGGGGAGCGGCTGGGGTTGTGTACCCCTTTGAACGAACTCTACATGGAATCTCATTGCAGTTCTCTCTATTAGTTTTGAGCGTCTAATCAGTTATCAGAGCAGCCGCGATCGCTTTGATTTTCTTTTTCTGCTCTGATTTCTTCTTGCAGCTTTCTATCTCTCCTATACGCGCATTGTGCTTCCTATGTAGCTCAGCAAATCTGTAGAGGTAGTAGCGATCTGTTTTCTTAAGACGCGTACGCGGGGGCTTCGTGGCTTTTCTACGTGTTTCATACCTGTGATAAAATTCTAGACTTTGAATGAGCGTGTCGACGAAAAGGGGATTTCTGATCTTGCATTCTTTGAGCAGGCATTCAAGATATAGTTTGTCGAGGGCAGCGATTCCGGCTTTCTCGTAGGTTTGTTTCGTGCTCAAATTCCTACTATTATCTCTCATAATACGTCTGACTAACTGATTCTGGAGGCTGCTAATTGGCTTCAGGACATTTTGAGTAGCGGCACCATATGCAAGTATTCCATAGCGAAGATGCGATTCAAACAGAGCTTTGTACACTGTTATCACTGTTCCCCTATTCATGATACTGCTCAGTTTTGTTATCGTGACGGCGGCGGTTCTAAGCTTTTTGAGCAACTCTGTACAATGATCTCTCCAGCTAAGTTTCTCATCCAGTATAACTCCTAGATACTTTGTTTTGTTGGTGTTTTCGATCCCTTCGCAGTTACAGCTACTTGGCGTTTGACATCTATCCCCGTGAATCGTAATCGGTCTCCTGTCGACTATTTCGCGATTTGAGAAGATCATATAGGTTGATTTCGTAGCGTTAAGGAGCATGTTGTTTTCTTTCGACCATCTGATCACTCGCTTGATTGTGGTTTCCATGAAGCGCCAGTCAATCTCTTTACGAAAGCTGAATAGAATGCATGTATCATCTGCATATCCTATGTAGTGTGTCTTATCGTCGCTCATCTTGAGTAGGTCGTTGATAAAGATTCCGAATAACGTTGCACTTAGGGCCCCACCTTGTGGAACTCCACATCGAATCTCAGCCAGATCCGAGAAATTCGACCCGTTGCACCTCAGCCTTTGTGTTCTTCCGGACATGTAACTCTCCATGACCTCCGCAGCGCGACCGGAAAATCCAATTCTTCTTAGTTTGTTTAACAATCTGGCATGCGGCACGCAGTCGAATGCCGATGTGTAGTCCAGCATCACTGCCACTGCGACACGACCCTCCTCTAGTGATTCCATGGCGAATTTTTGAAGTTGAAGAATAGCGTCCTGGGTGCCTCTATTTCTTCGGAATCCGAACTGGGCGTCGGATAGTATCTTGTTGTCTTCAAGGTGTGTCGTAATTGCACTCGACATAACCTTCTCTACTACTTTGTTGAAAACACTGAGGAGTGATATTGGTCGATAGTTCTTCAGATTGTCGATCTCTCCTTTCTTGTGGATCAGTATCGTCGATGCCTGCTTGAAGGCCTTCGGGTAAGTGCCGGTCTTGAAGATCGTATCAGCGACGTGTGTCATTACTGTTGAGAAGAAATCGAGATTCCTCTTCAGAGTCTGGCTCATAAAACCGTACTCACCCGGAGCTTTCCCATTTCTCAGACTATTTATGATATGACAGATCTCTGTTGTTGTTGGCGACGGGAATCGATCGAGTTTCTTTTCCACTGTGTAGTTTGGTAAATTAGTCTCATCCCGCTTGTAACCGACTGCCGCCTCAACTCTCTCGCCAACTTTGATGAAATATTTATTTGCTCGGTTAAGGTCCTCAATTCTGGGTTTCTGGACTGACAACGTTTGTGGTAGCTGTCTGGAGCCCTTCTTCCCACGTATCTGTTCGTTGATCACTTTCCACGCTTTTCTTGTGTCTTCTGCGATCGCAACATTTCTTCTTAGGTGATTGGCCTCCGCTTCTCTCAGCCTGTCTCGTAGGTTGTTTCGGTACTGCTTGAACTGCTCTTCTATAATTGAGTTCTTCGGGTACTGTTTGTGCAGTTTCCATAGTCGATCACGTTTTTTTATCCTCTTCAAGATGTCTTGTGTTATCCAGGGCTTGAGTGGGGTTTTCTTTTTTGAGGTTCGCACGTTTGTTGTGCATCTACGTTTACATCTCGTGATGTCGTCGAGGAACTTCTCAACTAGGGTGTCCGGGTTATTCATCTCGAGATACTCTCTTATGTCTAGTTTCACAAGTTCTTCGCTGAACTTTTCCCAACTGGTTCTAACAGTTACCCTCTGGTAGATCGGAGTTCCTCTCTCGCGAATTTTGACTATGCATCTAATCATTGAGTGATCTGTAGGGCTGGGATTTCTATGAAATGCATATTTTTTTGCATATTCGCATATTTTGCTGTCTCGTGCATACTTTGGTTCTCTTTGCATTTTGTTGCATATTTATTCAATTCTGGCCGAGGAGCTCGATTTTCAGCTAGCGCCGCTCTGTGAGGCTCCCCTTTTTCAATTGCGGAAACTTGAAACGAATAATTAACGAATGAATTAGACTCAGTGGAATATATCCTTAAGAACATCAGCACGACTCAGACGTTCACGCCAAGTGCACGTTCAGTCAACAACGACGTCGGGTGCTGCAAAAGAGCCTGCTACGATTATCCAATCGCTTTGTTTTCGTCAACACGCGTTGCAGAGAAATGGATTGCAGAGAATGGATGGTCAATTGGTACGTTTCAAATGTCCAGTGGAAAAACGAGTCATGCCGAGCTTATCCGAGTCTTCGGAGCTGATGTGTTCACGTCAGATGGGACTATCTTGTTCTGTTCCTTGTGCTCAAAACCGTTTCCTCAAGCGAGGAAATTCACCATCGAACAACATTTGCGGACGAAATTACACAAAGACGCCCTCCAAAGGCGCAAGAAGAAGAGTGTCGGACAACATCAACAACTTTTGGCCGCAGTTAGTAACAGCGCTCCAAAAAATCGATTCAACTCAGGTTTATGCAACGCTTTCATGGTTGCGGACATACCGCTGCATAAACTTTCCCATCCCGTTCTGAAAGCTTTTCTTGAGGAGACAACCTCGATGAAAATCCCTGATCCGTCCAAACTGCGCAAGGCTTACGCGCCCGCTGTTTATGAAACCACCATACGGAAGATCCGCGAAGCGGTCGGAACGTCAAAGATTTGGATCTCTATCGATGAGACTACGGACAAGACTGGGCGAATCGTAGCTAATGTGGTCGTTAGAGTTCTGAAATGCGCCGAGCCTGGTGGAAGCTACCTTCTCATGTGCGAAGCTGTGGAGAATTCCAATGCCACAACCGTTGCTCACATCTTCGTCAAATCGTTGGAGTTGTTGTGGAATGGCGAGATTCACTACGAGCGCGTGCTTCTCTTTGTTAAGGATGCCGCGCGTTACATGACAAAAGCTGGCCGGAGTTTGAAAGTTCTCTTCCCAAGGATGGTTCACGTAACCTGTTTAGCTCACGGTTTGAATCGCGTATCGGAGCAAATTCGAACCCTATTCCCGAAAGTAGATCGCTTGATGGCCAGCATGAAGAGCGTGCTCTCGAAAGCTCCGTCCCGCATTTCGTTGTTTCGAGAAAAACTGTGTCTGCCGTTGCCCCCGAAGCCAATTCTCACTCGCTGGGGTACTTGGATCACAGCAGTCGAGTATTACGCGCAAAATTTCGAGGATCTGAAAAAGTTTGTATGCGAAGAGCTCCATGAGGACGACTACGCAGCTGTAGGGGAAGCACAGAATTTGTTCGTCGACAGAACCCTTGCACCCGGTTTAGTCGCCATCGCTACTAACTTTTCCGAGATACCGGCGACTATTACTGCTTTGGAAGAACACGGAATGGCTCTTGAAGAATCCATTGGTCGGATCGAGAGTTTGCGTACAATGCTGGCCAGCCTACCCAATGAGCTGCAACCAGTTTCACGAAAGTTCGAGAACGTAGTGAACGGCAACCACGGATTCACCGAGCTATGTCGGCTACGAGATTTCACGAGGGGCAACCCAACCGAGGAAGAAATCGCATGGAAGAAATCGCATTTTTTTTTGCATATTTTTCCCAGCCCTAGTGATCTGACATTCCCTTGGCGTCAATTATTTCACATCGCGCCTCATCAATAGAGTTCTTCCTAATGAAAATGTGATCTGCCTGTCACTCGAAGAGGCCGTTCTTTGCTTTTCGACTCAGTATGAGTTCTGCATTCTTCGCCCTGCTGATTGCATGCCTCAATTGGTTACGATTAGGGCTCGTCAGGTCGGATTTGAAGAAGCCGGAAGACTAGTAGCTTTCGACGAGCTCAATCGTTTTTGTGTGTTCAAGGCCATGTTTGTCAGTCTTGATTGACGAATTTTCTAATCCATTGTTTGAGCTTGAATAATAATGAAAATAATTGGATCCTGAACTGACAGGGTGACCTGAGTCTTGTATGAGTTGGCTTGTGTCGCGGACGCCCGAGAATTCAGCTCTCAATAAATTCCGCGGCCGGCTTGAGATAACGAAGGGCATCAGTCCTCAGCCTATAAAGGGCTGACCGCTGGAAACTTCGTTGTATTGAATGCCGACCGCACTCAGAATATAAACGATAGTGTCGTTCTTTCGGTGTCGGTTCGCAACAGCATGTTGATCCTGCATGCTTCGTCTTCTCTCCTGAATTTGTTACCAGTTGCTTCGAAACAGTAGTTTGCTCCGTAGTCAACAATTTCCATGCCACATGCTTCTTATGTTCAGCAGATTTATGTAGATAGGTATTCACAGTGGTCTTTGTGGGTATATCATGTATGAATACAGTAGGGTCTCGCGTTACGAACTTAATCCGTTCCGGCGGAAGGTTCGTTATCCGGATCGTTCGTTAACCAGAACACGCTTCAACATTGATTCCCATGAGGAGAAAAAGAATCCGCTCAAGGCAGTCAAGATAAACACCTTTTCGTCAACCACAACCACGATTAACTCCGCTTTGTTAAAGTTTTAATGATACGAACTTGAATCGAGAGAAGATCTACTGTGATCCTCAATTTATATCTCAAACCAACTTCATCGTGCTCTTTACTTTCTCTACTTTTTCTCTATCTTCACTTTTTCGTTAGTGACGCCAAGGAAAAGAAACTCGTTCGACACTGAACACGTACAATCACTGACCCCCATCAGAGAAGAGTTCATCAGGAGAGCATTCCATACAAGAGATATTTTTGTGCACATGAATTCTCTGTGTAATGGGAGTGTATTCATATTCATTCCTCATTCATCATATTTTTCAAGTGGTTCGTTAACCGGATCAACGGTTCGTACAGCGGACCAGGAGAGGGAAATCGAGCGTGTTCGTTAAGCGGATCGCTCGTTGACCGAGCCGCTCGTTAACCGGCATCGTTCATCGTTCATTCACCAGTGGGGAGAGAGAGTGAAAGGGAGAGATCGACGTTCGTCCGGCATGAGCGGCTACCGCGCCGACTAATTATGCTTGTGGCTTCGAGCGGGTGCTGAACGCGCCCGAAACTGATTGGTTCAGTAGGTCATTGGGGTGGAATCGCCTCCACGGTTGGTTGATAGGGTGCATCTTGTGGAGTCTCAGGGGCAGGGGCGGACCGTGCCCAAGTGCCGCCCGGGGCGGATGGAAATTTTGCCGCCCGTGGTGGATGGAAATTTTGCCGCCACAGATGCGATTCAACGGATATTCAAATGATCGATCAGCTACTTTTTCTCATTCCATTCTAACTGCGAGTTTCTCGGAAATCACATGCACCCAAAAGCGAAACGAATTCGCAATTGAGTGAACTACAACGGTACGCAAAAATAGAACGCTTGATCTCCTGGCTCGGAGCGGCAGGCTGGAGTCTACAGGCCCCAGAAATGCCGCCCCGAAAGAGGTGCCGCCCGGGGCGGACCGCCCCCCCCCGCCCCCCCCACGGTCCGCCTCTGCTCAGGGGGTCGCTCCTATTCTAGCCTTGCTCTGTATCTGATTAGTTTTCGAACAATTAGTGTTGTTACTGCTATTGCCGTCAGCGTTACCTGGAGAATCGAGACCAGTCTCCACGTTTGACACGTCGACACCACTGCAGGGGTTGGAGGAATCGGTTTTGGTTTGCTTTGTTTAAATGCTTGCCAGATGTCGGCACCACCGTGAGTTGGGTGGTCTTCGAAAATACATGGAGTTTGGGGACTGGCATTGCTTAGACAGACGTCATCCGCAACACTTTAGCACTGAAAAGGTGTCAACCATTGTCTTGTAGATGTTACATGGTAGACCAGCCTCAATGCACTCCGTTTCGCAGTCATCATAGCAGAAGAACTGGTTAGTGGGTGTGAGTAGCAAGGCGAGTGAGAGCATGACGATTAGTTGTTTCTGACCTGAGAAGAGGAGTCCCATGTCTCCAGTCCTAGCAATTCCTTTTGGTTTGTAAAAATGCTTTTGTTCAGTACCTTGGTCAGGCAATCTGTCCGTTGTTCAGAGGAACACACAAACTGAACCTTGCCTTCTTGGTAGGTAGCTTTGACAAAGTAGTGTCTGAGCTCGATATGCTTTGAGCGGCGGTGAAGGGCCGGGGACTTAATCACTGCAATAGCAGATTGTGAGTCCATGAGCATTGGTACCCTTTCCGTTTTTCCAAGCTCGCTCAGAAACTTAGTCATCCAGAGCACAGATTTCACTGTTTCGCAGCTGGCATAGAATTCAAATTCCATGCTGGAGATGGAAATTGCCGACTGCTTAGTCGAGTGCCACACTACTGGACCTGATTGTCTCATGATTAATGTGCCTGAGATGAATTTTCTGTCACTTGGGTCAGAGCCATGGTGGGCATCTGAATAGGCTACCGTTTTCTCTTTAGAATTGCTCCGGTATGTTATGCCAAGTGCAGGACAAGATTTCAAGTATTGAAGTACTCTCATGGCACACGCCAGAGTATCAGGTGTACTTTTGTCGAGATACCTGCACAGGTATGCCACTGCAAAACAGATGTCCGCCCTGGTGGCGACAGCCAAGTGGAGGAGACCACCAACCAAAGATCTATAGGTTCCTCGAACATCTTCCCCTTCGCTTTTAGGTGCGTACAAGGTGCTGTCACGTGGGGTTGATATCGGTTTACAGTCTTGCGTGTTGAAATTTTCGAGGAGGTGCTTCACATATTCCTCCTGGTGAATATGGTAGTCGAAATTCTCGTTCACTTCAATCTGTATTCCGAGGAAGTAACTCAGATTCTTCTCCGTTATTTGGAAATCCCGCCATAGTGATTGGATGAAGTTGAGAACTTGCTCCTTGGTTTTCCCAACCACAATGCCGTCATCTAAGTATATAGCGAGAATCAGGCGTTCTGGACCCTTGCTTCTGAATATACAGGGATCAGTTTGGGTCCTTTCGAGTCCTCTGCTCAGCAGAACAGCAGTGAATTTCTCATGAAACAGATACGGCGACTGTCTCATCCCATAAAGGCTTTTGCGAAGTCTCAGCACACTTCCCGAGTTGTCATCAGCGCCTTGTGGCTGCAGCATGAAGATCTTGTCGGGAAGATTTGCAGTGAGAAATGCAGACACGACGTCGAACTGATGGGCATATAGTTTCTCCTCAGCTGGTATACTGATTATGGTGCGAATTCCCTCATGTCTTGCCACGGGCGAGAATGTCTTGTCAGGACAAAAATCTCGATTTTCCTTTTGGCGAAAACCTCTCAGAACGAGGCGCGCTTTGTAAATTTTGTCACTTGAATTTGGAATTTCGTTGATACGGAATAGCCATTCTGAATCGATAGCGGTCATTCCTTTGGGTAGGTCAGCAAGCTCCCACACTTCATTTGAACGAATTTTGTCGAGCTCTTTCTGTATGGCTGCCTTCCAGTGTTGGCCATCCGGTCCGTTGATCGCCTCTTGATACGTAAGCGGAGCACCGTCTATTTCATCCTCGTCTTCTGATACGGAATCATGGTCGGTGCCTATTATAGAAGATCATCTCGACGAGTTCAGGATATCCTTTATCCTTTTCGTTCTTCACACTCCATCCTTGCTTGAATGGCTCCCAGTTTGATGGAAGAGAACTCACTAATCGGGCAGCCATGCTTTTTGGTGACATTCCTGAGTTTGTTTCTTGCAATTCGAAGATGATCGCTTGATAGATTGTGAGTTTGTCTGATACTGATTTGTTGGAATTCCATTTGAAGTTGACAAATTCAATTGCAATGTCAGCAAAAACTGCACTGGTGCCGATGTAGCGATCGTTGATTCTTTCCCAGGCATCCTTCGCTGTGACAGAGACCGAGTCTTCAAAGAACATCCTCATGACGATGTTGGGATGTAGAGTACTGAAGATAACTTCCCTTCCATTCTTATTTCCTGTTTCATACTTGGGCATGTCCTCGGGCTTGAGGACTACTCCTCTGAGTCAAAAGTTCGCGGACTACACGTATAAAAACGTAACCAGGTCACGAATTGATTTCAGATTGCGCATGCAGGTAGATTGAGTTCTTAGGATCACAATCACCATAAAACACCGGGGTCGGAAACACTACACAAAACGTTTTCAGCGATTGGAGCGAGGCATGTGTGAGCGCTACGTCGTAGTAACCGTCATGCCGCTGGGTGGTGCGAAAGCAAACCGAAACTGGTGACAGATCGGTCGACGAACCAGGGTGATGTTCGCTGGCAACTTTGCATCGACGCAGGCGGAAATTACTTCGAGGGGGAGCGCCGAACGCCTGGCATCTCGGGAAACTGAAGCATCAAGTCCTGCCAATCTCGCGCGCTCAAAATGGCGGGCACTCCACAGGCGCCTCCTGGCGGCGCGGGGCCGACGCACAACCCAAACATGCCGCACTTTGGCAGCGCAATACAACCGTTTATCAATAGCTAGAACTCCCGTTCAACTTGTATTATGATCCCAAAGTATGAATCTAATCACTTATCTAAGTCATTTATCGATATGATCCCTTGTTTTCTTTTAATACATGTAGTCCGCGAACTTTTGACTCAGAGGGGTAGGTTGATGTCTCCACTGATGACTTCCCATGCATACTGCATTGATTGGAGGTAAACCGGAAGTATTGATTTCCATGCCAGGAAGTTTCTTCCATCGTCTCGCAAGATGATCCTGTTGTGTCTAGGATGGGTGTCACTTGTTTGTGCCATGCTGAACTTTCTCTGTGGCGATGTCGCACTAGAACTCTTCACTTTTCACTGATCACTGATTAGTTCACTTTAGAGTACTAATGAGGAGCACTTATCAGCTAGTCGTGCTGATAACGGTTTTATGTTGGAAATCCGGCCGTTATTTTGTCAATCACTAGCTCAGAATTAAGAGTTGTAACACGGGAGGGAACCACGAACGTCCAGCGAATAAACACGAAGTTGTTGGTTTGGTCAGTGCAACCAGAGTGTGTCTTTATTCTCTACATTTTCCTTATATAGTCCATGGTTGAGTGATTGCGGAAGACTGAAAGGGTTGGAGAAGACTGACCTAGACAGCGGACTACAAGTTACAGTGTTTTGAAAGTCAGACGGTAATTTACAGTGCAGGAAGCACTGGAACAGATCATAACACTGGAACATCAGTGTCTGAGAAACAGTGAAACTTCCGTGAATAGAGCAAAGACTACTTGATATTTATCAACAGTCCTTTTCTGCCTCGATCCTCAAGTGGACGGTGTTTCCTCTGCGGCCAGTAAGTTACTGCTTTCGCTTCCAATTTCGTGTTCTGCATCAATGTGATCGGCTCCGATCCAAGATCCGTCCGGCGTACAAATTCCTCTCGATCCAAAAGTTCAAGTATGTCCGTGAGAACGGGTTTCTGTCGCAGAAATGCCATTCTTCTGGATGAGTGTACGTGCCTCTATTCAGAGGACAACTTTCTGCCTGGTTCTCCACAGAACCCGATCATCATTTCAGTTCATTCGACGGCCAGAAAATGTTCCCCTGGCGGCGTCCAGCAAGTGAAGAAGGGGCGTCTGTGACGTACGGGATGGCCGTAGCGCACAGAGCCTTGTTTCATCATACAATCAGCAACACAATACACATACATACACCAAGGGTGATCGAATGACAGAGTCGGTGACTTCCAGGAAATCGTCATATTATTGTTAGGAATTCAGCCGGTATATCGAGCTTCGCGCCTCAATACCTCGGAGCCTACTTTCTCTAACTGATGACTACACACTGTGGTAGAATCACTATGAATGAGAACACTGAGACTTGGTGCAAACACAAACTAGTTGAACTTAACTAGTTAGCACAACTGCGTGGCACGTTTATTATCAAGTGCTTTTATAGAGGTTACAATACTGGAAAGAGTAGATATAGCTAGCGTAACTATTTTATAACCACAGACTGGTATTTAGTTCAAGAACACAGCACGTGCGAAAGTCGCGTCTTTGAATTGTTGCGCCATACGTGGTAGCTAGCAACTACAGACTTGACAGGTTTAACTGGGAAAAAATACGTCAGGGATTGGGAAACCAAACGTAGATTTTCTATCAATTATCATCATGTCATATAATCGTCAGGTAAATCAGAGAAGCTCGAGCAGAGCATTTTCCGTTTAATAAATCAACCGGGCAAGCGCAGGGAGTCAGCCTCGACGTCAGTCGAATCCGTTCTCGGCTTAGAGCCGATGACGTCACCATCTCGCCGTCGGCTTCTCCGGCGCGCGATCTCGATCAGCTGTCAGGCAGCCGCCAGACAGCTCGGCGTCGTGCACGTTCGATTCCCGGCAGCAACAGAAACAGTCAGTGATAGCAGACAGTTAGAAAAAAAAGGGCATCAACACAAGTTGTCCGTGAATCGGGTTTGCACGCCCGCGATTCTCCGAAATCAGTTAAAGTTCGTGAATCCTGCCTCGCAGGCTTCACCTCCGCTTCTCCGATCCCAGTCGGAAGAAACCAGCCACTCTCGGAGCTCGGTAGCTCCGTCTCCGAGCTGTCAGGCAGCTCTCGTGTGCCACTGTCCGGCAATCATCAAAACCTCCAGTGTTTTCACTATAGTCAGGATTAGTGCGCCACAGCGTCCTTTGAGTTAGGTGCCCCGGCTGAACTCAACTCCGACCAGCGTGAACGAACGAGTGGCTGAGTTACAAGAAGACGTCGTGAGGACTCATCATTCTGTTCTCGTGCAAAGACCTAGGCCCTCACCGTCATGATTGTATATCTGGCCTGTCATTTCATTTCTGGTTTAGGTGAGGTTGCCCTACTGTTGATGATTGCGCAGGCGATATATAAGTTTTATCAACCAAAGCAATGGGTACGGAGTCATGCCCGCATTTATGAAGATTGAGCTTACAAAAGTTTTGTTCTTTCTTCCGAACACAGAAATCGACATTTCCCAGCAAACAGCCCCAATCCCGTGGATTCTGCCTCCCAAGGCTGCGCCTCGATCCGGGACACCACTGCGGCGGTTTTTATCGTGAAAGTCAGCAAAGCAGGACCCGGTTCCTGAAAATCTCGAGATTTATCTGTAGGCCCCTGTCCGATATTGAACTTTCTTCTCCCCCTTAGCAGGTTCATGCGTGTTCAGAGTTCCGTCGCATGAATCAGAGGTTGACGTTGTGGGAGTGAGAGAAGCCAGTCAACTCGATATCTCAAAACTTGTTTCTGCTGAGGATTTGGAAGCGTAGTGCCAAGATAGAATTTTGTTTGTGTCAATGGACTAGTCCGAGTGGTTTGATTTTATAAACTGTTGAAAGAGTCGGCGCAGAACTGGATGCGCCTGCGCGGAAATCTAAACCTATAAATCCGAATGTCCGCACCGGTCTCTGGGAGGTTAAAACTCGCGAACAACAAGGCCGATAATGAGGAAACGCATAGGGGGGCTGGAGACAGCTGCGGAGGAGGTTTTAGAGGTGAAGTGAACCTTAAGAACTCACGGCGTCTGATTATGCGGACCGAAAATCTGTCGAAAAGGAAACTTCGTTGTCGCGAGGACACAGGGGCAAGAGCAGAGGGTCGATATTCGAGAATGGCGCGGAGGGCATCAGTGACTTCGAAAACGAAGTCCAACTTGTGCGGTTCGATTCTCACAAGGAGAGAGGAGATTGCACGAGAAACTTCCGATCAGCGTATGGGCCGAAAACGTATAGCGTCGTCGGGGAGGGGGCCGCGGAAGGCGAAACGAAAGTGATTGGCTTGATCACTTGATTCTCCCAGAAAAGGCTGCTTGGGTGACGGTAAGCCTGGTAGATCATCGGGTACAAGGCGGGGAAATCGGCACGCACGCACGTCAAGATGAAGTCCCTCCGGAGCGAGTTGAAGGCATTTGCAAAGTCCAACTTGACGAGAACCCTGTCTGAGCCTTCGTTGACTTCGAGAAAGCTGGTCGCGGCCTGCACGGCCGCCTCACAGCCTCCCTGCACGGCGAAGCCGAGCTGGGAGGGGGCGATGAGGTCCCTGATGGCGTTCTTGTTCATACGAATGGCGATCTTCCCGGCAAGGCGTCTCAACGTGTTGCCGACCGCTATCGGCCTGATTCCACCGTCTTTCTTGCGGAGTGCCAACAGGTTTGCTCCGTAGAAGGTTTCAAGGGCGAAGTCGGGGACTCTGCCGTTGACAACGAGTCCACAAAACCCCGCAAGGGCCTTAACCAAGGGGCAGGGTTCGCCTTCTCTGCCGATCAGATCCTTCAGGTGCCTAGGACGCAAACCATCTGGCCCTCCAGCAGAGCTATTCGGAAAGCTCCGGACAGCCGCTCGGATGTCAGAGTCCTCGACAATGGTCTCATCGACCGAAGCGACCGGACCAGGTGTCGGGGGGAAGTCGACCGATGGAGGCAAATCCGGGTGCTTGAGCTCAAGAATCCGTCTCGTCTCTCCGTCAGCGGGAGCTGATACGTCGGTCGAGAGCAGCCTACGGGCGGCCGCCGACACGTCTCCCTGAGCGAGCTTGAGCTGTACGATACGAGCAGTCGAGGCATCCCGTGGCTCTGGAGATGGACCCCGAGGACGACGGCTGGGGTAGGAATGGGACAGAAGGACCCGTTCCCGGTGGAAACGATTGAGGTTTTCGCGGATGAGAGACGAAAGCGTTCGACCCTGAACTTTATGATGCGGAATTGTGAGAACCGATGTGGTAAAACTATACAAGCAACTCCAGGCAGCCAGATCGTTTGACGAGCACACCGCATTAAGGATCGAAGTAAGTTCAGAAGCGATGGTGGGTCGCATTCCACGCGGAATGATGGAGACAAGCTTCGAGTTCTTTCTGGAACAGTTGATACGTTCGATGAGCGAGTGAAGAGACTCCGGATCGACATGAGGAGCTGACTCGGCGGAAGCCACTGTAGGCGCAATGCTCCGAGTAGATGTGGAAGGCTGACTAGACTGGACCGTGTTGCCAGAAGGATGCATACGGGCCGCATGGATCCTGAGGCCTCTGGGCGACATGGTTTCAAAAGAGCACAAAGAGCAGCGAATGGCGGCGTTGGGAGATCCCTGCGGACCCGGGGGCTGTGTAGAGGGCACAGAAGCGGATGGATTGGGACGCTGTGACGGAGGCGATGGTAAAGGTGGAGCAGGCGGGTTTGGGTGCGAAGCGGGGTCGCTGGTCGACCCCTCTGGTGGAGCGTCATCAACCATGATGTTGATTAGGAGTCGACGGAGGCGAAGCCGGCGCTGCAGGTGAAGACGACGTACCGGGTGGGGTCATGGCCGGGTAGTTCCGCAAAATTCCCGCGATGTTAAACGGGGATGGAGCTGGGTCCAGAACCGGAGGCGGCGGATTGCGGAAAGCCGCTTGGATCTGCTCCAGAAACTTAGGGAGCATCTTGCCAACGACGCCTTCGACGATCGTCGTTACGATGTCGCTGATTTTCGGCATAATTGTCTCCAGAACCCGATCCGCGATTTGAGAGACCAGCGCGTCGTAGTCCACCGGCGGCGCGGCCGTTGCAACGGTCGACTGGACGGTCATTGGCGGGACCCCTGGAGCGAGGCCTGCTGGCAGCTTGGTTCGTGGCGACGGCGAAGGCGCAGGTTTCTGGGCTATCCGCACACCGTTGCTCACAACCCCCGCATAGCTCCGGCCGAGGCGGAACTCCGCGTGAGCGTTGATACCAGGCGCCTGTGCCAGCATCGGAACAGCGTCGGCTGCTGGGGAACCTTTGGGAAGGTTTGATCGACGCCAATTCTCCAGTATCCGGAGCCGAACCGGGCATGCGCCCGGTTCGCCGTCGTTTGAACCGACTTCAAGTGAAATCAGGGGGTCCCGACATAAAAATGACTGGATCTGTGTACAGCGAGAAATACAGCGGATAGACGCGGAACTCACCAAGAAGATGTAAAACATTCTAAACAAACGATTGGCTCCGTTCCCCGAGAAATCGGAAGCGTCAATCCTTCAAAGCAGACGTCAACTTCCCAGATTTCCCTACTTTCTCTCAGACTTTCACCTTCGTTTCTTAAACCACCCGCAACTTGGAGGTCCCGTGCACAGACAAACCCAAAACTCTCCAATCATCACTTCCGTTTTACTTCCCTACCCCAAGCCTTCCCGAACAACAAAGTTGCTCCTTCTTCGTTTATTCGTATCTCTTCGGATCCCTCTCGCTTATCTTCCAGCCGAGGCGAAGCCCGGCCGGGCCCGCTAGTTACCAATAAATACTGATGAGATAACTGACGAAGTTACACTGTCAGCTCATATCTGCTTCGTTATTACGTTCCTTCCCGGAGTTGTTCGCTAGTCAAGCTATTGCTTCGTTGCCAAACTCACAACATAAACTGTAGACTAGTTTTTGTCTGATTTAGTATTTTTCTATCGCGCATGTTTGTGTTTCAGGTTCTTGTTCATTCGTAGTACACTTCATGAGATCAACTCTGCCTGTCTGTCGAAAAAAGGGGTAATTAAGTCGATAGTTATTGATTAATGAATGAGATTGAGTTGATCCGCCGTGCCTTCTCCAATCGACAGTCAGTCGCGTCAGTCAGTCTGTCCGAGTGCTCGAGACTCGATCCGGTTTCATGTCAATTCGTTTGTTTGGCATGCTTTGCATCGATCTCTTGACTCTTGTTTAGACAGACAATTCCCATTTTGAACTGGGCTCCTTTCTTTTTTGTCTTTGATGTTCCGTCCAGCAGGCAGGTGTTTTTCCAGCAGGCATTTATCCTGTTGACTGTTGAGGAGTCAAGAAGTGATAGAGCGTGGATTTGACACGGATACCGAACTGCTTCTGTACGGATTCTAGGGGCAGTGACGGAGAGAGAGAGACTGAAAGAGATCGACCGATCATGCCCTCGAGCGGTCGAGATCAGCCAACTCCCAACTCTCAACGTCACCTCCCAACCCCTCAATGGTTGTACAGCTGTGGTCGTTAAAACCGCGCTCATACAAGGCCATATATTCTCGTCTGGCCGAGCTAAAGGAAAGTGCCGAGGAGGCAAGACGAGTTCGAGGTGTCCTAAAAACTGTATACGAGAACTCGCCCTACGAGGGGTTCCGTCAATCGTTTGAGGAGTGGGCCAGACCGGCCTTTCGACTGGCCGAGTTTCATCCCGGTGGACGGCGAAATGGCCCCGACTTGGCTATCGGACGCTAGAGTAGTATATTTGTGTGTTAACATATGCGTATAGTTATATTGAATAAAAGCATGTCTATTTAATGGTTATGAGAAGCAGTGATTATTATGCTGAATTAATATCTGGGTTGCATTCATGCTCAAGGCTAGGGCTCTCTCTCTTTTCGTGGTTATTTATTTTGTTTGGTTGGAGAGCCCCATGCATTTGGAGGTTACTCTGGCAGTATCGCTTCAGTTGTGGGCTGATAGATAGATAGATAGATAGATGTATTGTGATTAAGTGGAGTTTCAAGTTCTTCATACGCTGCACGTGCTGTGCAGTATCGTATCTTCTTAACTACTAGTATTATCATAATCATTCCTGATACGGTGTCTTGTATTATAAAAATTATTCTAAAATTTAGGCATGTAGTCAGGTTTCTAGGTGCAGGCGGTGGAGATGGAGTTGAACGAACTCGACTTGCTTTGTATTTTGACCAAATGTCCATGCCTCCCCTAGTGGGGGCATCATCTGTTATGCAGGTATTTTGAGAACTGGCGTGTTCGATGCACAATTCGATTTCAACACACTGCTCAGAGAAGGAGTCATCCCGCATTGAGTAAATGTTGCAAGGTGACTCGATTTCCTGACATTCCATTCCACAGTCATAATCATATGAGAAATAGGGAGTATGATAGTAATCAGGAGGAATCAGGAGAACCTCTGATCTGACGTGAACGCCATGCGTCCAATCTAAGCAGTTGTTTTTGTTTCTCGAAGATGTTACGGTTCAAACACTTCGTCAAGATATCAGCTCTCTGGAGTCCGGATCACACGAACTGAACGTCGATTTTACCTGTCTGATATGCCTCTTTTATAAAATACAAGCGCAGCTCAATGTGTTTGCTCCGTCGGTTTAAGGCTGGAGATTTTATAACTGCAATGGGTGACTGAGAGTCAGAGTGCATGGTTATCTTCTCGGGACAGCCCAACTCAAGTAGAAGCTTGTTTGCCCAGAAGACCGCCTTGGTCGTTTCGCAGTCCGAGTAGAATTCGGCTGCCATAGTCGAAACGGCAATGGTGGATTGTTTGGTGGAATGCTGTTGCGGTGGCCTTCATCCTCCAGCAAGTCCAGACGTTCCTTGCGACCTACCGCAACACGCCGAGCGCGGCTTGCCCGGACGGCAGGACTCCCGCGGAACTTCTCCTCGGACGCAAACCAAGAACGGCTTTGGGTCTGCTGATGCCCAACGAAGAGGTCGCGCCGGACCCGCCTTCCGACTACAGATCGAGAATGAAGATGAATTTTGATCGCCACCACGGAGTCCGAAGCCTCACCTTCGACATCGGGGACCGAGTCTTCGCCACCATGAAACGACACAACAAGACGAAGTGGACCGCCGGCGTCATCGTCGGTCGAATCAGCGAGACGATGTACGAGGTTGAGATGGACGGCAGCACCCACCGACGACATGTCAACCAACTCAAGCCCCGCTATGCCGACGCCGAAACCCCTAACACGCAGACCTGGGACGACTTCGGGCTACAGCTGGCTCTAACGCTACCGCTGTCCTCCGTCCGCGAGCCAACCTGCCCGGTCGTCGCGAGTCGGCCGCTGCCGGTGAGTCTCGGGACTCCCGACGTTTCCCTGGTGCTGCAACTGGAACAAACGGCGATACCGTCGTCCGAGTCCGACACAAGCTCCGCTACGGAAGACAGTCGAGACGATGAGCCGATGTCGATCGTGGAACCGTACACGGACGAGGATCCCGAGGTCGGCGCACTCAGTGTCTTGTTTGGCGCCTTGCCAGTAACACCGCGACGGATTTCTCCTCGGCCGGAGCCGTCTCCTGTACGATGGTCTCCCTCCGCGATAACCCCATTGTATGCGGAAAGACGGCCGCCGAACCGCCGCCGACAGCCACCAAAAAGACTTGTGATGGAACCTACTACCGCCAAGCGCTACTCAGAGCAGCGCTGAGCTGGGGGAGGTGTTGCGGTGGCGCCCGAGCTACCGCTCGCCGATATCTATGTACCGCATATAACGAAGTTGAAGGGTACTGACACAGATATGAGGTGACGAAGCTGATGTCTGGTCTACTATTGACAGCGAGATACAAGATTCCGCCCACCAGCGATCTGTACTTGTCACGCACGTCTCCAACTTTTGTTTTCGCAGCATGTATGGAGTTGTCGCAGGGGGTTTACACAGTATTGCAATGTGCCAAGCCGAATTTTTCAAGAAGCTCGCGAACAGATTTGCCTTGATGAATGTGGTAATCAAAGTTTTCATTTACTTCAATTTGCATTCCGAGATAGTAGGATAATTCTTTTGAAGTGATTTTGAAATCCTTACTGAGAGAATCTATGAAGTCGAGTACGATTTGCTTTGTCTTGCCTACCACGAGTCCATCATCGACATATGTTGCAACAGATAAACGTGAATTGTCTGTGCTTCTAAAAATGCATGGGTCGGTGAGACATGGCTTGAGTCCTCTGTTCAAGAGTGCGTTGCTCAATTTTTCGTGGAACAACAATGGACTTTGGTGCATTCCGTAGAGACTCTTTTTGAGACTTAAGGCGCATTCACACTGGTTCAATTCGGAGGTACCTCCGCATTGAAAGCGCTCGTTCAATGCGATGGAAAGCAAATTGCCGCTTTCAATGGTACCGTCTCAGATGCCAGAAATCTCATATGCCAGAATCTCTCATGCCAGAATCTCATATGCCAGAATCTCATATGCCAGAAAGCTACCCTTTCCCACTGTTAGCGCGATGAGAGCGAAGCTTCTATGAATCCGAGAGACAGGTGCACCGAGGGGTTTAGTCAGTGGAGACACAAAGTATCGAGAATACGTGGCGTTTAATTCTATCTTGGCCATTTATAGCCCACGAGCAAGGATCAGTGGTACAGGCGACCTCAAATGAAATTGGCTGTGTGGTTCAGCCTGGAAATATTCATTAAACCCATGTGATAATTGAGAAGAGAACCTCTTTACCCCAGGCGAAATCGATAACCATTCGCTCATGCCAGAACGTTGCGCGTTCAGGCAGCAGGAGAAAGCTTGGCCCCATTTGCTAACTAGAGTTCCCCTGACAGTAGGAACAGAAGTACTCTCTTTGCTGATCGATTGTTGCTTAAGAAGGAGTAAATGGGGAAGCTCTATCATGATTTTCCCGTAGATTATTATGTCCGAGTATTCCTCAAACTCAAGGACTCCGTTCCGCGAATCCGCTAGAATGTCAAATTAACTCGAACGGCAGCTGATCGGCGGAGCATTTACATCGCNATCTCGGAGGAACTCTAGGCTGATGACATCATTATTCAGATTAGAATTTAGATAATTGAAGATCTCTCCGGCTATGGAGTCGGCAATACGTTGGGGCGAATGGCTGTGCTCCATTGGAATGAATGGAAGTCCGACTGTGCTAAAATCTGGTATCCCCTTCTCGGAGGAGTTAACGTGGGATTTTTCTTCGGAGAGCATTCTTGAAATCCAGTTATCAATCCATAGAAGCTTCGCTGTTACCGCATTCAGAGTGGGAGAGTGTAGTTTTCTGGCAAATGAGATTCTGGCATATGAGATTCTGGCACATGAGATTCCGGCATCTGAGATTCTGGCATATGAGAATTCTGGCATCCGATACCTAACCGTTTTCAATCCGGTGGAACGAACTGCGGGCTTCCAAGGCGGTGGCGCGGACAAACGGGCTGCTTCGTTTTGATCCAAGCGCTCCAGGGTGAGCGCCGCGGCAGCGCTTGCAACGGGCGGACAGAGACAACATCGAATTGGTGAGCGTATAGCTTCTCCTGAGCTGCAATACTGAGGATCATTCGAATGCCCGCGGCTCTTTCCACTGGAGAGAATATTGAAGCCGCGACGAGGGCGCCACCTAGGCGCTATCCTATATAAAGCGGCTTCGTTATACAATAAAAGAGTTTATACCCACCAACCAGTCCCTTGAACGCTACAATTTGGTGGCAGCGGCATGGACGGCAATCATCAGGGGGTCATCGGCCATATGGCCAGTTTGATCGAAGCCTTGATACACGTCGGAGATCTGCCGCGGTTCGACCCAAACGAACCAAAGAAATGAATGAAACGCCTCGAAATGGATGCCGCAGTCAACGGTTGGACCGAACAGAAAGTCTTACAGATCGCGTAACGCACAATGGACGACGACACGAAGGCTTGGTTTGTCAACGAACCTGAGGCTCGCGCAAGCTGGAGCCAATTCAAAGTACATTTCTTAGCGAGGTTCCCGAAGGCGAAGAAAAAATCACCGAGCGATTACTATAACCGCAAGCGGTTCTCGGGAGAGAGCTTCACGGCTTTCATAAGAAAGAAGCAGTCACTATTACGTGAATTGCATATGCCCTTTGAGTACGACGATTTTATGGAGGAGATACAAAACTCCTGCAATTCACTGAGCTTCAGAAATTTCGTTGTCGCTGCAAATCCAGAGGACTTCGAGTCGCTCATGGAGATAACGGACAAGTTCAAAGAAATTCAAGGACCATCGGCATCGTCAAGCGGACGGAAGGAGACGAGCCCGGAGAAGGCAACGACGAGCCATGCCCAGGCGGAGAAGGCAACGAAGACCGGCTCACGTCACACCGGGCGGGTATGTTTCAAGTGTGGAGAAAGCGGACACTTCAAAGCAAACTGCACGAAAAAGGGAAAGGGCTTGAAGGTCCAATGCATCGGGCGTGATTCCAAGGACGCAAATCCATTTGAGATGGTCGTCAATATCCTGGGGCATCGAAGAGTCGCGACGCTAGACTCCGGTGCCGACGTGAATGCTATGTCCCTCTCGATCATCGACCTGGACGACCCAAAGTACGTCGTGATCCCTCCGGATCGGAGCACACGTGTGACCGACGCCCAGCGCCAAGCCATGAACGTAATTGGTGCGGCGGAACTAGACGTGAATGGTAATCCGGAACCTTTCTTCATTATAGACAATCCCCAAGAAGTCATCTTGGGGAAGCCTTTCCTGTCGAAGACTCGCTTTTGTCAATAAAGAGCACATCACGGACTCTGAAGCGTACGCACGACGAAATTTTTCCTGCAAAAGTGAGGGGGGAGCGGTGATACCACCACAGGCTGGGCAGTATGTAACCGCGAGAACAGGGCTGCCGTCAAAGACCTTGCAGGCGGACGGCGACCTTAGTTGTTCACCGGGTAGACAATTCCTCACGCCGTACAGTCTCGTTCAGTCGGATGCAGAGGGACCCTGTAAGATTCTGGTGGTCAATCTCGAAAATTCTCCCATCTATCTGAAGGAAGGCGTACCGCTAGGCAACCTCCACCTGCCCGAAGTGATAGGTACACCAGGCAGCACGGCGGTCAGCCGGGCGCACCAAGAGGGGTTGCGAGTTGCGAGTTGCGAGTTTGAGGAGACTTGAGTGCCCCGCAGCGGCTGAGGTCCCTTCTTTTGAACGACTTCGGTGACTTGTTCGGGCTGCCGAGCCGATTGACGTACAAGAATCAGGTACGCCACTCTATCCCGACAGGCGAAAGCCCGCCCATTGCGTTCCCTGCTAGAAGGGTAGCACCCGGCAGAGGCAGACGATCGCAAAGGAGGTCAAGGAAATGCTAGACGCCGGAGTCATCGAACCTTCGTCAAGTCCGTGGGTTGCACCGGGGGCGCTGGTGAAGAAGAAGGACGGCTCGATCCGATTTTGTGTGGACTACCGGAAGCTGAATGCAGTCACCAAGCGCGACGTTTATCCACTACCCCGAATCGATGATGCTCTCGACGCACTCTCCGGAAACAGTTATGTACTTCACTACACTGGATCTGATGAGCGGATATTGGCAAGTGGAGATGGATCCGGACCATAAAGAAAAAACCGCGTTCTGTACCCCGAACGGGCTCTTCCAGTTCAAGAGAATGCCCTTCGGACTGGCTAATGCCCCGGCAACTTTTCAAAGAATGATGGACTGGGTCATCGGACCACTGAAGTACCAGATGGCACTCGTCTATTTGGACGATATCATCATCTATTCGAATCATACTTCGAATCACACATGTCCGACCTCCGGAAGGCTCTCTCGGCGATCCAAGCAGCCGGCTTGAAGTTGAAGGCTAAAAAATGCCTCTTCGCAACGAGGGAGGTAACCTACCTGGGACACAAGGTCACGCTTCGTGAGACCCAACAGAGAGTATTCCAGGAAATAAAAGACGAGATCACCGCTCCTATGTCATTTTCAGGACGGGTTGGAGACCCTCCTGCACACAGACGCCAGTGGAACGGGTCTCGGCGCGGTCTTGGTACAACTCGCTGAAGGTCGGGAGAGGGTGATCGCTTATGCGAGCCGGCGGCTTACCATGGCCGAGAGGAAGTGCCATTCCTCTGAAACGGAGTGCCTTGCTGTGGTGTGGGCTATCCAGAAGTTCCACTCTTACCTCTACGGCCGACACTTCAAGGTCGTAACCGACAGTATATCTCTGAAGTACCTCCAAAGTAAGTAAAACCTCTGCCCAAAGCTTGTACGTTGGGCAATGACGATTCAAGAATATGACTTCGAGATCGTGCATCGGAAAGGCAAAGACAACGGCAATGCGGACGCCCTGTCCCATCTCGCGATAGCCACCCTGCGGTTTGAGCAGATTCAAGAAGCGCAAGACCAAGATCGTGTCACGCGCGCCCTCGTGAGGCGCTGCGAGCAGGGACTCGCGGCGGAAGGTTACGCCGTCCGAGATCGCCTCCAGTATCGCAAAGGCCGAATCTGCATTCCGGAGCCCTTACGTCCAGCGGCCATTCGGCTGTGTCACGAGGACGGCCTGGCTGGACGTCCGGGAGTCTGGTAGAGTGAGCGAGCGCTTCGACATCGGGAAAGGGTTTTTGGCCCAGGTACGCAGTTACGTCAAAAGCTGCGAGATATGCCAACGCCGCAAACCGCAGGCGCAAAAGATCGGGTGTCTCCAGCCCGTCACCCCGCCGGACCGGCCGTTCCAGAAGGTTGGGTTGGATTTTGCAGGACCCTTCAACGTACCGGGTCAGAGGGCGTGGTACTTCCTAGTCGTCACCGACTACTGCACGCGGTACGTTCACCTGTTCCCAACACGCCGCATCACAGCCAAGTTCGTGATTCGTTCCCTGGTCGCCGTTTCGCGGGTCATGGGCCGGATCGAGTCCGTTGTCACGGACAACGCCACTTATTTTCGGGGATCGCGGTTCCGGGAGTACGTGGACAGAGTGGACCTGACTCATATCAAGAGCGCGATCGGCCATCCTCAATGCAACGGTCTCACGGAAAGAATGATAAGGACTATGACCGATAGGCTGGCTGCACTCGTCATGGAGGGGGGTGCGGCTCTGCCGGACTTGCTTCCGGGAATCGCGTTCTCCATGAACACGACTCACAGTGAGACGCTACTCAAGACTCCATTCGAGCTACTGTACGGGTTTACCGCGGTTCTGCCCGGTGAACCGGCCGCGAGGTTGCCCGAGGAGCGGCGGGAAGCGAGCGTCCTTCGGAGAGAAGCCTATCGGCAACTGGGCCGGGCCTAACGGGCCATGAAGAAACGGTATGACGAGGCGAGGCGGCCGGCCCCGGTTTGGGCCGCGGGGTCGCAAGCGCTAGTCCGGATGACGACGACTCGTCGGGACTTGTCGAAGAAATTGCATCCCCGGTTCGTGGGGCCGTGGACCGTGGTGAGGCGACTGACCCCGCAGAGCTACGAGCTGCGGGGACCCACAGGCCGACACCGTACAATCAACGCAAAAGACCTCAGGCCATACCAGACGCGGACGTCTGGTCGCGGTAGCGTGCCCGATTGAAGCCGCGACGAGGGCGCCACCTAGGCGCTATCCTATATAAGGCGGCTTCGTTATACAATAAAAGAGTTTTTACCCACCGACCAGTCCCTTGAACGCTACAATATCTTGTCAGGATCAAAGTCTTGAAATTCTTTCCGACGGAAACCGCGGAGAACGAGCCTGGCTTTGTAAATCTTTTCTGAAGGACCGGGAGATTGTTTTGAACGGAAAATCCATCTAGAATCAAGAGCTTTCTTATTTGCAGGAAGTTCAGATTTCTCCCAAACTCCGTTAGATCGGATACTGTCTAGTTCTGCCTTGATCGCTTTTCTCCACTGTTTTCCGTCGGGGCCATTCACAGCCTGAGCATACGAAAGCGGTACCGGGCTGCCGTCTTGGGCCTCCTCAATTAACTCCGCCTCGTGGCGCTTGTCGAGTATCGTCTAAAGCCGCTGGGTACTGTGCATGAAAAACCTGGGAGACAAGAAACAGAAGTTAAAGGCTCGTCTTGGTGCAAAGGGGTATGCACAAAAGACCGGAATCGATTTCGACGAGACATTTAGTCCGGTTGCAAGATACAGTACGGTTCTCTGTTTATTGGCGGTTGCCGTCTCTCGAAACCTGAGGCTGGCGCAATACGACGTAAAAACGGCGTTCTTGTACGGCAAACTAGAAGAGGAGGTCTACTTAGAGCAGCCTGAAGGCTTTCAAGACGGAACTGATCGGGTTTATCGTTTGCAAAGATCGCTCTACGGGTTGCGACAATCCCCGAGATGTTGGAATCAACGATTAGTGCAGTTCATGGATACGGACGGGTTTATGAAAAGCTCTGCCGATCCTTGTTTGTTCATTCAACTCAAGGATGGAAAATCTCTCTATGTTGCAATTTATGTTGATGACGGTCTTGTCGCTGGAAGCGATGACGGTGAAGTCCAGAGATTCCTCGAGCGGCTGAAAAACGTCTTCAAGATCACGGTAGGAACTCTCGATAATTATTTGGGAATGAAGATAAGGGTCGAGGTAGATGCGATCAAGATCAGCCAAGCCGCCTACACAAAACGGATTTTGGAACGGTTTGGTATGGCGGCGGCGAACTCGGTAACCACTCCAGCGGCGAAAGACGAGAGTGAGGGGGATGTGGAACTCGCCGACCGAATGCCATACCGTGAGGCTGTTGGGAGCTTGATGCATCTATCCGCTGCTAATAGGCCAGATATCGCCTTTGCGGTCAGCAAAGCAGCTCGTTCCTTCGAACGCCCAACAGTCAACGACTGGAATGCGGTCAAACGCATTTTTAGGTACCTGGAGGGTACTCAGGACTATTGCATTCGATATGGAAATCAGAATCCAGGATAAGAAGCGCTGTAAAGTTGGCAAAGAATCCTGAATTTCACAAGAGGACGAAACATATTCAAGTTCGTCATTTTTTCGTGGGAGAGAAGTATGTGGCTATAATGACGAATGCCTTGGATCGCAATCGTTTTTATCGATTTTAATGTTCTAAGGGAAAAGATAGGTCTAATGAGTCTAGTCTTCCAGGGGAGGTGTTAGAAGTTGGGAAGACTACTCTCTAGATACTATAAAAGTCCTTCCCAATAAACAACGAATGATTATCCTCAACCCGCGTCGTCGTTGTTCGTCTCAGGTGGTCTCTGTGGAAATCTCAACATTAGTCAAGTGATTAGTCGCTCCCGAATCCAGCAAGAAATGATCACTGTTGTTAAAGGTATCCTGACTTGCTGTGTATAGAGCTTCGATATAATTAGCTCTGCATCTTCGTCTAGGATTGGTGGATCTTGATTGACCAAAGCTCCCAGTCGTGTTGAAAGAAGATGACGACTGTGTGGAGCTAGAGCTTGTCGCATGGTGACCTCTGTTCCTAGGCGGGTGTCTGCATTGACTGCTGACATGTACACGCGCATTACAGTTGTAGCATGTAACGCTAGCAGGGTTGGAGCGGTACGCCGAGCCATTTTGTCCATGATTGGGGGAATGGGCGCCGTTTTGGTTTGAGCCAGTTCTGCGTTGATCGAAACGTCTGGGGTTTCGTCGATGTCTGTTGCCTATTCTCATTTGGGACACCAGAACAGAAGCTTGGTCCACGAAATGATCTTCGGGTGCTTGCCTGGTGACCTCGGATTTTATAATTTCTATTAAATCTTCGAGGTTTTGTTCTCCTTCTGGTCTTGCAGACCAACCCAATCGAAGCGGTTCCCACGATGATGGAATCATCTTGATTGGAATCAAGATGTATGCCAGATTCAAGCAGATTGATCTCTAAATTTCTGAAGGTTGCCAGATCCTCAATGATCGATCTTCCTTTCGCGAATTTAAAAGACATGAACTGAGTGATTGCTGTTCCCTTCCTCGAGGTGGCTGTGTTGTTAAACCGGTTGTTGAGCCTGACCTACATTTCGGCGGCCTTGATCACCGGAACCTCACCATAGAAAAGGGTGATCACCAATTTTTCATGGATTGATGCAAAGAGGAGTTGTCTCGCTCTATTGTTCGCTTTTTCGAATTGTGTAATGACGAGTTTCTGCTCCGGGGTGAAATCAGATGACCCTGGATTCTTGGTGGGCATCTTTAGTGTGCCAATGACACATTCCCAAATGTTCTCTTCATTCTGAAGGTATATAGGCATCAGATTCTTATATGCTATCCAGTTGCTGCCGTTTTGAGCCAAGATGACGGGACACTTCAAGGGAGTGTCCGTTCTTTGATCGTTGCTCGTTGGCATGATGTATATAAGTTCTACATATATACATAGTTGCCAAAGTATACTCACTTCCTCTAGGAAGTCGGTTGGAGCTGATCGTGACTGTGAACGTGTTGCGTATTCTGAGATATCTGGTAAAGAATCCCAACGAGTACAGAACAGCCACAACCGATGTGAACCTACCCACGGTGGTGACGGTCTCAGAGGCGACTGCTATCAAGACAACAGCGACAAAAGCGAGAAGGAACCACTTCAAGTTCCAGAGCGCGCTCAAAGTGTGCACAGTGATCGTACAGATCAGCTGCCACAATTGAGTGGCCATCCGAAAGATTCGCACTTTATGAGCTGGCTCCGGAAGATCCTAATCTTGCGGCATCGGTTCGATGTTCAGCTGAATCGCCTCGTTGGCCAGCAAGTTTTGAAGCTCTACAGAACTAGACTGAGAAGTCATCGTACAAGGAAGAGCAGCTCACAACATGGACTGAACGAAATCGAATGAATCCTCGACACATGGACCTGACTCGATGTGGAAAGGAATTAATTCATACTCTCAGCCTCAGTTTCAGTAAAAATAGGTTCATCTTATATTTCGATTGGAAATCCTTGTGTGCCCAAGACTGAGAGATTATGTAACGCGAGGCTATTTAATATGTTCTTCTCTAAAAACTATCGGAGTTGACTAGTAACAGATATAGCCATAAAGCCAATGTTCAAAATGACAGCGTTTCCGTTCCGGCTCATGTGTACCACGCGTGTATCGCTAGGCCAGATCACGACTCCGCGAAGGAGGGCTGTTGAATATGAAGCGTTTATTCGCAAACCAAGATAAGTCCACTTTTGTCGATTTCGAGAAAATCGCGATTTTCTCCCGAGAGGAGTTGCAGGTGCATGATCGCGATGGAATTGGGGGAGGGACTGGGCGACTAGATTGTGAACATTATATGATAACACTCGCAAATCAGTGAGCCCTCTGGAGGTGGCTCGGGCGATGGGGCCCTTTGGACTTATCTCGTTTTGAGAATGAACGGTGAGAAATCCTTCGAAACCGACGGTTTTCGCAGAAATATCGCCGCTTCCATCACCGAAGGATCCTGAAATACTCGATCAGGGGGTGAAAGGTCGTTTTGGGTGGAACCATTGCCCAGTGGCTGAGGTCGAGAACATCCTGAATCCAACAGTCTGGCGTGGTCCCAATCGCTTCAGAGCAATGTTCACGACATTTTTCGCTGAGAAGCGATCGAGTCAATCTTGTTTTATCAAACCAAAGCACATCATCAGATTCGAATCACTATCGGAAAAGGTGCGGTTGTTGCGACATTCAAATCGCAGAAGTGTGTCGCAGAGGTTCGAATCTCTCAGTTGTTCAGTTGACTGACCCCACACACCATGAGCTCCGATGAATTGCACCCTGTCGTTCCCAGCCATGAGCACAGTCGGAAACGTAGGTGGAAGAAGGATTCGTGGGCAAGCAATCAGCGAAAACAGGAATTACATGGAGCGACGGGCAAGGTCCCGAGCATCGGCTGCGCGCACACGGCGGATTCAACCATTTGCCAGGCCAGTAGTCTAACGCAAGACGATCTGCGTATTGTTCATTCAGTGATGTATCAAGATAGCGATAAATTGCGACAGGACGCTTATATCACGTCGCTCGTGCGCTTCGAGCCTGTGAAACGACGTCGGCCCCGGAGCGACGCACCGAAAGATCGAGCCTTCACAGCGAGGTATGAGATTCCGTTGGCAGGGAACTGTAACAGAGTGAAAGTCTGCGCAGCCAGTTTCCAAACTATACTTTGTGTGGGCAAAGTGCGAGTCAACAATCTCGTAAACTACGCGTTGAAAACGACAGAGGCGCGCCCCGAGAGAAGAGGTGGTGTTCGATGGAATGAAGAACACGGAAACAAGAAGAAACTAATTCGAAGCCACATAGAAAGATTCCGTTGTAAAGACTCCCATTATGCTCGAGCTCATGCCCCACATCGGCAGTTTTTGCCGAGTTCGCTGAATGTAACGACAATGCACGAGCTTCTCCTCGAAGAGCATCCGAACTGCGGTGTGTCTTACAAGACTTACTACCATATTTTCGTATCTGAGTACAACCTCGCATTTGGCGAGCCACGAAGCGACGTCTGCTCCACTTGCACTAGCTTTGCAGAGAAACTTCAACTTGAGGAGAACGAAGACACCAAGAAGGTCATTGTGGCGGAACGAATGCTCCATCGATTCCGAGCGAAAAAATTCCACTCATTGCTCGGAGAAGAACACGATGAGCACACAGTAACACTGTGTTTCGATTTGATGCAGAACCAAGAGCTTCCACGCACACCCGTCGGGGAAGCTTATTACGCTCGCCAACAATGGCAGTATTTCCTAGGCATTGTGAGCCGTCAATACGCCGGAGGTAATCGATCGGAGACAGTGACGTTTTACACTTGGGGAGAACACCAAGCCGGAAGGGGGTGCAATGAAATCGGCAGTGCACTATACCACCACTTGACAAAAAAACTTCCGGCTGGAACATCGAAAATCAGGCTATTCAGTGACAACTGTGCGGGTCAGAACAAGAACTACGCGATGGTTGCAATGCTATCAGCTTTTGCATCGCAAACGAAGATAGAGGTGGAATTCTTCTTTCCTATTCGAGGTCATTCATTTCTGCCAGCTGATCGGGCGTTCGGACGAGTCGAAAAAAGACTTCGGCGACATGAAACCATCATGCTTCCTTGTGAATACTTTGACGAGTTTCGGAAAGAGGGGGAAGTGCTCGAATATGCAGTTGATTGGTTCATTCACGACTTGAAAATGTACGCCAAGAATGTTCTTAAATCCCAACAAGCGTTCCGCATATCCGAGCAGCGAAGAATGCACATTACAGGTGGAGTTCTAAGAGTCTCAGATAACTTCAGCGGCCCTCTGCAGGAGTTCTCGATACTCAAGCGAGGTAAAAATTTCTCGAGTTTCAATCCGAGTGCTTTGAAATGCACACCACAGAATCGAATCAAAGATGCGAAGAAACGAGATGTGTTGCGTCTGTTGAATGTAATCGGAGTCGATGAACGGCATCCTGCCTACTCTTTCTATCAGGAGTCTTGCGGCATGAGTTCCTACAATGCAGAGAACTCGTCGGAAGATACATCGTCTAGAGAGTCTAGAGCATCGGATTGAAACGTTGACGGTCTTGTACAGTTGTCCGTTTATCGTTTTGTATAATAAAATCTATCATATGAGCTCGCCCTCCCTCTAAAGACGGCTTCTTTGGACTTATCTTGTTTTGGAAATGAACTCCTGATGGACTTATCTCGTTTTGAAAATGAACCGACTTTTGACTCACAATTTTCGCAGGGAAAGAAATCGAATGCACCCAAATTGTGACTTGCATCTGGTGCAATACCTCGCTAAGAACCGATTCCAGCAATAATCCGGGATTCGACAAAAGTGGACTTATCTTGGTTTGCGAATGAACGCTTCATATCATTCCCAGAGTCTTGCTCTGGCCGTCTAGCTTTAGCAATACGCTATATCATAAATGTAATCTTCCATACTTGGTATCTATTGCCCACTGTATTTCTCTTCCAATGTTTCCCTCGCAGAGGTCTGTATAAGACAGCTACTTCGCAACAATAAACACTTGGTGGATTCGCTTAGAATCCGAGTGCCGTTCTTTGTTGTGAGAGTGTTAATAAGTGATCTAAAACTTAATAAATAGGAAGCCGATGAGCACCACCGACACAGAATGGATGCAATCAAATACAATTGTACATATTTATTCTATTCCGATTTCAGTGTCAGTCCAAACTCAATCTCCTCTCATAAATCCGACATCGTGGACTCAACGGAAATCGAGTCCGGTATTTGAACTCTGACATCTCGACATCGAATGAACAGACTGAATGAGATTTACCCATCAGATGACAGCCAGAGTTCCTTGGTCGCTGGAGCCGGCTTCAATCTGAAATCCTACACTGGCTTCTCATGGCCGTCGGAAGTACTGTCTTATCCGACCGCAGAAGAGATCGACGAGAAGCGATCCCGTGACGACCTCGAGGAAGCTTTTGTAGCTAGTGTACTAACAGAAACCGGTGAGAGACGAATTGAAGAGGGCCTGAATGATCGTGAGATAGGGCGTTGTTCGTCGATATTGAGGAACAGGTGATACGGTGTCACTACACCGTACCACAGTTGCGGTTGAGGTGCTCAAGTGGTGCTCGAGTGGGCCTCGCGCTAAAATTGGCCGTACGCTTGAATTGGCCCGCACCCGTTTCAGTTGAGACGTCGGCTTCCCTTCGCAATGCTAGTCGTTAGAAGATGTCGCAGCATTCAAAAATTCGACGTTTCTGTTGCTTAGAGGAACTCGCGAACAATCCTACCGAAATGGAGATAAGCAACGTTGCATGAAAGGCGAAGACGACTTTCATCTCTTCCATACCAAACTCGTCGACATTCGTCGACTGTACAATTAGAGACACTCGACCAGGTCTCATGCGGAGACGATACAACCATACCTTTCAGAAGGTTCGAGGGATAACGGATGAGCAGAGCTATCACGCACCCTATCAACAAAATTAGGACTCGATGATCGGTCGACTTGAGCAACGATCTGTGGGGGTTTCCTGTGAGAAGATGAAACGCTGTCGGGAATATCATTGAGACAGAGACGATTGAACGATGATAGCCCAGAATCAAGATCACCGGCAGAGCGATCAGAGAGTTAAAATTAGTGGAACAGCATTGATCAAATACAAGACGACTTCTTGAGGGAATTTCCTTTCCCATGTTGCGGGCACCGCGAGACGGACTGCTTTGTAAGAAAAACCGTACACGAAGTCCTTTTCATTCTGAAATGAAGGAAGACATAGATAGTATAGGATGGGAATGTATGTAAAGAGGGCCAAAGATATGAGGAGAGACGGGGAAGCTTGATAATAAGAATCGATTTCGAGGGCCGCCCATGGTGTTGTGAGGAACGTTAGGGGGGAGAGACGAAATGGATAGGTTTGAGAAGCGCTTGCCCACGCTGAGACCGACTTGACATGATGTGATTTTCAAACGTTCCAGATCGGAAACTGAGTTTCCGAGCGGAAGGCTAAACCACCGTGACCAAAAGGCTCTTCGCGTGTCATCTACATACAATGAGGGCTCGACACTTCTCTGATCGGAAGTCGAACAACGGAAAAGGATGCCCGATCGGAACCGGAGAAACCGTTGGAAAAATGATTTCTTTAGGTACTTACAGCATTGCATTTGCGGATTGCGATCACGTCCGAGAACGCTGCGGGATGAAAATGCATCTCGACGAAAAAGATGTTTAAGGTTTTGTAGGGCTTTCTTGCACCATCATGCTCTTTCACGTAGAATAAATTCCTCAGTCCACCCGCTGTTGTTTCGTCGAAGCTCAGCGCAAACATTGTATCGCCTGCGGATAAACCACTGCGGCGAGCGATTGTCGTCGAATGCAGATCGTCTCTTGCGGATGCTCGAACAAGAACGACAGATGAGAGATGATGCAAAAAAAAAAAACACAGGTTGAACCCCGGGGTCCCGCAGAAATGCGGAAGAACAAACACAGGAGAAGCGTAGGGAGCAGAATGGGCTTCGTTGTAAAAAATGACCGAAGAGAGGATCTGAGGTAAACGAAGAGAACTGTCGGGCATGAGGAGGATCGAATGAGGAATAAAGGGTTAATATCAAAGACGGCATTAGGGCTTTAGCTATTCGAACGCAGTAAGGCAATATGGGAGGACGGGTGGGGAAGTGGAGACTGAAAAATTGGTGAGCGAGAAGGCATAAAAGGGAGGCTAGCTAGCAGTTTCGTTTGGGTTTTGTTCTCGTTAAAATAACGGAGGGGCTAACCTCAAACGATGTCGGATAAGAAACGGAAAGACGATCGAGAACACTCCGGGTTAAAAAGAATGAGAGAAGAGTTTGAAAAGATTGGAGAATTGACTCAAAGATTTGTGGGTGAGGCTGTCGCCGGAGTAGTGGTGACTGTGAATATAGCCAAGGAAGACTCGTTGTCTCTTCGGAATTGAAGGTCGTTTATTGAAGGCAGAATCCAGACTTATATAGACTTTCTGACGCATGCGCATATCTAATGCCAACATGCCACACTCCCTCTCGTCAGAAACAATCACCGAATGCCGATCTCGGTTCTCATGTACTCGAGTTTCCCCACTGGAAGATTCTTCGTCAACATATCCGCAAACTGCTCATTACTCGGTACATGGCGAACTTCGATCTCTCCCTTGTGAATCCTTTCACGAATGTAGTGGAACTTCACATCAATATGTTTGGTTCTTTCGCGATGAGCCGGGTTTGTCGCAAGCTGTTCCGCGGCGGCGTTGTCCATGTAGTGTACGGTTGGCGAATCTTGGCCAAAACCCACTTCCTTGAGCAAGAGACGGGTCCAAACTATTTGTCGCGAGCATTCGTGTGCGGCCACATATTCGGCGTACGTAGTCGAATCCGTGACCAGTGTCTGCTTCCGCGACCTCCAGTCGACGGCTCCTTGATTTAACATCAGGCAGGTTCCGGTGACTGATTTGCGTCCCGGCTCTGACGCCCAGCTAGCATCGCTATACCCTGCCAAACGATTTCGCTCTTCTCCAACTGAATATACGATACCAAGATCAAGCGTACCTTTCAAGTACCGAAGCACTCTTTTGGCGCACAGCCAATGCTCCCTCGACGGGCAGTCAAGAAACTGGGAGAGTTGGTTCACGGCGAATGCCACGTCTGCTCTCGTCGCTATAGAAGCATACATCAGGCAACCTATCAACTGTCGGAATGGTGCCTGATACGCTTCGAGCTTCTCGCCGTTCTCGTCCACGTTCTTCGTGAGGGCCCGCTCTCCATTGTGGGGCGTGGAGGCCGCATTGCACTCGGACATCATGAATTTTTCCAGGACTTTCTTAACGTACGCCGTCTGGTGAATCTTCATTATCTTGTTTGCGCGATCTCGGGTTATTTCTATCCCTACGAAACACTCCGCGCTTCCGCGGGTCATTTTAAAGACCTTTTGGAGCTCATCTAAAAATTCATCAATCACACCCATGGTCGGTGCGATGCATAGGCCATCGTCCACATATAACGCGAAAATCAACTTGTCTCGACGTCTCACGAATACGCATGGGTCGCTCGCACACGCTTCCATGTTCAGCTTCAGAAGCTCACCTGTAATCTTTTTGTTCCACTGGAGCGGAGCCTGTTTGAGGCCATAGAGAGACCTTTGAAGCTTGCAAACTCGTCCGCTTCCATCTTCGTAGCCCTCTGGCTGGAACATGTAGATTTCCTCATCGAGGTCCCCGTAGAGAAAAGCGGTGGTCACATCGCACTGCTTAAGTTCGAAGTCATTGGCAGCGGCCAGCGACAGTAGACATCGTATGGAAGCCATCTTCGTCACCGGCGAATAGGTCTCGAAATAATCTTGACCTTCCTTTTGAGCGCATCCTTTTACAACAAGCCTGGCTTTGTACCTTGATACGGAACCATCTACTCGACGTTTCACACGGAATACCCATTTTGATCTTATCACGTTAGCTCCAGTGGGCGGTTGCACTAGGGACCATGTGTTGTTACCCATCAAGGAATCGTACTCGCTCTGAGCAGCCTCCGCCCACTGCTGAGCGGCATTCGATTCCATGGCCTCTGTGTAAGTCGCGGGACTGTCATCCTCCTCCGTTGCGAGTACATAATCACCGGAAGCGAGCAGGCAGATCAGATTCATAGTCGAGCTTGAGCTGGCTGAAGTCGAGGTTCCCTCGGTTGACTCTCCCTCTACTCGCAAGGACTCGTCATCAGCGGGAAGCTCCGCCACCTCTCGTCGTGGAAGTGACTCCTCAAAACGAACGTCCCGCGAGATTTTCACGTGGGGGGTTCCCGGGAGCCACATCCTGTAAGACCTAGATTTTTCGTCATAGCCTACTAGTATGCGTCGTTCGCTCTTCGCATCTAATTTATCGCGTTTGTCCTCCTCGATGTAGACGTAGCCAGGGCTCCCCCAAATCCTGAGATGTCTCACGCTTGGCTTTCTTCCGTACCATATTTCGTAAGGGGTTCTCCAGTCGAGCCTCTTGATTGGAACTCTGTTGCGAATGTGGCCTGCCGCTTGGGCTGCTTCCGCCCACAGAAACTTCGGAAAGTTACCCGCATTCAGCATGGCTCTTGTTGCTTCCATCACCGTTCTGTGTTGCCTTTCGACGCGACCGTTTCCAGCAGGGACGTAGGGTGTCGTGAATTGATGTTTTACGTGGTTCTTCTTGAGAAGCTGTATTACGTCCTTGGACTTGTACTCACCAGCATTGTCACTTCTCAGTGCGCGGATCGTATGGCCTGCAAAGGCTGCTTCAACAAGAACTGATTCAATTGCGGCAAGAATGTCGTTCTTACGTCTCATCAGGTATACGAAGAGGTAGCTGCTATGGTCGTCCACGAAGACTGCTAGCCATTTACATCCGGAAGGTGACTCGGTGCTCATCGGACCGCACGTATCAAAATGCATCAGCTCGCCACAAACCCTGGCTCTATCATCAGATCTTGACACGGGAGCCCGCGCTTGTTTTCCGAAAACACATGCTTCACAAAGTTTCTCAGTATTTTCTAGCTCACCGACAATATTCATGCCAATGACGGCCTTTCTCTTCTCCGCTTGTTGAATTGCGTGGTAGTTTGCATGTCCAAGCCTCGCATGCCAAATCCTCGCTGGTTGTGGATCGTTATCCGCAACGTTCGCCTGCACCGTGTCCTTCGTTACCACTCGGCAGTTGAGCTTGAATAGGCGCTCGTTCATGCGAACTCCTACAGCCACTACCTTTGAGCCCCATCGAATTTAGAGTCCGTCCTTCGTGAATTCGGCTGCATAGCCGCGATCCGTCAATTTACCGATGGACACTAAATTCTTCTTGACCTTGGGAACGAAAAGAACGTTAGTTAGGGTAGCTAACTTACGCTGGCCATCAACGCAAACTTCTAGTGGGACGTTGCCGACCCCCACACCATAAATAATGTGACCACTGGCAGACTGAATTGGAATCTTATTCGCGAAAGGTTGGTAGTCTTCGAACCAGTCTTGATGTCTGCACATGTGGCGGCCAGCTCCGGTGTCTGCCACCCACTCTTCGAAGCTCGGGCCGTTGGGGGCGTCCGCGCTGAACAGGAATTCGTTCAAGCTTTCATCTTGGTCGATCTTGGCATCGATCTCCGAAAAATAGGCCTCGCTCCTTGCTCTTGGTCCTGAGTTGCTTCTGCCTGGTTGCTGTCTGACGTGTTCTTCTTTTCTTCTTCCTTCTTTCCGTTTCCAGCATTCACTTTTCCGATGTCCCATCTTGTTGCAATAGAAGCATTTCCCACGAAATCGTCCGCTCGTATTATCCTGAAAGCGTCCACGACTATTGTGTGGCGCTGCGGAGAGTGCCACTGAGTCCATGCTTAATGATGCTGACTCGCCATTCTCTAGTGTTTCTTCTTTGAGAAGGCGTGGAATGAGATTCTCCTTAGTTTGCTTCACTTCATCCAAGTTATCCCAGGCCGAAATGAGGTGCCGGTAGCGTTTCGGTAAATGGAGAAGCTTGCCCATGATTTCCGACTCGTCGATAACTTTACCTAGATCCTTCAACCTCTGTGCCATTGATTCCACTTTTGCTATATGTGATGCCATGTCCATGACNGACATTCGTCGACTGTACAATTAGAGACACTCGACCAGGTCTCATGCGGAGACGATACAACCATACCTTTCAGAAGGTTCGAGGGATAACGGATGAGCAGAGCTATCACGCACCCTATCAACAAAATTAGGACTCGATGATCGGTCGACTTGAGCAACGATCTGTGGGGGTTTCCTGTGAGAAGATGAAACGCTGTCGGGAATATCATTGAGACAGAGACGATTGAACGATGATAGCCCAGAATCAAGATCACCGGCAGAGCGATCAGAGAGTTAAAATTAGTGGAACAGCATTGATCAAATAAAAGACGACTTCTTGAGGGAATTTCCTTTCCCATGTTGCGGGCACCGCGAGACGGACTACTTTGTAAGAAAAACCGTACACGAAGTCCTTTTCATTCTGAAATGAAGGAAGACATAGATAGTATAGGATGGGAATGTAAGTAAAGAGGGCCAAAGATATGAGGAGAGACGGGGAAGCTTGATAATAAGAATCGATTTCGAGGGCCGCCCATGGTGTTGTGAGGAACGTTAGGGGGGAGAGACGAAATGGATAGGTTTGAGAAGCGCTTGCCCACGCTGAGACCGACTTGACATGATGTGATTTTCAAACGTTCCAGATCGGAAACTGAGTTTCCGAGCGGAAGGCTAAACCACCGTGACCAAAAGGCTCTTCGCGTGTCATCTACATACAATGAGGGCTCGACACTTCTCTGATCGGAAGTCGAACAACGGAAAAGGATGCCCGATCGGAACCGGAGAAACCGTTGGAAAAATGATTTCTTTAGGTACTTACAGCATTGCATTTGCGGATTGCGATCACGTCCGAGAACGCTGCGGGATGAAAATGCATCTCGACGAAAAAGATGTTTAAGGTTTTGTAGGGCTTTCTTGCACCATCATGCTCTTTCACGTAGAATAAATTCCTCAGTCCACCCGCTGTTGTTTCGTCGAAGCTCAGCGCAAACATTGTATCGCCTGCGGATAAACCACTGCGGCGAGCGATTGTCGTCGAATGCAGATCGTCTCTTGCGGATGCTCGAACAAGAACGACAGATGAGAGATGATGCAAAAAAAAAAAACACAGGTTGAACCCCGGGGTCCCGCAGAAATGCGGAAGAACAAACACAGGAGAAGCGTAGGGAGCAGAATGGGCTTCGTTGTAAAAAATGACCGAAGAGAGGATCTGAGGTAAACGAAGAGAACTGTCGGGCATGAGGAGGATCGAATGAGGAATAAAGGGTTAATATCAAAGACGGCATTAGGGCTTTAGCTATTCGAACGCAGTAAGGCAATATGGGAGGACGGGTGGGGAAGTGGAGACTGAAAAATTGGTGAGCGAGAAGGCATAAAAGGGAGGCTAGCTAGCAGTTTCGTTTGGGTTTTGTTCTCGTTAAAATAACGGAGGGGCTAACCTCAAACGATGTCGGATAAGAAACGGAAAGACGATCGAGAACACTCCGGGTTAAAAAGAATGAGAGAAGAGTTTGAAAAGATTGGAGAATTGACTCAAAGATTTGTGGGTGAGGCTGTCGCCGGAGTAGTGGTGACTGTGAATATAGCCAAGGAAGACTCGTTGTCTCTTCGGAATTGAAGGTCGTTTATTGAAGGCAGAATCCAGACTTATATAGACTTTCTGACGCATGCGCATATCTAATGCCAACATGCCACAGTGACTAGCTCCTCTGTGAACCACTGGCGGAATGGGAGGGGGAAGACCTTCCAGGCTGTCATTGCTGATGAGTCCGGTGAAATCCAGGTAATCGGATTCACGGAGGAATGTAACAGGTGGTACGAAGTTTTTATGGTAGGAACTACATTGGAAATTCGATCATTCGAGTGTCGCGTGGCTAACCCTCGATTTAATATTTCGAAGCGGAAGTGGGAGAATTAGTGAATGTTGTTGGAATTGTCAGTGACATCAGCGAACGGGATTTAGTGGCGAGGTCAGAGAATGGGAATTTACGCAAAGGCGAAGTTGTTTTAGTGGACAAGAAGGACGGAACTGTTCCGGTTATCGCGTGGAATTCTTTGATTGATAGGTTTTCGATGTCCCTGGGGCAGGTAGTGTGTTTGACGAGGCTTAGAACTGGTGAGTTTTGTGGGGTGAAAACTTTGACAATCACAGAAGCAACGACCATTGTGCGAGATCCGGATTCAGTTAAGGCGCGAGCGTTGAGTCAATGGTGGAGGGAACGAGAAGGGTCCGGCGCGAACGGGGTTGGGGACATGAGTGGGGGTCGGAGAACGTTTCTTTCTGTTTGTAGCGAGGAAACAACTGCGATGAGTATTTTTGAAAAGGAGGCCCAAATTACGGTAGCGAAATCGGATGCTGCCGTGTATAAAAGTAGCGAGAGTAACCGTTAGGCTATTTAAGTCATCTCATAGAAATAAAGAAGCATCAATTCTTCTCATACTCCGGGCCGTAGCACATTACTGGCGCAGTCGGATCTGGTTTTGGTTTCGTCCAAAATCGAGAACCTTTAGCAAGAGAATGACCACCAGAGCGGCGGTCAAAAATCAGAGAGGGCTCCAAAAAGCTCTCCGTAACCTATGTGCTATCGTGATCCAGAAAGTAAAAGACGTCAACCTAGAAGAAGAGTCGCACAAAGCAACTGCAAACCATATAAAACTCTCACAACATCGAGAACAACTTTTGAAACTCGATGAAGAGATCTCGCAACAAACGGCAGATGCAGCAACAGAGATGATCGAAAATGAAAACTTTGACAGAGAGGTTCTAGAACATTTGGAAAGGCTATTTCGATATGTTCCAGCGGACCATCCGGCGAAGAAGTCAGGTCATCCTTTACACTTGAGACAAACCTGTCCGGGAGGAGGAGACCAAGGTGATTTTTTGCCCGCCGTCAAAGGAAAAGGTACACTCGCAAAGCTGAAGTTGGAGGTGTTCGATGGACGAGGTCAAAACTGGCCATTGTGGAAAGTGATTTTTGAGACCGAGGTTCTCGAAAATGCAGAACTCTCAAGTGAGCACAAATATTCATATTTAATGACAAGCTTGAAGAGAGGTAGTTTTGCCCACAAACTCGGAATGGCCTACGTCGGAATTGAAGGTGCCTTCGAACTAGCTTGGGAAGACCTATTAGACCGTTATGAATCGCAGTCCGATCTTAAAGCTGTACATACACGCGCGCTGAGGGACCTAAGAAAGACTTCCAGAGTGGATGACTCAAAAAACTCCCGCCAACTGGAGAATCTGCGACAAGCAGCAGGGAGTAGAGTGAATGCCTTGAAAGCTCTAGGAGCGGAGCCACACTCCTACGAGACGTTGGCCCTCCTGAGGATGAAGGAGTCACTCCCTCTAGATCTCCGGGCAAAGTTCATCAGGAACCACACGTCGGAGGATACATTGGACGACATGTTCAGTTTCTCACAAGAAGAGAGCAAAGCTCTTCGCCGGGCGTGGGAACTCTGTCCTGATGACCGTCCATCGAAGAAGCGAACACAGGAAACCAAGAAGAGAGAAACGTCCCAGGTAGAGAGATTCAGCGCTAAGCGCGAGAGCGCAAAGAACGGGCGTTTCAAGAAAAATAACTTTAACAGAGAGAAACAACAATCCTTGATGGCTCTGTCGGAAGACTCCGCTGAAGAGATCCAAGAAACGTCCGAGAATTTAAACTAATAAAGAGGGGTGTGAAGCTTCCAACCCCGCGGTCAATCAAAGAAGCGGTCCTTTTTTGCTCAACCAAAATAGCAAAAACGAAAGCGTTGGTGAACGGACGTGAAGTTGAGGTGGTTCTTGATAGTGGAGCATCCACACCCATGGTAAACAAAGCCATAGTAGAGAGAGGGAAAGTTTTCCAGGGGAAGAAAGTTCAAGTTTTTGATTGGAAGAACGCGTCAACCACATTAGACTCTTGGGCAAACATACAGCTCAAGTTGGGCCCCTTCAAGAAAAAGGTGGTGTGCCTCACGGTTGAAAATTCGTCGTTCGATATGCTTGTGTCCCGTCCACTGATGCAAGAAATGAAGCTCAATCTCCATCACGACAATAGCATTTCTTTTGGAGAATGTTCCCGTAAAGGAGAAAAAGAGTCGGTCAATTGCCTTCGGAGCGTTGATTATATCGGTAAACGTTTTCCACACATTGTTTGTGAATCAGAATATCCGCCTACCGTCAAGTTTTTCCAGGTTCCTTTCAAGTTGTCGAGCGAAAAACTCGTCAGAAGGAAACCATATGCGCTTTCTCGTGCGAAACAAGAATACATGAAAGATGAGTTGGCCAAGTTGAAGAAACACGGTATAATCCGAGAATCCACATCCCCGTTTGCGAGCCCAGTCATTCTGGTTCCCAAAACCAATGGCACATGGAGGATGTGCACAGATTACAGATTCGTAAACGATCAAACGGAACTTATTAGCTGGCCCCTTCCTAATATTGACGAGATAATCGCGGAAACCGGTGGGTGTCGAGTGTTCTCTACGGTGGATCCACTTAAAGGCTTCTGGCAACAACCTTTGACGGAAGACACTAAGAAATACTCGGCCTTCGTGACGCCGTTCGGAACGTTTGAGTATAATGTGAATCCGTTCGGGTGGAAAAACTCTCCAAAATACTTTCAGATGATGATGGATAAAGTTCTTCTCCAACATCGCAAGTATTGCAGATGGTATATTGATGATATAATTATCTTCTCGAAGAGTGAAAAGGAACATGATGCGCATCTACACCGAGTATTCGAAAGTCTCAATCGAGCAAAGCTCAAAGTGAATCTCGAGAAGTCCACATTATACAAGGCAGAAGTTGTATTCCTCGGAAGACTGATCAACGGGTCCACGAAATCCACGAAAGAGGAATCAGTGGAAAAGGTGCGAAACCTGAAGGAGCCCACGAGTGGAAAACAAGTACAAAAGTTCTTAGGACTATGTGGCCATTTCAGAAGCTTCATCCGGGACTATTCAAAAATAGCGAGACCGTTAACGAAGTTAACTTTGAAGGATTCTAGAATTTGACTGGAATGCAGAACACCAACAAGCCTTTGAGGTGCTGAAAACGAAGATCACGGAGAACCCTGTCCTAACGTTACCTGATTTCGACAAGCCTTTCACTCTGAGAACCGACGCCTCAGACTTAGGAACTGGAGCAGTTTTGATCCAAAAGAGAGAAGACAAAGAACACGCGATTGGCTATCACTCCTACACCTTCAGTAAAGCAGAAAAAGAACTACTCGATTTCAGAGAAGGAGATGCTGGCGGTTCTAAAAGCAGTTCACTACTTCAGGACTTACCTAGATGGACAGAGGTTTTTCCTCCATACTGATCATAGCGCCCTGAAAGAGTTGCTTAGAACGGTAGAACCGAAGGGAAGGACGGCGAGATGGATCCAAAAACTTTCGGAAATGGACTTCATGGTCGTCCACAGACCAGGCAAAAGTATCGGTCACGCGGACGCTTTATCTCGTCTACCTCAAGAGTCCGAACAGGTCTTAGACGTGGTTGCGTCAGAGTCGAACAAAATATTCATTCCGCCGGAGAAGAGACAACAAATATTGGAAGAATATTGTGAGATTAATAGAGTTTGTTCAATCCGATCCCTCAACTGATAGGTCCACCAGCAAGAACCTTCGATCTAACCAATGTTACGATTAGACACTAGAGTTGACACATGACAAGTGATCATAAACTCGCGCGTCTGGAGGATGCGCCGTCTGCTTCCACGGCCGATTCTCCGCTCCTCCTCGCCACACGCTCTTTCCCCGGAAGGCGCGGAGACGGTGTGGAGCAGACGGCGAATCTTTCTTCTAACTTCGAGATCTCAACAAAACGGTCGCTACCGCGGTACCCGTAAAAAGGAATAAAAGAAGTTAACCGATCCTCCTGTGCCCTCGTTGACGCCACCAAATTAGTGATCCACCATCAGTCTTACAGTTGGTGGAGAGCAGGACGATCCCGTACAGCCATGCCGCTCGACAGGACACCGCAGGGGCAGAAACACGGCTACAACACGAGATCAAACGCGGCAAGCACATCGGCCGACTCCGACATCCCCGATCCTGCAGCCGCCCTCGATCCAGCCACCGATCCACCGACCCCACTGACAGATCCAACAGATCCAACAACACTGGAAGCGACGACCCCAGACGAACTGGCCGAACGGCAGCCACCGGACCAGACAACCGTGACTCAACAAAACGAGGAGGTGAGCACTGTGCAACCGAGCTTCACGGGTGAAGTGTACCAGCAACAGGTAGAACCACCCTACGTGCCATATACTGAACCACCATCGGAGCAGGCGATTTCACCCGACTACTTGACCGTGAGTTACGAAGAGAACCAATCATTCGAAACTTACAACATCGACTCAGCGTCAAACGCTCAGGCGAGACCTAATCCGTCGACAACGGCACAGAATCCGGGTCTGCCCACCGAAATAATCGCAGGTCTCACAGCACAGCAGCTAGGTACCGCAATCCTCGCAATGCAGCTCCAACTACAGGCTCTCACCACGATACCGGTCCTGCCGATGGAATTTCCCGTATTTGATGGAAGCACCAACGGATCAAAGTGGATCGAGGAGTTCAACAACGCCGCCACCTACAACCGGGTGACCGACATGCAAAAACTGCAGCGAGTGGGCTCATCACTGACCGCCGCGGCGAAAACATGGCACAAGGCCATCGCAGCCAGACTCAAAACCTGGGGTGAGTTCGAGAGTCAATTCAAATTACGTTTCGCCGACGCATATGCAATTCGACTACGGGCGACAAGACGATTGGAAAGACTTTTGAAGGACAACGCCACAACGTACAGCCAGCACTTGGACCAAGTGTTGGAGCTCTGCCACGAGATAGATCCGAAGATGTCGGAGAAGAGAATCGTCGAGAAATACGCGCAGACGCTCAGCGTGTCCGATATAAAGGCTCTCGCCGATATATCACCCACGTTAGCTGATCTGCGCGATCGTCTCCAACGCTTCGACAGAGGGTTAGCGAGCCTCAACGCGAGCAACGCCGCCGAAACGGAGCCATCGATCAACCAACTCGCCGAACAACGACGTTCCCGAAGCCCCTACCGCTCCCGACCACAGGCTCACCGGGAGCCCAGCGAACGATCTCCCACACGGTCCAACAGCTATCGCTCCCCCTCGAGATCCTACGACCACCGATCTCCAAGCAGAAACCTCGACAACTACGGCACCCGACGCAGATCACCGAGCCGAGACGTAAACTTCAACAGGACAACCAATTGGTCCGACGATGATCCGACAGCCCCAGCATCCAACAACAACGATCGAGCGAGCGACGGCACGAGAAGATCTACAACAAGACGAAGCACACCACCGCCTCCGGGGCCTGCAACTTTCTTCCATGGTAACCGTCGAACGCCACAAGGCGATCCACTTTGTAACCATTGCAATAACATTGGCCACATCATACGTCATTGCAGGAACCGGAAGGCAGGATACCCACCGTATTTCCCACCGGGAAACGAGCCGCGACGTCAATAGTCGACCCGTGTGACGACTCTGACGTCGCCCAACTCGTTCACGGGAATTTGGTCGATATAGTCATAAAAGATCATGGTCCAACCCAAGCCCTCGTCGATCTGGGGGCCGACGTCTCAGCAATCAGATCCGACTACCTAATCAGACGGCATGTAAGATTCAGCAACACCGGTGGAAGCAACAAGCGCAGCGAAAAACCACTCGATCAGTACGTCAAGATGGCGGACGGCTCCCGCGTTCCGGTAAAAGGATCATGCACTCTAACGATCTCACTAAATAAATCGGCAGTTGCCTTCCCGTGCTTATTCGTAGTTATTGAGTCCCTGAACCACGATGTCATTTTAGGACTCGATTTCTTGAAGATGCATGGAGCTATTATTAACCTCCGAGATGACTCAATTCAGCTAGAACGATCTTTCAAAGAAAAATTCCAAAAGCAGAGTATCGAGAACAGCATTAGCCATCTTAAGAAATCAGATCCGGCCACAGCAACCGATCCACCAGCTACAAAGGCCGAGGGAACAGCCGACGAGACAGCCCAGACGGCAGCCAAAGAGAAGGAAAAAGAGTCAATTTTCAGCGTAAGCAGAACCACGACGATCGGAGCCGGCAAGGCGGTCTCCGTACGAATCGAGAACATGGAACGAGGCGACGACCGACGCAAGGTATCATTCATAATAAGGCCGACTCAGGCACTGCTCGAGAAGAAAAGTCTGATATTCCCCACAGCAGTCGTCGACGTCCGGAACAACGCGACCAGGATCCTTGTTGAAAACCACACGAGAGAGCGGATCACATTACCAGAAGGGATGCACATCGCACGTGGAGAGACGACAGACGCAGAGAAGAAAACAAAGAACATCGCGGCGCTCAGCCGCCACCCGACACCCGGAAGTCACAAGCACGTCGAGAACAACGACGGGCTCGTGGATGCGGCAATCAACCACGCGCTGACAACAGAAGGAAGAGACGAACTGAAGAGAATCATCAACAAGTTCCCCCTGCTCATCCCACAGAAAGGTCAACCGCTCCGACAGACTCATCTCGTAACCCACCAGATCAACACCGGCGACCACCCACCCGTGAGAAGCCGCTACAACCGCCGTTATGCGCCGGCCGAACGGGACTACATAGCGAATGAAGTCAAGAAAATGGAAAGCGACGGCGTGATCCAACCATCGTCCAGCCCATGGAACAGTCCGGTAATACTGGTGAAAAAGAAGAACGGCGAAACCAGATTCTGCGTCGATTACCGGGAGCTGAACAAAGTGACGAAACGGGATTGTTACCCGCTGCCCAGAATCGACGACGCGCTCGATTGCCTAGCGGGATCCAACTTCTTCTCTACATTAGATCTAAAATCCGGTTACTTCCAGTGCCCGCTCGACGAAAAAGACCGCGAAAAGACAGCCTTCGTGACCCCTGACGGTTTGTTCGAATTCAGAGTTCTCCCATTCGGTCTGTCTAACGGACCAGCAACATTTGAGAGACTCATGGATAGTGTTCTCAGAGGACGTAAGTGGAAGCAATGTCTAGTATACCTCGACGATCTCTGTGTTTTTGGCAGGACCCTTCAGCAGCACAACGAGCGGCTGGAGGAAATTCTTCGTTGCCTGGACGAGGCAAATCTTTCGCTGAACATAAAGAAATGCTCCTTCGCCGAGAGCCGAGTGGTCCTTCTCGGTCATGAAATCACCAGCCAGGGAGTCCGGCCCGATCCAGCAAAGACCAGAGACATCGCAGCCTTCCCAGTGCCCAAAGACACAAAAGCGGTGAGAAGTTTCCTTGGATTGTGCTCATACTACAGAAAATTTATCGAAAAATTCTCCACGATCGCGGCCCCGCTCAACCAACTACTTAAGAACGACGAAAAATTCACGTGGAGCTCAGACCATCAACAGGCATTCGAGGAACTCCGGAACCGCTTGATCAACCCACCACTCCTGGGACACTTCGAGGAAAATCAGCCCGTCACCATCAGAACCGACGCGTGCAAGCACGGGATCGGAGCGATCCTAGCACAGACGGCCGAGAGCGGAACCGAGAAAGTGATCGCGTACGCCAGCCGAACTCTATCAGGACCGGAGTCGAGGTACTCCACCACAGACCAGGAGGGTCTCGCAATGGTGTGGGCGATCAAGAAGTTCCGCCCATATGTCTACGGCAGAGCGATCACCATCGTCACCGATCACCACGCACTCTGCTGGTTGATGTCATCGAAGCATCTCACCGGGCGACTCGCCAGATGGGCCCTGCTCCTACAAGAACACGACATCACAGTAGTCTACAAACAAGGCAGAAAACACCTTGACGCGGACTGCTTGTCAAGATACCCTGCTCCAACCACCGCCAACCACAAGGAAGAAACGCCAACGATCAACGCAATCACGCTCCACGACATCGGCGAAGCTCAGGCAACGGACACCACTCTGAAACGGATTAGAGAGCTGGCTGAAAAATCATGCTCCTTCGAGACGGTCACAGGCGTGCTGTACAAACGCAACTTCGCGAGAACAGGCGAAAACCTGTTACTCGTTCTTCCCAAAACGCTGAGAGCCGAAGCACTGCAAGCCGCCCACTCCGATCGCGAAGGCGGACACCTTGGGTTGGCGAAAACCTACGGAAGGATCCTACAGAGATACTACTGGCCGTCGGCGTATCGAGACACAGAAAACTTCATCAGGAAATGCGAAAAGTGTCAGAGAAGGAAGCCATCAACAGAGAAGTTTGGACACCTCCAACACATGGACACCCCAAGCGAAGCGTTCCATACCGTAGGAATAGACTTACTCTCGTTCAATGCCACAGAAAAAGGAAATCGGGTCATCGTCACCGCGATCTGCCATTTGACAAAATTTCTAATCGCTAAGCCCCTTCCAGATGGAACCGCAGAGCAGGTCGCCAATTTCCTCCTCGAAGAGATCATCCTACGACATGGCGCACCACGGATACTAATCAGTGACAGAGGGAAGACCTTCCTGTCAGAGATCATGGAACAGGTGAACAAGCGATGTGGCATTGAGCACCGGAAAACGTCGGCATACCACCCAGAAACCAACGGATTGACGGAACGGACCCACCGAACGCTGGCCGATGCCATCAGCAAATACGTGAACAACCACCGATCCGACTGGGATGAAATCCTTCCCTTCATTGTTCACGCCTACAACACAACACCACAGAAATCAACTAAATTCTCCCCTTTCTTTCTAGTTCATGGCCGAGAGGCGACGTCAACCTTCGATACGGCGCTCCCACCACCCCCAGAACCGACAACCTTCACGGCCATGGACTACGCGGAGAAGCTGCAATCACGCCTAAGAGAAGCACACCTGCTAGCCAAACAATTGGCTGACAAAGAGAAGGACGTCAACAAGATGAACTACGATCGAAACCGGACAGAAGCCCCGTTCCAAGAGAAGGACAGAGTCCTGGTAAACTTTCCGCTGAGGAAGGTTGGCCAATCCGACAAGCTCCAACCACGGTTTTTCGGACCCTTCACAATCATCGAGCGGACGGGACCGACAACGTTCCGAGTGCAGGCAGACCAGAACGCCCAACTACCAGGACCACGAACGAGAAACCAAGTCGTCAACGCATCGCGCCTGAAACAATTTCACGGCAGACAAAACGAATCGCTCCGAGACACAGACACGGAGACAGCTGAGATCCATCAAAGACAGCCCCAGTCGGCACAGACGCCACGAAGCGAACCCGAGCACGAAGCAACAGTTCCACGCCGCAACCCAGCAAGACGCCGGCTTCCGCCGACTCGATTGCGCGAGACAGAGACGTGAACCGGGCCGGTTCAGCCCTAGTAGGGAGGTTATGTGAGATTAATAGAGTTTGTTCAATCCGATCCCTCAACTGATAGGTCCACCAGCAAGAACCTTCGATCTAACCAATGTTACGATTAGACACTAGANGTCACAAGTCATGAATACGAGCTGCGTCTCACGAAAGTATGTGTAACCACCATGTTCAACATCATCCCATAAACGCTGCCTACACTGCGCACTAGATGAAATTAAATCTACAAACTAAAGCAGAAACGTTCGACGCGCGCATGAGCTCGAATCACGCTCGAACCCCTGCTCGGATCTCTGTGGAACCTCGCACCGTGGTGCCGACCTCGCCCAGGAAGGTTTTAGGCTACCGAGAGTTGCCCGCAACTGTCCCCATAAATCGTTATCTTAAGAAAACTCGACAACTTTGTTCCCCTAATGACCGTGAATAAGGTCTTTTAAGCTACGCGCCTATATTGGTGCCAATGACAAACGCGTCAATGGTCGATGAAGCAGATGTTGATTCTCCGAATCTGAATACGGTGATCTCGGTCTGAGTCATCGACAGTTGAGAATAATAAATCCTTTAGGTAGGGGTAATACGTTAATTGTATTTAGACTCATTTCAAAAGCGACGCATCTTAGCGTAGTACTGGTAGTGACACCTTGCCACAATGCCTGGTCGCAAACGTTCCAATATTGGTCGGTCGACTGCGCACGCTAAGAGATTGCAACGAGCAAGGCGTCAACGATCGGACGCCGTGAACCGTCCCGATGCTGACGGCCAGGTAGAGTCCAGAGTGCTTGAGGCTGTGTTAAACCGTGACAGGTGAGTACTTACGAAGCGACGATGTCCCTTCAGACCCGAGCGTGAGTCTTCAGATTGGGGTTCAAATCCGTGATCATTCTATCCGAGTCCGATTGGACTGATTTATCGTGATTACAGAGCTCAGCCAGGAACAAGTAGCGGGGGATGCCGTAAACGATTGGGGTCTTCTCAGGCTCCTTCGGTGGTTAGGGAACCTCCAAAGCGTCATCGTACAGATGTCTCTCCAGCCTCTCAAGATGGTGATGAACACATCACCCCGAGCAACTATGTATCTCTCCGAGAGCCCCAGGGAGTGCCGCGCGCGGCGCGCTCCATGATGCGACCGCCGAATGTCTTAACTGATGTTGCCTACCATTATGTTCCTAATTGTGATTACAGTGCACATGTGGCAGTGCGCATCGGAAAAATGGATACCGTTTGTGAGTTCTGTCGTGCCCGCAGATTTTGCATGGAACCTCCAGGGCTCTGCTGCGCGAATGGTCGAGTAAAGTTGCCGCCGCTGCTACCGCCTCCAGCGCCTCTGTCATCCTTGGTTGCCGGAGTGACACCGGAATCTAAGCACTTCCTTAAGAATATTCGCAAGTATAATTCATGCTTTCAAATGACATCCTTCGGAGCGACAAGAATAATTCGAGACAACTATATGCCGACGTTCAAAGTTCAGGGTCAGATTTACCATCAGATTGGATCTCTCTTGCCAGTACCCGAAAGTGAGCCCACGTTTCTTCAAATATATTTCATGGGGAACAGGGAGGAGGAAGCAGATCAGCGGCGTCATTTCAATACCGGCACCAGACAGCCCATTGTGCTCGCATTGCAGGATTTTTTCCATGAACATAATCAATTGGTTCGTTATTTCCGTACAGCTCTCGATCATGAAATGCCCACTGACGAACACGTGATTGTTATACGGCCTGATAAAACACCGATCGGGCACCACGCTGGACGATATAACGTACCAACAACGGATGATGTTGCGGTTCTCATGGTCGGTGAACAGTTCCATCGCCGTGATATTGTTATCCATCGCAGGCACGGTAGTCCACACCGGATTTCAGAAACGAATCGGGCGTACGACGCTCTGCAGTATCCTGTTTTGTTCTGGCAAGGTGCGGATGGTTACCATTTCAACTTGAGGATGCGAAACCCCGCAACAAATGAAGAAACAAGCCAAAAGATCAGTTCAATGAATTATTATGCCTTTCGATTGATGATCCGAGATGACGCAGACAACCACATCCTGCGATGCCGCCAGGTTTTTCATCAGTACGCTGTGGACATGTACGTGAAAATTGAATCTGAGAGACTGTGGTTCCTCCGATTGAATCAAACAACGCTTCGCTCCGAGAGTTACAACAATTTGCGGGATGCGATCGCTTCTGACGCAAGTGTCAGTCCTCAAGACTTGGGTCGGAGAGTAATTTTGCCGGCAACTTTCACCGGAAGTCCCCGCCACATGCATGAGTACGCCCAGGATGCCTTGACGTATGTTCGCGCGTACGGTCGTCCCGATTTGTTCATAACTTTCACGAGCAATCCTGCATGGTCAGAAATTACCGAGCTTCTGTTACCTGGTCAGACGTCCGCGGATCGGCCGGATGTTGGGACACGTGTATTTAAACAGAAGTTAAGAACACTAATGGATTTCATTGTGAAGCAGCGGGTATTTGGGAATGTCCGGTGTTGGATGTACTCGGTGGAGTGGCAGAAAAGAGGCCTCCCACACAGTCATATACTCCTGTGGTTGATAGATAGAGTAAGACCCGACAAAATTGACGAAATCATCTCTGCAGAAATCCCCAATGAACAAGTCGATAAGCAACTGTTCGATATCGTTACTAGACACATGATTCATGGGCCCTGCGGGTCGTTGAATCCCAACTCGCCTTGCATGAAGGAGGGAAAATGTCTGAAACGTTTTCCTAAACAGTTCACTGTCAACACCCTCACGGGAGGCGATGGATATCCCCAATATCGTCGAAGATCAATCGAAGATGGTGGAAGAAGCGCCAAGTTGAGGGTCCGATACAATGTTTCAGACGATCCAACAGCAGTGCCGACTCACGTGTGCAATGAAAAAGACATCGATAATCGGTGGGTAGTACCCTACTCCCCATTACTGTCAAGAACGTTTAATGCTCATATTAATGTCGAGTATTGTCATTCGGTGAAAGTGATCAAGTATATCTGTAAGTACATTTTTAAAGGTCACGACATGTCGGCGTTCGGGGTGACTAACGAGAACGATGAGATTGAAGTATACCAGACAGGGCGCTACATAACCACATACGAGGCTCTTTGGCGCATTTTTGCCTTTTCGATTCATGAACGGTATCCTAACGTCGTGCACTTGGCAGTCCATTTAGAGAATGGTCAACGAGCGTACTTCACTCCCGCAACGATGCATGATCGGGCTTCAACGCCGCCTCAAACTACTTTGACAGCTTTTTTTCTGTTGTGTTCTCAAGATAGTTTCGCCCGAACACTATTATATTCGGAAGTACCAACATTTTATGTATGGATGAAATCTGCCAAAAAATTCCAGCGTCGTAAACGAGGCCGACCCGTGAACGGACAGCAGGACGTGTACGCATCCGAGGCACTCGGTCGCGTCTATACTGTACACCCGAATGATCACGAATGCTTTTTCTTACGGTTACTTTTGTTCAATATCCGTGGACCAAGATCATTCCAGGAACTGAGGACGGTGGATGGGGAAATCTGTGCCACATACCGACAAGCGTGCCAAAAATTGAATCTCCTCGAATATGATGATCACTGGGACGCTACACTCTGCGACGCGGCGAGCACCGCACGACCTCAACAGATACGAACCCTGTTTGCCATCATCTTATGTACCTGTGCTCCATCAAATCCGATGGACCTTTGGGAAAAATTCAAGGATTCAATGAGCGACGACGTATTATATCGTTTTCGACTCGCTTCCGACAATCCCGACTTACCATACACGGAACAGATCTACAACGAGACGTTGATCTCAGTCGAGGATCAGTGCTTAGCCATTGTGAACAAGCGACTTCCAGATTTGGGACTGCCTGCGCCTGAGCGAGCTACCATAAATCACATGAGTAATTCAACACAGAGTGATACGAACGCTCTGAGTCGATTCGTCGAAGATAACCTTCCGAAATTACTTCCAGAGCAACGCGATGTGTACGACACAATCCTGAGTGCGATTGAGGACGGCGGCGGTGGTTTTTACTTCCTCGATGCTCCCGGTGGAACGGGCAAAACATACCTCATTTCGATCATTCTTGCAACGATTCGATCACGCAATCAAACCGCTGTATCCGTCGCATCGTCCGGTATCGCCGCAACACTTCTTGATGGGGGTCGAACAGCGCATTCAGCATTCAAGCTGCCATTGAATTTGCATAATCTAGAAGCGCCGGTTTGTGGCATTTCAAAAACTTCAGGTATGGGGAGAACTCTCCAAACGTGTGAGCTCATAATTTGGGACGAAGTTACAATGGCTCATAAGAAAGCGTTAGAAGCGCTCGATCGCACCATGAGAGACTTCCGACGTCAGCAAAAACCTTTTGGCGGTGCACTTCTCTTACTCTCGGGCGATTTCCGACAAACTCTTCCAGTCATACCATGTGCGACACCTGCAGTCGAACTAAAGGCATGTCTGAAATCATCGCTCCTGTGGCGTGATGTTATCAAGTTAACGTTAAAAATTAACATGAGGGTTGCCTTGCAGAACGATTCAACCGCTGCGCTCTTTGCGGAACAACTCCTTGCAATCGGTAACGGTGCGGCAGTGACGGAAGCGTTGACACAGATCATCACGTTAACACAGGACTTTTGCAATATTGTTTCAACTGAAGAAGGGCTGATTCAGGGCGTCTTCCCCGATATCACGCGGAATTACAAAACGCATTCCTGGCTGAGTGGCCGCGCCATATTGGCTCCGAGGAATAGCGCCGTGAATGACATTAATAACGGCATTCTCGACTCAATTCCCGGGGAGGAAAAATCCTACAAATCGATCGATAATGTGCTCGAAGCGGAACAGGCCGTGAATTTTCCGACAGAGTTTCTAAATTCGTTAGATCTTCCAGGGTTACCTCCGCACAGTCTGAACTTGAAAGTCGGCGTTCCTATCATTTTGCTTCGGAATCTCAACCCTCCGCGATTGTGTAATGGAACGCGTCTCGCTGTCAAGATCCTGAGAGATAATCTCATCGAGGCAACTATCTTGACAGGTGCTCACCGTGGAGAAGACGTTTTACTGCCGAGGATTCCATTGAAGCCAAACGATGCCCCAATCGAGTTCACACGATTGCAATTTCCAGTGAGACTCGCCTTCGCGATGACCATAAATAAGGCCCAAGGACAATCATTACAACAATGTGGTATTCAGTTGACTGATCCTTGCTTCTCACATGGACAGTTGTATGTGGCGTGTTCACGCGTCGGAAAACCCTCAGATTTATTCGTGTTGGCTCCAGATGGTAAAACGAAAAATATTGTCTACCCACGAGCCCTACAATAAAGCATCCTTGGTCTTATACCAGAGGACCTGCTAAACTGCCAAGAATCCCGACTGCCCTCCGCAATGGATCCGGAACCGATCCTGAATCATCCTAAACCTCCAATTCGCCGGCATAGTTTAAGATGGCGAAAAATGCTGTTTACTTGAAAGCACTACAAAAATAACTCCCGCTGATGTGCCGCAGCGTCCTGCCCACAGTATGAAGCGAACGAAGCAGATCACAATCCGATCCAATCTAGATTCAAATTTGACCCGAGCTCGATACAAATACATGAGATTCGTCGAAGATATCAGTTCCTATATGCGGCGAAACTACGGTGAAGCACCCCTCGAGCCACAAAACTGTTTGAATCCGGTGACACAAACAACGGTACCGAGTACTGGCAAATCGTAGAACTTCGTCACGCAAATAGCGAAAACGAGACAGCGCTGTATGAGAAAAACAATGAAGTCTCGATCGATGATATATAAAGCCGCAAGCAGCAAATGTGTCATTTCGTCCGCGATCACCGTCGAGGTCACATCGAGTTCAACTACGTGGTAACTTCGGAGTAACAACGTGATGACAACCAAACGGGAACGAGGTAAGTACGAGACACGTTATTGGTAACTCTCGAAAGTCTGAACTATTGCACTCAATCGTCGTGTTATCACAGGAAGCATGCTCTTAGACGTTCTGGAAAATTCGCTGAACCAAACGAACGAGGGTGAACCGAACGCTGTAGAGGAGCCCCTTCGAAAAATTCAAGGTACGACATGCGGACGATCTCATTGTTCCACTCCCATGAATCAGCCCTAATTATTATCAATGAATAATATTCAAATGGTTCTGCAGCTTTTCCATGCGGCGATGCTATCCCGCTCCGCAAAGCTCAAAAGGCGAAGAATAAGCCACAAGCATCCCCTCGAAAGGGGGCACCGACAACGCAATCTGGATCATTGAAAGGTCGAGTGAAAACGCCGGAAAACGCTGTCCCAACAACCTCTCAACAACTCGATCGACCAGGCGTCGCAGTAGAAGGTAAGTAAGGTCTCACAAACCGACACCGTATAACTTCTCCGCATTTTCAATGACCATATCCACGGAAGACTGGAAAAAACAATTATGTACCGCATTCCTCAGATCATTCGGATCAAGTCTCTGCCAGGCATCAAGAAAGTGCTCCACAACGGCCAGAACAACGTAAATGAGATTCGAAAAGACCTATCGTACGATAAGTAGCACAGGCAGAATTTATGTGATTTGAATATTTTCTGTTTTAGAGCCGATACTGCCGGAAAGCACGGAGACCGGACCCAAAATCCGACCGATTGCGATAGCCGATATTTTACTTAACATCATCGGAGCATGTGTCCAAGGACGTGTCATTTCGGAAACAACCCTCAGAAAACGCTCCCGTGAGAACGACATATTAAGCGTCTTCAGTTGTGTTATTCAAGATGGAACCGGAAAAATCAACGTGACCGCTTGGGACGACGTAGCCAACAGGACGTACGACTTGGTGAAAGTAGGAGCCTGCGTAAGCTTTACTATGTTCAAAGTAAAAGAGGCAAATCAAGCAAATCCTCAATATAAAAGCATCGGCCATACTTATGAACTAACATTAACGAAGGTAAACACTACGAAAGAACCTGCCCTCCATTAGATATAATCATCAAGATTTCATAATCTCGAACACTAATTTTCCGGAGTTTCCGGATTTTCCATTCTAACGACATTCACTATCCCCAGTGGAGCGCCGTAATCGACCTCCCCGACGATCTACTCCCAGCGTTGCATGCAGAATTAAAAACGATCCTCGAGCTCCACGGACAAGAACCAAACACTATGGTAGACATAATCGCCATAGTTTTCGAAGTGGGCAACGTGCAGTCCATACACTGTCAAGACGGAAAGGCAAGAAAAAAAAGAAACGTCACTCTGGTGGACGATACGGCGAAGATGATTACGGTCGGTCTATGGCCGGAGTTCACGGAAACTCTCAATGACTTCGAAGGTCAAGCAGTTCAGCTCCAGAATTTACAACTTAAGGAGTATAATAATCGGACCATGCTATCTTCCACTACGAATACGATAATCGATACGAATCCTCAGCACGCGACTGCGTCCCGATTGGNACCGCGGTACCCGTAAAAAGGAATAAAAGAAGTTAACCGATCCTCCTGTGCCCTCGTTGACGCCACCAAATTAGTGATCCACCATCAGTCTTACAATATCATGATAGTCCTGAGTCAGGTGGTCATGACGGAATATGGCGGACGTATCGAAAGATCTCGCAGAGGTTTTGCTGGCCAAGACTCAGAACCGAGGTCATGTCCTATGTAAAGTCGTGCAAGACCTGTCAGCTGAAGAAAGCGATGTTCAGGCCAAGACCAGACAGGTTGTGCTTGAGGCGAAATGACGAACTCCCAATGCACACGGTTCACCTGGATTTTGCCGAACTTTCGGAGAGGAGTTCGCCTGGTACGCGAACTCGGGCTTTTCTCGTCGCAATAGACCGCAATACGCGGTTCGCAGCAGCACGCGCAGGAGGACAAAACGCAAAGGCGGTCAAGGTTTTGCTAAGTGGTAGAGCTTTCGCGAACACGCGAACGATCATCACAGACCACGCCAAAGTATTCGGAAGCGTTGAACTTCGGAGGTGGGCAGAGCGTAGAGACATCAAAATCCAAATGGGAAGTCCTTACAACTCCCGGTCTAACGGATTAGCGGAGCGGCTAATCAGAGATTTAAAGACGTTCATGTCGGTGTATCCAGATTTCGGCGGAGGTTGGAGGCGTTGTTTGGAAGCCGCAGTAAGGCACCACAATCGCTCATATTGTAGTACGATTGGGTGTTCGCCGATTTTCGCCCTGACTGGAGTGCCGCCGAACTTCCCGGCTTATGATCGGCTCGGGATAAAGGATTCAATACGCTTAGTTGAGAGTAGGAGCAGCCCCGAGCGGGAAGCCGCAAACCGATTCCGACAGAAGAAGAACTTCAATAAGAGACATGAAGCCGCTAAACTTCCTGAAATCTCGATCGGGGATGAAGTGTTAGTCAGGACCGGAAACAGCAAGCAGAATACCAAAATCTCCGGTCCTTTCCCGGTGACAGCTGTGGAGGAGTTCCAGTCTGTCCCAAAGCGAAGCTCGTTCACTGACGGGACCGTCAGAAAGTCTGCGGCTCTAAGAAATATTCTCAAGTTCCATCCCCGGAGGACTGGATTTCAAAGTGGGGAGAGTAGCGAGAGTAACCGTTAGGCTAAATAAGTCATCTCATAGAAATAAAGAAGCACCAATTCTTCTCATACTCCGGGCCGTAGCACATTACTATAAATGTTGTGTTACAGCGAACTGCTCTAAGAAGGTAGAAGAAGGCGAGAACGGGAAGTGGTTCTGTAGCAAGTGTAAGAAATGGAATGTGGAGCACCAGTGGGCGGTCATGCTGAAAATGCTGGTCGAGGACGAGACTCAAGGGGCATGGTGCTGTGCTTTTGGAAACGTGAGTGATGTTTCAGTTAATGTCCATATCTCCGGTCATGGATATATCATGATGGATCTGCTTACGCAGGTTGGCGAGAAAATCCTTGGGGTCAATGTGGATGAGCTCGTGAAGCTCCCAAGAGAGGACGTGGCGGAATACGCCAGCGTCTTCAGCGGTATCGAAGGCAGAAGAATGGCACCAGAAACGAATGTACCAGGTACTGAGTTTGGTATTACGACAACGCATTGGTGTTGATAAGTCAAATGTTTGAAATGCGTGGTCTTACTAATAAAGGTTCTACAGGAATGTCTCAAGTCTGACCTCATTGTCACGGATGTAGTGGATCCCGGAACCGATGTCGGAGGTTCAGGAGACCAATAAACGAAGGGGGTTTTTGGCAGACGCGAACTCTTAGGTTATCTCATCGCTATCGTGGAGTTCGCGTCTGCATTTTCCCCTCTTGAGGGAAAAAGGATTTCTCCCTCGAAAAATTTTTTGTCTTTTCGATTTCTCTCTATTTATCGATTTCTTATTCCACCTCTACTTAGATGTTGAGTAGTTCTGAGTCGAATAAATTCATCATTCATTGTTGGTCCATTTCCCAGAGCATTGCTGTAAGCGGTTGTGCGTTATTGACTTGTGTGGTTTTCGATATTTTCGTTGTTTGATCATGGAGCCGAGCAGGCCGTCGACGTCGAAGTTTCCGGATGAGCCGGTCGTTTCGGAAGTTGCCCATGAATCCGTCGTTTCAGTCTTGAAGAGAAACAATCAAAATCTGGTAGAATCCGTCCCTATCCTCGAGAAGCAAAATTTGAAACGCGTGAAATCTGTTGCAAAACCTCAGAACGTTCGGCAGCCAGGGCTGAAGGAGTCCCGCATTATGAAGAAGAAACGTGTCGCGCCCTCCGAAGAGGCTCAAGTGAGGAATCGAGAAGATAATACGCCATCCCATCCGTTTCCACCTTGCGAAATTCTTTCGGGAAGTCAAGAAAATGTGCCGAAAGCCCATGATGGTAAGTCGTCGGATCTAACGGTCGCAAGCCGCACGATTCGTAGCCTCGTCGCTGGCGTTCATCTTTCGAAATTGTATGTTCGGGTCATCGCGAAGCCTCCCGTGCATACGTGGGAAAAACCGACTAGCCGAGGCAGAGTGTTCAACATCACCGTCGGCGACGGTACGGCCGAAATCGCGGTCGTCGCTTTCAATGCTCTTTGTGATCGTTTTTACTCGCTGTTTGAAGTTGGCTAAACCAGTGGCGGCGCCAGGCCGAGGCAACTGAGGCTATAGCCTCGTCGAGCTCAGAATTGGACGAGGCTAGCCTCGTCGAAGAGTCTTGAACAATAAACTAGTTCAGTGGTAAACCGGAGCAGTTTGAGCGTGGTTTGTTTTCTCGAGTCAGAAAAACAGCTGAGCGCAAAGCAATGCTGGCTCACGGAATATGTACGCTAACACAGCTGAAAGGAAAATATCATTTTATTTACTGAGAGGAAGATGGTGAACGCTTCGATTAAAGAGTCAACTACGTGCAGTGAATAGACGAAACCTTCCGCGTCACCCCGGAATACCCATATTTGTTTTCAATTCAGTGAGAGAGGGGAGAGAGAGAGTTTAGCCTCAGCAAAAAAAAAGTCTGGCGCCGCCACTGGGCCAAACATATGAGTTGTCTCTGTTCAAAGTGGTGCCAGTGAAGAATGACGTTTCGCTACGTGAGATTCGACTGCAGGATTCCACCATTGTACTTCAAAATCCCAGTATCACACTGCCAGCTCTGGAATCCACTTTCGAGAATCTCGCGTCAATTTAAAGGCATCAGAACCTAATCGCACGGTGTTCGTTTGTGCGGTGATCAGCAGCGTTTCTGACGTTGAGATCGTGATCAGTTCATGTTCGGGAAAAATGTTCCGGAAGTGTTGCCTTCAACTCATCGACGAGAAGCTGTGTCCCGTCACGTTAACGCTCTGGAATGAACATATCTCGAGATGCCGGGTGTCCAGAGGATCCGTGGTCTTCATCTCACGTGCTCGCACGAAGATCTATGATGGAGTCATCAGTCTCGTTGTTTCTGGTGTTTCGACGGTTGAGCTCAATACCGAGCATGACCGGAGTCAAGAGTTGACATCGTGGTGGGAGGCCAGAAGAGGTAATCTGGACCTATCAGTGCTGGCCGAAGAAACTGCACCCGATAGGAAGATGCATTTCGATGAGATGCGCCGCAAGCTCGCGTCTCCGAACGCAAGTCTCGACAAAGCTCCAATCAAGTTTTGGAACGATGTGGAGATAATTTCGTTCGATCTGGCGAACATCATGTACAGAGCATGCACATCAGAAAAGTGTATGAAGAAGGTTGTGGAAACAGTTGAGGACAAATGGTTTTGTGCCAAATGTCAAGTAGCGAGCCAGAGTTTCAAGTGGAACTATGGACTGAAGATGCTCGTGAAGGATGTCTCAGGAGAGGTGTGGGTTACAGCCTTCGATGAGGTACGTTTGAATTATGGGATATTGGAAAAACTATGAGCTATTCCGATTCGTTTTTGTTTGACTGTCACCCTCAAGATTTATTCTCTGTTTCTAGGCGGCTAAATCTCTCCTTGGAGTCGAGGCTGGGACTTTGGCGGAGCGCGTTGAAACAGGGGGCGAAACATTTGACTCCATTTTGATGAGGCGCGTTTCCACCTTGGCTCGAATGCAGTTCTCCTGTCGCGTTCAAAAAGTCGTGGTGAATATGCATTTGCTAAAGTTCAGAACATTTTTGTTCTCCCTCTTGTGTCGGAACTCAGCGCATAGTTGCAATTTTTAATGGAGTCGCTTCTTATTACAGACCGCATCTTCACCCATGGTTGTTGTCAACCAGATTCTTTTTGACGGGAAAACGTCTTTCCAGAGACCACAGGTGCAGACATGTTGTACTTCGTCATCCATGCAACGTTTTGTAACGAAAGTACCGGATATAAATCGCTCCCGTTCGTGAGAAAGGATGAGCCAATTAGAATCTGGTTCATTTCCTAGGATCACAAATTAATCACAGAATCCCGTGATCAGTTCCAGCACTGTGCCGATCTCAATGAGGTTCACTGTGGAGGCGATTGTGTCCCCCCCCCCCAAAAACTCAAAATCTTGCATAAATATGCAAATGATTTCTTTGTAGATGAACGAAAAATTGTAAGGTCTCGCGGGACTCGTAGACCGCTTCGAGCTCGCTCTATAGAACCCTACGTTTCCCAGTTGAACAGGCCGACAGTTGAACGATTCCTCACGAAAAGACTGAAATTCGGTATCCAGCACGAAAATTTCGAATATGAACCACATGGAGCTTATCATCTCACGCATTTCTACCATGCTCCAAGTTTTGAAGTGATCATCTCTGTCTGACAAATTCAGATCAAATAAATGCGGAGAGAAAAATCGCATATCGCGGGCTTCCAGAATCCGAAGCAACGCTGTGGGCGGGCTGAGGTCGTGTCTCAGACAACGAGGTCACCCCGGTGTCACTAAGAAACTTGTGTCATTCGAGAGCGAAACAAGTTTACTGATTGGAACCATGGTTCAACCGAAATGGAAAAGTCTCAATGAGGCGAAACGAAAGGCTGCGAACACATCAAGGCCACCGAAAAGGCCCAGAACGGGTGCTGAGCGTGTTGAAGCTCTCAGAAAGCGCCGTCAAGTGGACAATTCAGAAAGGATGGCGGACGAGGTTTCGATGGCACCCGGTCCCAGTTCGAGAGTTGTCCAAACTTGTGATAACATTCTCTCTATACCGGTGAGCTATCTGAGGGAAGAGTCTGAATAGTACCGCCATGATGTGTGCGGCTGCCTATAAAATCATGCGATAATATCCACCATATAATGGATGTATCTGGTTCTGGGTGGCTCCGATATTTCGGTTGAATATTATCTTGATACAAGGCAGTGACAGTTCATTAAGACTTGAATCATTCTTTTGCATATCGAAACGAAAGGCTGCAAGCTCTTTGCAGCCAACGCGGCCTAGAACAGCCACAGAGAGATCCCGAACTTTTCGGGCACGACAGCGAAGCGCGGTTACTGATGCAGCCGTGTACTTCACGGCGCCATCGATTTCGAATGGTCTGCGAATGAGAAACGTCAATCTTCGGCCGACGTTGACAAGTTCTCCTATAAATGGGTATGATGTATCTAGGGACCCGTGCTATAGGCAGACTTGGGTACGTTCAGATATTCAATTTAAACGAATGTTCTTAGAGAACGAGTTCGGTTATAAGTGTGACGTATGTGATCGGCTGTGGTTCCAAAA